>JAEIGF010000063.1:0-199523 GCA_018903485.1 Drosophila littoralis | reverse complement strand
GCCATTTGAATGTATTATAAAATTAGTACATGAACAAGATAAGGTGGAAGGTAGCATTTGGAAAATGGCTGCATTATAGAGTTATGTGTAATAAAACTTATATATGGAGTGGTGTCGCGAAAGGCATGGCATATAAAATGTTGTATATAAGGCATATGACTGTCTGGCATAAGTCAATTATTTTAATTGAAAAGAATAATGAAGTTTATTGAATGTATTAATAAATTAGTACATGAAATCGATAAGGTGGTTGGTAGCATTTGGAAAAAATGTCGGCATTATTGAAAATATGTCAAAAAACCTTTATGGGTAGTGGTGTCGCGAAGGCATGGCATATGAAATGTTGTACATAAGGCATATGACTGTAGGGCATAAGTCAATTATTTATAATTGAAAAGAGTAATGAAGTTTATTGAATCTATTAATAAATTAGTACATGAAAACGATAAAGTGGTTGGTAGCATTTGGAAAAAATGGCGGCATTATTGAAAATATTGTCTATAAGGCATATGACTGTGGGGAATGTGTCAATTATGTTTAATTAAAAAGATTCATGATGTTTTTTGAATGTTTTATTAAATTAGTACATGATAACGATAAGGTGGTTGGAAGTATTTGGAAAATGGCTGCATTATAGCATATGTGTAATAAAACCTATATATGGAGTGGTGTCGCGAAATGCATGGCATATGAAATGTTGTATATAAGCCATATGACTGTAGGGCATAAGACAATTATTTATAATTGAAAAGAGTAATGAAGTTTATTGAATCTATTAATAAATTAGTACATTTGGAAAAATGTCGGCATTATAGAATATATGTCAAAAAACCTTTAAAAAGTAGTGGTGTCGCGCACGGCATGTCATATGAAAAATTTTATGGATGATAATGATAATATGACTGTGGGTATTTGCCTGATCGACATAAGTCTATTATTTTTAACTAAAAGAATACTGAAGCAATTTGAATGAGTTACTAAATTAAAACATGAAACAAATAAGGTGGTTGGTAGCATTGGGAAAAATGTCGGCATTAGAGAATATGTGTGAATAAACCTTTATAGGGAGTGGTGTCGCGCAAGGCATGTCATATGAAAAAGTTTATATACGGCATATGACTATGGGAATTTGCCTTATCGGCATAAGTCAATTATGTTTAACTCAAAGAATACTGATGCTATTTGAATGTATTACTTAATTAAAACATGAAACAAATAAGGTGGTTGGTAGCATTTGGAAAAAAAGTCGGCATTATAGAATATGTGTCAAAAAACCTTTATAGGGAGTGGTGTCGCGGAAGGCATGACATATGAAATATTGTATAGAAGGCATATGACTGTGGGGTGTTGACTTGGCGGCATAAGTCAATTATTTTTAATTGAAAAGAATAATGAAGTTTATTGAATGTATCAATAAAATAGTACAAAGAAATCAATCAGGTGGTTGGTAGCATTTGGAAAAAATGTCGGCATTATAGAATATATGTCAAAAAACCTTTAAAAGTAGTGGTATCGCGCACGGCATGTCATATGAAAAATTTTATGAATGATAATGATAATATGACTGTGGGTATTTGCCTTATCGACATAAGTCTATTATGTTTAACTAAAAAGAATACTGAAGCAATTTGAATGTTTTACTAAATTTAAACATTAAATAAATAATGTGGTTGGTAGCATTTGGAAAAAATGTCGGCAGTAGAGAATATATGGAGTGGTGTCGCTCATGGTATAGCATATGCAATATTGTGTATACGGCAAATTCATATGAGTGTGAGTTGTTGGCTTGCCGGCATGTGTCAATTATGTTTAATTAAAAGATTAATGAAGTTATTTGAATGTTTTATTAAATTAGTATATGAAAATGATAAGGTAGTTGGTAGCATTTGGAAAAAAAGTCGGCATTATAGAATATGTGTCAAAAAACCTTTATAGGGAGTGGTGTCGCGAAAGGCATGACATATGAAATATTGTATATAAGGGGTGTTGACTTGGCGGCATAAGTCAATTATTTTTAATTGAAAAGAATAATGAAGTTTATTGAATGTATTAATAAAATAGTACATGAAATCAATAAGGTGGTTGGTAGCATTTGGAAAAAATGTCGGCATTATAGAATATATGTCAAAAAACCTTTATAGGGAGTGGTGTCGCGAAAGGCATGACATATGAAATATTGTATATAAGGCATATGACTGTGAGGTTTTCACTTGCCGGCATGTGTCAATTATGTTTAGTTAAAAGATTAACGAAGTTATTTGAATGTTTTATTAAATTAGTACATGAAAACGATAAGGTGGTTGGTAGCATTTGAAAAATTGCTGCATTATAGAATATGTGTAATAAGAAATTTGACTTGGCGGCATAAGTTAATCATTTTTAATTGAAAAGAATAATGAAGTTTATCGAATCTATTAATAAATTAGTACATTTGGAAAAATGTCGGCATTATAGAATATATGTCAAAAAACCTTTAAAAGTAGTGGTGTCGCGCACGGCATGTCATATGAAAAATTTTATGGATGATAATGATAATATGACTGTGGGTATTTGCCTTATCGACATAAGTCTATTATTTTTAACTAAAAAGAATACTGAAGCAATTTGAATGAGTTACTAAATTAAAACATGAAACAAATAAGGTGGTTGGTAGCATTGGGAAAAATGTCGGCATTAGAGAATATGTGTGAATAAACCTATATAGGGAGTGGTGTCGCGCAAGGCATGTCATATGAAAAAAGTTTATATACGGCATATGACTATGGGAATTTGCCTTATCGGCATAAGTCAATTATGTTTAACTCAAAAGAATACTGATGCTATTTGAATGTATTTCTTAATTAAAACATGAAACAAATAAGGTGGTTGGTAGCATTTGGAAAAAAAGTCGGCATTATAGAATATGTGTCAAAAAACCTTTATAGGGAGTGGTGTCGCGGAAGGCATGACATATGAAATATTGTATAGAAGGCATATGACTGTGGGGTGTTGACTTGGCGGCATAAGTCAATTATTTTTAATTGAAAAGAATAATGAAGTTTATTGAATGTATTAATAAAATAGTACAAGAAATCAATCAGGTGGTTGGTAGCATTTGGAAAAAATGTCGGCATTATAGAATATATGTCAAAAAACCTTTAAAAGTAGTGGTATCGCGCACGGCATGTCATATGAAAAATTTTATGAATGATAATGATAATATGACTGTGGGTATTTGCCTTATCGACATAAGTCTATTATGTTTAACTAAAAGAATACTGAAGCAATTTGAATGTTTTACTAAATTTAAACATTAAATAAATAATGTGGTTGGTAGCATTTGGAAAAAATGTCGGCAGTAGAGAATATATGGAGTGGTGTCGCTCATGGTATAGCATATGCAATATTGTGTATACGGCAAATTCATATGAGTGTGAGTTGTTGGCTTGCCGGCATGTGTCAATTATGTTTAATTAAAAAGATTAATGAAGTTATTTGAATGTTTTATTAAATTAGTATATGAAAATGATAAGGTAGTTGGTAGCATTTGGAAAAAAGTCGGCATTATAGAATATGTGTCAAAAAACCTTTATAGGGAGTGGTGTCGCGAAAGGCATGACATATGAAATATTGTATATAAGGGGTGTTGACTTGGCGGCATAAGTCAATTATTTTTAATTGAAAAGAATAATGAAGTTTATTGAATGTATTAATAAAATAGTACATGAAATCAATAAGGTGGTTGGTAGCATTTGGAAAAAATGTCGGCATTATAGAATATATGTCAAAAAACCTTTATAGGGAGTGGTGTCGCGAAAGGCATGACATATGAAATATTGTATATAAGGCATATGACTGTGAGGTTTTCACTTGCCGGCATGTGTCAATTATGTTTAGTTAAAAAGATTAACGAAGTTATTTGAATGTTTTATTAAATTAGTACATGAAAACGATAAGGTGGTTGGTAGCATTTGAAAAATTGCTGCATTATAGAATATGTGTAATAAGAAATTTGACTTGGCGGCATAAGTTAATCATTTTTAATTGAAAAGAATAATGAAGTTTATCGAATCTATTAATAAATTAGTACATTTGGAAAAATGTCGGCATTATAGAATATATGTCAAAAAACCTTTAAAAGTAGTGGTGTCGCGCACGGCATGTCATATGAAAAATTTTATGGATGATAATGATAATATGACTGTGGGTATTTGCCTTATCGACATAAGTCTATTATTTTTAACTAAAAAGAATACTGAAGCAATTTGAATGAGTTACTAAATTAAAACATGAAACAAATAAGGTGGTTGGTAGCATTGGGAAAAATGTCGGCATTAGAGAATATGTGTGAATAAACCTATATAGGGAGTGGTGTCGCGCAAGGCATGTCATATGAAAAAGTTTATATACGGCATATGACTATGGGAATTTGCCTTATCGGCATAAGTCAATTATGTTTAACTCAAAAGAATACTGATGCTATTTGAATGTATTTCTTAATTAAAACATGAAACAAATAAGGTGGTTGGTAGCATTTGGAAAAAAAAGTCGGCATTATAGAATATGTGTCAAAAAACCTTTATAGGGAGTGGTGTCGCGGAAGGCATGACATATGAAATATTGTATAGAAGGCATATGACTGTGGGGTGTTGACTTGGCGGCATAAGTCAATTATTTTTAATTGAAAAGAATAATGAAGTTTATTGAATGTATTAATAAAATAGTACAAGAAATCAATCAGGTGGTTGGTAGCATTTGGAAAAAATGTCGGCATTATAGAATATATGTCAAAAAACCTTTAAAAGTAGTGGTATCGCGCACGGCATGTCATATGAAAAATTTTATGAATGATAATGATAATATGACTGTGGGTATTTGCCTTATCGACATAAGTCTATTATGTTTAACTAAAAAGAATACTGAAGCAATTTGAATGTTTTACTAAATTTAAACATTAAATAAATAATGTGGTTGGTAGCATTTGGAAAAAATGTCGGCAGTAGAGAATATATGGAGTGGTGTCGCTCATGGTATAGCATATGCAATATTGTGTATACGGCAAATTCATATGAGTGTGAGTTGTTGGCTTGCCGGCATTTGTCAAAAATGATAAGGTAGTTGGTAGCATTTGGAAAAAAAGTCGGCATTATAGAATATGTGTCAAAAAACCTTTATAGGGAGTGGTGTCGCGAAAGGCATGACATATGAAATATTGTATATAAGGGGTGTTGACTTGGCGGCATAAGTCAATTATTTTTAATTGAAAAGAATAATGAAGTTTATTGAATCTATTAATAAATTAGTACATGAAAACGATAAAGTGGTTGGTAGCATTTGGAAAAAATGTCGGCATTATAGAATATATGTCAAAAAACCATTAAAAGTAGTGGTGTCGCGCACGGCATGTCATATGAAAAATTTTATGAATGATAATGATAATATGACTGTGGGTATTTGCCTTCTCGACATAAGTCTATTATGTTTAACTAAAAAGAATACTGAAGCAATTTGAATGTGTTACTAAATTAAAACATTAAACAAATAAGGTGGTTGGTAGCATTTGGAAAAAATGTCGGCATTAGAGAATATGTGTCATTAAACCGATATATGGAGTGGTGTCGCTCATGGTATGGCATATGCAAAATTGTGTATACGGCAAATTCCTATGAGTGTGAGTTGTTGGCTTGGCGGCATGTGTCAATTATGTTTAATTAAAAAGATTAATGAAGTTATTTGAATGCTTTATAAAATAAGTATATGAAAACGATAAGGTAGTTGGTAGCATTTGGAAAAATGGCTGCATTATAGAATATGTGTCATAAAACCAATCTATGGAGTGGTGTCGCGAAAGGCATAGCATATGAAATGTTGTACATAAGGCATATGACTGTGGGGTATTAACTTGGCGGCATAAGTCAATTATTTATAATTGAAAAGAATAATGAAGTTTATTGAATGTATTAATAAATAAGTACATGAAATCGATAAGGTGGTTGGTAGCATTTGGTAAAAATGGCGGCATTATAGAATATATGTCAAAAAACCTTTATTGGTAGTGGTGTCGCGCAAGGCATGTCATATGAAATATTGTATATAAGGCATATGACTGTGAGGTTTTAACTTGGCGGCATGTGTCAATTATGTTTAGTTAAAAAGATTAACGAAGATATTTGAATGTTTTATTAAATTAGTACATGAAAACGATAAGGTGGTTGGTAGCATTTGAAAAATTGCTGCATTATAGAATATGTGTAATAAAACCTATATATGGAGTGGTGTCGCGAAAGGCATGGCATATGAAATGGTGTATAAAAGGCATATGACTGTGGGGCATTGACTTGGCGGCATAAGTTAATCATTTTTAATTGAATAGAATAATGAAATTTATTGAATTTATTAATAAATTAGTACATGAAAACGATAAAGTGGTTGGTAGCATTTGGGAAAACTGTCGGCATTATTGAAAATATTGTCTATAAGGCATATGACTGTGGGGAATGTATCAATTATGTTTAATTAAAAAGATTCATGATGTCTTTTTAATGTTTTATTAAATTAGTACATGAAAACGATAAGGTGGTTGGAAGCATTTGGAAAATGGCTGCATTATAGCATATGTGTAATAAAACCTATATATGGAGTGGTGTCATGAAATGCATGGCATATGAAATGTTGTATATAAGGCATATGACTGTAGGGCATAAGACAATTATTTATAATTGAAAAGAGTAATGAAGTTTATTGAATCTAATAATAAATTAGTACATGAAAACGATAAAGTGGTTGGTAGCATTTGGAAAAAATGTCGGCATTATTGAAAATATGTCAAAAAACCTTTATGGGTAGTGGTGTCGCGAAAGGCATGGCATATGAAATGTTGTATATAAGGCATATGACTGTGAGATATTGACTTGGCGGCATAAGTCAATTATTTATAATTGAAAAGAATAATGAAGTTTATTGAATGTATTAATAAATTCGTACATGAAAACCATAAGGTGGTTGGTAGCATTTGGAAAAAATGGCGGCATTATAGAATATATGTTAAAAAACCATTATTGGTAGTGGTGTCGAGCAAGGCATGTCATATGAAATATTGTATATAAGGCATATGACTGTGAGGTTTTAACTTGGCGGCATGTGTCAATTATGTTTAGTTAAAAAGATTAATATAGTTATTTGAATGTTTTATTAAATTAGTACATGAAAACGATAAGGTGGTTGGTAGCATTTGAAAAATGGCCGCATTATAGAATATGTGTAATGAAACCAATCTGTGGAGTGGTGTCGCGAAATTCATAGCATATGAAATGTTGTATATAAGGCATATGACTGTAGGGCATAAGTCAATTATTTATAATTGAAAAGAGTAATGAAGTTTATTGAATCTATTAATAAATTAGTACATGAAAACGATAAAGTGGTTGGTAGCATTTGGAAAAAATGTCGGCATTATTGAAAATATGTCAAAAAACCTTTATGGGTAGTGGTGTCGCGAAAGGCATGGCATATGAAATTTTGTGTATAAGGCATATGACTGTGGGGTATTGACTTGCCGGCATAAGTCAATTATTTTCAATTTAAAAGAATAATGTCAAAAAGAATATATGTCAAAAAACCTTAATAGGTAGTGGTGTCGTGCAAGGCATGTCATATGAAATATTGTCTATAAGGCATATGACTGTGGGGTATGTGTCAATTATGTTTAATTAAAAAGATTAATGAAGTTATTGAATGTTTTATTAAATTAGTACATGAAAACGATAAGGTGGTTGGTAGCATTTGAAAAATGGCCGCATTATAGAATATGTGTAATAAAACCTATTAATGGGGTGGTGTCGCGAAATGCATGGCATATGAAATGTTGTATATAAGGCATATGACTGTAGGGCATAAGTCAATTATTTATAATTAAAAAGAGTAATGAAGTTTATTGAATGTATTAATAAATTAGTGTTTTATTAAATTAGTACATGAAAACGATAAGGTGGTTGGTAGCATTTGGAAAAAATGTCGGCATTATTGAAAATATGTCAAAAAACCTTTATGGGTAGTGGTGTCGCGAAAGGCATGGCATATGAAATGTTGTATATAAGGCATATGACTGTGGGGTATTGACTTGCCGGCATAAGTCAATTATTTTCAATTTAAAAGAATAATGTCAAAAAGAATATATGCCAAAAAACCGTTATAGGGAGTGGTGTCGCGAAAGGCATGACATCTGAAATGTTGTATATAAGGCATATGACTGTGGGTATTTGCCTTGCCGGCCTAAGTCTATTATGGTTAACTAAAAAGATTACTGAAGCCATTTGAATGTATTATAAAATTAGTACATGAACAAGATAAGGTGGAAGGTAGCATTTGGAAAATGGCTGCATTATAGCTTATGTGTAATAAAACCTATATATGGAGTGGTGTCGAAAAGGCATGGCATATAAAATGTTGTATATAAGGCATATGACTGTCTGGCATAAGTCAATTATTTTTAATTGAAAAGAATAATGAAGTTTATTGAATGTATTAATAAATTAGTACATGAAATCGATAAGGTGGTTGGTAGCATTTGGAAAAAATGTCGGCATTATTGAAAATATGTCAAAAAACCTTTATGGGTAAAGGTGTCGCGAAAGGCATGGCATATGAAATGTTGTACATAAGGCATATGACTGTAGGGCATAAGTCAATTATTTATAATTGAAAAGAGTAATGAAGTTTATTGAATCTATTAATAAATTAGTACATTTGGAAAAATGTCGGCATTATAGAATATATGTCAAAAAACCTTTAAAAGTAGTGGTATCGCGCACGGCATGTCATATGAAAAATTTTATGAATGATAATGATAATATGACTGTGGGTATTTGCCTTATCGACATAAGTCTATTATTTTTAACTAAAAAGAATACTGAAGCAATTTGAATGAGTTACTAAATTAAAACATGAAACAAATAAGGTGGTTGGTAGCATTGGGAAAAATGTCGGCATTAGAGAATATGTGTGAATAAACCTTTATAGGGAGTGGTGTCGCGCAAGGCATGTCATATGAAAAAGTTTATATACGGCATATGACTATGGGAATTTGCCTTATCGGCATAAGTCAATTATGTTTAACTCAAAAGAATACTGATGCTATTAGAATGTATTACTTAATTAAAACATAAAACAAATAAGGTGGTTGGTAGCATTTGGAAAAAAAAGTCGGCATTATAGAATATGTGTCAAAAAACCTTTATAGGGAGTGGTGTCGCGGAAGGCATGACATATGAAATATTGTATAGAAGGCATATGACTGTATGGTGTTGACTTGGCGGCATAAGTCAATTATTTTTAATTGAAAAGAATAATAAAGTTTATTGAATGTATTAATAAAATAGTACAAGAAATCAATCAGGTGGTTGGTAGCATTTGGAAAAAATGTCGGCATTATAGAATATATGTCAAAAAACCTTTAAAAGTAGTGGTATCGCGCACGGCATGTCATATGAAAAATTTTATGAATGATAATGATAATATGACTGTGGGTATTTGCCTTATCGACATAAGTCTATTATGTTTAACTAAAAAGAATACTGAAGCAATTTGAATGTTTTACTAAATTTAAACATTAAATAAATAATGTGGTTGGTAGCATTTGGAAAAAATGTCGGCAGTAGAGAATATATGGAGTGGTGTCGCTCATGGTATAGCATATGCAATATTGTGTATACGGCAAATTCATATGAGTGTGAGTTGTTGGCTTGCCGGCATGTGTCAATTATGTTTAATTAAAAAGATTAATGAAGTTATTTGAATGTTTTATTAAATTAGTATATGAAAATGATAAGGTAGTTGGTAGCATTTGGAAAAATAGTCGGCATTATAGAATATGTGTCAAAAAACCTTTATAGGGAGTGGTGTCGCGAAAGGCATGACATATGAAATATTATATATAAGGGGTGTTGACTTGGCGGCATAAGTCAATTATTTTTAATTGAAAAGAATAATGAAGTTTATTGAATGTATTAATAAAATAGTACATGAAATCAATAAGGTGGTTGGTAGCATTTGGAAAAAATGTCGGCATTATAGAATATATGTCAAAAGACCTTTATAGGGAGTGGTGTCGCGAAAGGCATGACATATGAAATATTGTATATAAGGCATATGACTGTGAGGTTTTCACTTGCCGGCATGTGTCAATTATGTTTAGTTAAAAAGATTAACGAAGTTATTTGAATGTTTTATTAAATTAGTACATGAAAACGATAAGGTGGTTGGTAGCATTTGAAAAATTGCTGCATTATAGAATATGTGTAATAAGAAATTTGACTTGGCGGCATAAGTTAATCATTTTTAATTGAAAAGAATAATGAAGTTTATCGAATCTATTAATAAATTAGTACATTTGGAAAAATGTCGGCATTATAGAATATATGTCAAAAAACCTTTAAAAGTAGTGGTGTCGCGCACGGCATGTCATATGAAAAATTTTATGGATGATAATGATAATATGACTGTGGGTATTTGCCTTATCGACATAAGTCAATTATGTTTAACTCAAAAGAATACTGATGCTATTTGAATGTATTACTTAATTAAAACATGAAACAAATAAGGTGGTTGGTAGCATTTGGAAAAAAAGTCGGCATTATAGAATATGTGTCAAAAAACCTTTATAGGGAGTGGTGTCGCGGAAGGCATGACATATGAAATATTGTATAGAAGGCATATGACTGTGGGGTGTTGACTTGGCGGCATAAGTCAATTATTTTTAATTGAAAAGAATAATGAAGTTTATTGAATGTATTAATAAAATAGTACAAGAAATCAATCAGGTGGTTGGTAGCATTTGGAAAAAATGTCGGCATTATAGAATATATGTCAAAAAACCTTTAAAAGTAGTGGTATCGCGCACGGCATGTCATATGAAAAATTTTATGAATGATAATGATAATATGACTGTGGGTATTTGCCTTATCGACATAAGTCTATTGTGTTTAACTAAAAATAATACTGAAGCAATTTGAATGTTTTACTAAATTTAAACATTAAATAAATAATGTGGTTGGTAGCATTTGGAAAAAATGTCGGCAGTAGAGAATATATGGAGTGGTGTCGCTCATGGTATAGCATATGCAATATTGTGTATACGGCAAATTCATATGAGTGTGAGTTGTTGGCTTGCCGGCATGTGTCAAAAATGATAAGGTAGTTGGTAGCATTTGGAAAAAAAGTCGGCATTATAGAATATGTGTCAAAAAACCTTTATAGGGAGTGGTGTCGCGAAAGGCATGACATATGAAATATTGTATATAAGGGGTGTTGACTTAGCGGCATAAGTCAATTATTTTTAATTGAAAAGAATAATGAAGTTATTTGAATGCTTTATAAAATAAGTATACGAAAACGATAAGGTAGTTGGTAGCATTTGGAAAAATGGCTGCATTATAGAATATGTGTCATAAAACCAATCTATGGAGTGGTGTCGCGAAAGGCATGGCGTATGAAATGTTGTACATAAGGCATATGACTGTGGGGTATTAACTTGGCGGCATAAGTCAATTATTTATAATTGAAAAGAATAATGAAGTTTATTGAATGTATTAATAAATAAGTACATGAAATCGATATGGTGGTTGGTAGCATTTGGGAAAACTGTCGGCATTATTGAAAATATTGTCTATAAGGCATATGACTGTGGGGAATGTATCAATTATGTTTAATTAAAAAGATTCATGATGTCTTTTTAATGTTTTATTAAATTAGTACATGAAAACGATAAGGTGGTTGGAAGCATTTGGAAAATGGCTGCATTATAGCATATGTGTAATAAAACCTATATATGGAGTGGTGTCGCGAAATGCATGGCATATGAAATGTTGTATATAAGGCATATGACTGTAGGGCATTGACTTGGCGGCATAAGTTAATCATTTTTAATTGAATAGAATAATGAAATTTATTGAATTTATTAATAAATTAGTACATGAAAACGATAAAGTGGTTGGTAGCATTTGGGAAAACTGTCGGCATTATTGAAAATATTGTCTATAAGGCATATGACTGTGGGGAATGTATCAATTATGTTTAATTAAAAAGATTCATGATGTCTTTTTAATGTTTTATTAAATTAGTACATGAAAACGATAAGGTGGTTGGAAGCATTTGGAAAATGGCTGCATTATAGCATATGTGTAATAAAACCTATATATGGAGTGGTGTCGCGAAATGCATGGCATATGAAATGTTGTATATAAGGCATATGACTGTAGGGCATAAGACAATTATTTATAATTGAAAAGAGTAATGAACTTTATTGAATCTATTAATAAATTAGTACATGAAAACGATAAAGTGGTTGGTAGCATTTGGAAAAAATGTCGGCATTATTGAAAATATGTCAAAAAACCTTTATTGGTAGTGGTGTCACGAAAGGCATGGCATATGAAATGTTGTATATAAGGCATATGACTGTGAGGTTTTAACTTGGCGGCATGTGTCAATTATGTTTAGTTAAAAAGATTAACGAAGATATTTGAATGTTTTATTAAATTAGTACATGAAAACGATAAGGTGGTTGGTAGCATTTGAAAAATTGCTGCATTATAGAATATGTGTAATAAAACCTATATATGGAGTGGTGTCGCGAAATGCATGGCATATGAAATGGTGTATAAAAGGCATATGACTGTGGGGCATAAGACAATTATTTATAATTGAAAAGAGTAATGAACTTTATTGAATCTATTAATAAATTAGTACATGAAAACGATAAAGTGGTTGGTAGCATTTGGAAAAAATGTCGGCATTATTGAAAATATGTCAAAAAACCTTTATTGGTAGTGGTGTCGCGAAAGGCATGGCATATGAAATGTTGTATATAAGGCATATGACTGTGAGGTATTGACTTGGCGGCATAAGTCAATTATTTATAATTGAAAAGAATAATGAAGTTTATTGAATGTATTAATAAATTCGTACATGAAAACCATAAGGTGGTTGGTAGCATTTGGAAAAAATGGCGGCATTATAGAATATATGTTAAAAAACCATTATTGGTAGTGGTGTCGAGCAAGGCATGTCATATGAAATATTGTATATAAGGCATATGACTGTGAGGTTTTAACTTGGCGGCATGTGTCAATTATGTTTAGTTAAAAAGATTAACGAAGATATTTGAATGTTTTATTAAATTAGTACATGAAAACGATAAGGTGGTTGGTAGCATTTGAAAAATTGCTGCATTATAGAATATGTGTAATAAAACCTATATATGGAGTGGTGTCGCGAAATGCATGGCATATGAAATGGTGTATAAAAGGCATATGACTGTGGGGCATAAGACAATTATTTATAATTGAAAAGAGTAATGAACTTTATTGAATCTATTAATAAATTAGTACATGAAAACGATAAAGTGGTTGGTAGCATTTGGAAAAAATGTCGGCATTATTGAAAATATGTCAAAAAACCTTTATTGGTAGTGGTGTCGCGAAAGGCATGGCATATGAAATGTTGTATATAAGGCATATGACTGTGGGGTATTGACTTGCCGGCATAAGTCAATTATTTTCAATTTAAAAGAATAATGTCAAAAAGAATATATGTCAAAAAACCTTAATAGGTAGTGGTGTCGCGCAAGGCATGTCATATGAAATATTGTCTATAAGGCATATGACTGTGGGGTATGTGTCAATTATGTTTAATTAAAAAGATTAATGAAGTTATTGAATGTTTTATTAAATTAGTACATGAAAACGATAAGATGGTTGGTAGCATTTGAAAAATGGCCGCATTATAGAATATGTGTAATAAAACCTATATATGGGGTGGTGTCGCGAAATGCATGGCATATGAAATGTTGTATATAAGGCATATGACTGTAGGGCATAAGTCAATTATTTATAATTAAAAAGAGTAATGAAGTTTATTGAATGTATTAATAAATTGGTACATGAAAACGATAAAGTGGTTGGTAGCATTTGGAAAAAATGTCGGCATTATTGAAAATATGTCAAAAAACCTTTATGGGTAGTGGTGTCGCGAAAGGCATGGCATATGAAATGTTGTATATAAGGCATATGACTGTGGGGTATTGACTTGCCGGCATAAGTCAATTATTTTCAATTTAAAAGAATAATGTCAAAAAGAATGTATGCCAAAAAACCGTTATAGGGAGTGGTGTCGCGAAAGGCATGACATCTGAAATGTTGTATATAAGGCATATGACTGTGGGTATTTGCCTTGCCGGCCTAAGTCTATTATCGTTAACTAAAAAGATTACTGAAGCCATTTGAATGTATTATAAAATTAGTACATGAACAAGATAAGGTGGAAGGTAGCATTTGGAAAATGGCTGCATTATAGCTTATGTGTAATAAAACTTATACATGGAGTGGTGTCGCGAAAGGCATGGCATATAAAATGTTGTATATAAGGCATATGACTGTCTGGCATAAGTCAATTATTTTTA
The DNA here is from genome assembly GCA_018903485.1 of Drosophila littoralis. NCBI lineage: Eukaryota > Metazoa > Arthropoda > Insecta > Diptera > Drosophilidae > Drosophila > Drosophila littoralis. The sequence goes on along the minus strand of JAEIGF010000063.1, from coordinate 185,089 downwards.
ATTGAAAAGAATAATGAAGTTTATTGAATGTATTAATAAATTAGTACATGAAATCGATAAGGTGGTTGGTAGCATTTGGAAAAAATGTCGGCATTATTGAAAATATGTCAAAAAACCTTTATGGGTAGTGGTGTCGCGAAAGGCATGGCATATGAAATGTTGTATATAAGGCATATGACTGTAGGGCATAAGTCAATTATTTATAATTGAAAAGAGTAATGAAGTTTATTGAATCTATTAATAAATTAGTACATGAAAACGATAAAGTGGTTGGTAGCATTTGGAAAAAATGTCGGCATTATTGAAAATATTGTCTATAAGGCATATGACTGTGGGGAATGTGTCAATTATGTTTAATTAAAAAGATTCATGATGTTTTTGAATGTTTTATTAAATTAGTACATGAAAACGATAAGGTGGTTGGAAGTATTTGGAAAATGGCTGCATTATAGCATATGTGTAATAAAACCTATATATGGGGGTGGTGTCGCGAAATGCATGGCATATGAAATGTTGTATATAAGGCATATGACTGTAGGGCATAAGACAATTATTTATAATTGAAAAGAGTAATGAAGTTTATTGAATCTATTAATAAATTAGTACATGAAAACGATAAAGTGGTTGGTAGCATTTGGAAAAATGTCGGCATTATTGAAAATATGTCAAAAAACCTTTATGGGTAGTCAAAAAGAATATATGTCAAAAAACCTTGATAGGTAGTGGTGTCGCGCAAGGCATGTCATATGAAATATTGTCTATAACGCATATGACTGTGGGGTATGTGTCAATTATGTTTAATTAAAAGGATTAATGAAGTTATTGAATGTTTTATTAAATTAGTACATGAAAACGATAAGGTGGTTGGTAGCATTTAAAAATTGCCGCATTTTAGAATATGTGTAATAAAACCTATATATGGAGTGGTGTCGCGAAATGCATGGCATATGAAATGTTGTATATAAGGCATATGACTGTAGGGCATAAGTCAATTATTTATAATTGAAAAGAGTATTGAAGTTTATTGAATCTATTAATAAATTAGTACATGAAAACGATAAAGTGGTTGGTAGCATTTGGAAAAAAGTGTCCGCATTATTGAAAATATGTCAAAAAACCTTTATGGGTAGTGGTGTCGCGAAAGGCATGGCATATGAAATATTGTATATAAGGCATATGACTGTGGGGTATTGACTTGCCGGCATAAGTCAATTATTTTCAATTTAAAAGAATAATGTCAAAAAGAATATATGCCAAAAAACCGTTATAGGGAGTGGTGTCGCGAAAGGCATGACATATGAAATGTTGTATATAAGGCATATGACTGTGGGTATTTGCCTTGCCGGCACAAGTCTATTATGATTACTGAAGCCATTTGAATGTATTATAAAATTAGTACATGAAAAAGATAAGGTGGAAGGTAGCATTTGGAAAATGGCTGCATTATAGCTTATGTGTAATAAAACTTATATATGGAGTGGTGTCGCGAAAGGCATTGCATATGAAATGTTGTATATAAGGCATATGACTGTCTGGCATAAGTCAATTATTTTTAATTGAAAAGAATAATGAAGTTTATTGAATGTATTAATAAATTAGTACATGAAATCGATAAGGTGGTTGGTAGCATTTGGAAAAAATGTCGGCATTATTGAAAATATGTCAAAAAACCTTTATGGGTAGTGGTGTCGCGAAAGGCATGGCATATGAAATGTTGTATATAAGGCATATGACTGTAGGGCATAAGTCAATTATTTATAATTGAAAAGAGTAATGAAGTTTATTGAATCTATTAATAAATTAGTACATGAAAACGATAAAGTGGTTGGTAGCATTTGGAAAAAATGTCGGCATTATTGAAAATATTGTCTATAAGGCATATGACTGTGGGGAATGTGTCAATTATGTTTAATTAAAAAGATTCATGATGTTTTTTGAATGTTTTATTAAATTAGTACATGAAAACGATAAGGTGGTTGGAAGTATTTGGAAAATGGCTGCATTATAGCATATGTGTAATAAAACCTATATATGGAGTGGTGTCGCGAAATGCATGGCATATGAAATGTTGTATATAAGGCATATGACTGTAGGGCATAAGACAATTATTTATAATTGAAAAGAGTAATGAAGTTTATTGAATCTATTAATAAATTAGTACATGAAAACGATAAAGTGGTTGGTAGCATTTGGAAAAAATGTCGGCATTATTGAAAATATGTCAAAAAACCTTTATGGGTAGTCAAAAGAATATATGTCAAAAAACCTTGATAGGTAGTGGTGTCGCGCAAGGCATGTCATATGAAATATTGTCTATAACGCATATGACTGTGGGGTATGTGTCAATTATGTTTAATTAAAAGGATTAATGAAGTTATTGAATGTTTTATTAAATTAGTACATGAAAACGATAAGGTGGTTGGTAGCATTTAAAAAATTGCCGCATTTTAGAATATGTGTAATAAAACCTATATATGGAGTGGTGTCGCGAAATGCATGGCATATGAAATGTTGTATATAAGGCATATGACTGTAGGGCATAAGACAATTATTTATAATTGAAAAGAGTAATGAAGTTTATTGAATCTATTAATAAATTAGTACATGAAAACGATAAAGTGGTTGGTAGCATTTGGAAAAAAGTGTCCGCATTATTGAAAATATGTCAAAAAACCTTTATGGGTAGTGGTGTCGCGAAAGGCATGGCATATGAAATATTGTATATAAGGCATATGACTGTGGGGTATTGACTTGCCGGCATAAGTCAATTATTTTCAATTTAAAAGAATAATGTCAAAAAGAATATATGCCAAAAAACCGTTATAGGGAGTGGTGTCGCGAAAGGCATGACATATGAAATGTTGTATATAAGGCATATGACTGTGGGTATTTGCCTTGCCGGCACAAGTCTATTATGGTTAACTAAAAAGATTACTGAAGCCATTTGAATGTATTATAAAATTAGTACATGAAAAAGATAAGGTGGAAGGTAGCATTTGGAAAATGGCTGCATTATAGCTTATGTGTAATAAAACTTATATATGGAGTGGTGTCGCGAAAGGCATTGCATATGAAATGTTGTATATAAGGCATATGACTGTCTGGCATAAGTCAATTATTTTTAATTGAAAAGAATAATGAAGTTTATTGAATGTATTAATAAATTAGTACATGAAAACGATAAGGTGGTTGGTAGCATTTGGAATAAAAGGCTGCATTATAGAATATATGTCAAAAAACCTTTATTGGTAGTGGTGTCGCGCAAGGCATGTTAGAATCTGTGTCAATAAACCTTTATAGGGAGTGGTGTCGCGCAAGGCATGTCATATGTAAAATTGTATATACGGCATATGACTATGAGAATTTGCCTTATCGATATAAGTCAATTATGTTTAACTTAAAAGAATACTGATGCTATTTGAATGCATTACTTAATTAAAACATGAAACAAATAAGGTGGGTGGTAGCATTTGGAAAAAATTTCGGCATTAGAGAATATGTGTCAATAAACCTATATATGGAGTGGTGTCGCTCATGGTATGGCATATGCAAAATTGTGTATACGGTAAATTCATATGAGTGTGAGTTATGTTTAATTAAAAAAGATTAATTAAGTTATTAGAATGCTTTATAAAATAAGTATATGAAACCGATAAGGTAGTTGGTAGCATTTGGAAAAATGGATGCATTATAGAATATGTGTCATAAAACCAATCTATGGAGTGGTGTCGCGAAAGGCATGGCATATGAAATGTTGTATATAAGACATATGACTGTGAGGTATTGACTTGGCGGCATAAGTCAATTATTTATAATTGAAAAGAATAATTAAGTTTATTGAATGTATTAATAAATTCGTACATGAAAACCATAAGGTGGTTGGTAGCATTTGGAAAAAATGGCGGCATTATAGAATATATGTTAAAAAACCATTATTGGTAGTGGTGTGGCGCAAGGCATGTCGTATGAAATATTGTATATAAGGCATATGACTGTGAGGTTTTAACTTGGCGGCATGTGTCAATTATGTTTAGTTAAAAAGATTAATATAGTTATTTGAATGTTTTATTAAATTAGTACATGAAAACGATAAGGTGGTTGGTAGCATTTGAAAAATGGCCGCATTATAGAATATGTGTAATGAAACCAATCTGTGGAGTGGTGTCGCGAAATTCATAGCATATGAAATGTTGTATATAAGGCATATGACTGTAGGGCATAAGTCAATTATTTATAATTAAAAATAGTAATGAAGTTTATTGAATCTATTAATAAATTAGTACATGAAAACGATAAAGTGGTTGGTAGCATTTGGAAAAAATGTCGGCATTATTGAAAATATGTCAAAAAACCTTTATGGGTAGTGGTGTCGCGAAAGGCATGGCATATGAAATGTTGTGTATAAGGCATATGACTGTGGGGTATTGACTTGCCGGCATAAGTCAATTATTTTCAATTTAAAAGAATAATGTCAAAAAGAATATATGTCAAAAAACCTTAATATGTAGTGGTGTCGCGCAAGGCATGTCATATGAAATATTGTCTATAAGGCATATGACTGTGGGGTATGTGTCAATTATGTTTAATTAAAAAGATTAATGAAGTTATTGAATGTTTTATTAAATTAGTACATGAAAACGATAAGGTGGTTGGTAGCATTTGAAAAATGGCCGCATTATAGAATATGTGTAATAAAACCTATATATGGGGTGGTGTCGCGAAATGCATGGCATATGAAATGTTGTATATAAGGCATATGACTGTAGGGCATAAGTCAATTATTTATAATTAAAAAGAGTAATGAAGTTTATTGAATGTATTAATAAATTAGTACATGAAAACGATAAAGTGGTTGGTAGCATTTGGAAAAAATGGCGGCATTATTGAAAATATGTCAAAAAACCTTTATGGGTAGTGGTGTCGCGAAAGGCATGGCATATGAAATGTTGTATATAAGGCATATGACTGTAGGGCATAAGTCAATTATTTATAATTGAAAAGAGTAATGAAGTTTATTGAATCTATTAATAAATTAGTACATGAAAACGATAAAGTGGTTGGTAGCATTTGGAAAAAATGTCGGCATTATTGAAAATATTGTCTATAAGGCATATGACTGTGGGGAATGTGTCAATTATGTTTAATTAAAAAGATTCATGATGTTTTTTGAATGTTTTATTAAATTAGTACATGAAAACGATAAGGTGGTTGGAAGCATTTGGAAAATGGCTGCATTATAGCATATGTGTAATAAAACCTATATATGGAGTGGTGTCGCGAAATGCATGGCATATGAAATGTTGTATATAAGGCATATGACTGTAGGGCATAAGACAATTATTTATAATTGAAAAGAGTAATGAAGTTTATTGAATCTATTAATAAATTAGTACATGAAAACGATAAAGTGGTTGGTAGCATTTGGAAAAAATGTCGGCATTATTGAAAATATGTCAAAAAATCTTTATGGGTAGTCAAAAAGAATATATGTCAAAAAACCTTAATAGGTAGTGGTGTCGCGCAAGGCATGTCATATGAAATATTGTCTATAACGCATATGACTGTGGGGTATGTGTCAATTATGTTTAATTAAAAAGATTAATGAAGTTATTGAATGTTTTATTAAATTAGTACATGAAAACGATAAGGTGGTTGGTAGCATTTAAAAAATTGCCGCATTTTAGAATATGTGTAATAAAACCTATATATGGAGTGGTGTCGCGAAATGCATGGCATATGAAATGTTGTATATAAGGCATATGACTGTAGGGCATAAGTCAATTATTTATAATTGAAAAGAGTAATGAAGTTTATTGAATCTATTAATAAATTAGTACATGAAAACGATAAAGTGGTTGGTAGCATTTGGAAAAAAGTGTCCGCATTATTGAAAATATGTCAAAAAACCTTTATGGGTAGTGGTGTCGCGAAAGGAATGGCATATGAAATATTGTATATAAGGCATATGACTGTGGGGTATTGACTTGCCGGCATAAGTCAATTATTTTCAATTTAAAAGAATAATGTCAAAAAGAATATATGCCAAAAAACCGTTATAGGGAGTGGTGTCGCGAAAGCCATGACATATGAAATGTTGTATATAAGGCATATGACTGTGGGTATTTGCCTTGCCGGCACAAGTCTATTATGGTTAACTAAAAAGATTACTGAAGCCATTTGAATGTATTATAAAATTAGTACATGAACAAGATAAGGTGGAAGGTAGCATTTGGAAAATGGCATACGTCATATCATTATAGCTTATGTGTAATAAAACTTATATATGGAGTGGTGTCGCGAAAGGCATTGCATATGAAATGTTGTATATAAGGCATATGACTGTCTGGCATAAGTCAATTATTTTTAATTGAAAAGAATAATGAAGTTTATTGAATGTATTAATAAATTAGTACATGAAAACGATAAGGTGGTTGGTAGCATTTGGAAAAAAAGGCTGCATTATAGAATATATGTCAAAAAACCTTTATTGGTAGTGGTGTCGCGCAAGGCATGTTAGAATCTGTGTCAATAAACCTTTATAGGGAGTGGTGTCGCGCAAGGCATGTCATATGTAAAATTGTATATACGGCATATGACTATGAGAATTTGCCTTATCGATATAAGTCAATTATGTTTAACTTAAAAGAATACTGATGCTATTTGAATGCATTACTTAATTAAAACATGAAACAAATAAGGTGGGTGGTAGCATTTGGAAAAAATTTCGGCATTAGAGAATATGTGTCAATAAACCTATATATGGAGTGGTGTCGCTCATGGTATGGCATATGCAAAATTGGGTATACGGTAAATTCATATGAGTGTGAGTTGTTGGCTTGCCGGCATGTGTCAATTATGTTTAATTAAAAAGATTAATTAAGTTATTAGAATGCTTTATAAAATAAGTATATGAAACCGATAAGGTAGTTGGTAGCATTTGGAAAAATGGATGCATTATAGAATATGTGTCATAAAACCAATCTATGGAGTGGTGTCGCGAAAGGCATGGCATATAAAATGTTGTATATAAGGCATATGACTGTGAGGTATTGACTTGGCGGCATAAGTCAATTATTTATAATTGAAAAAATAATTAAGTTTATTGAATGTATTAATAAATTCGTACATGAAAGCCATAAGGTGGTTGGTAGCATTTGGAAAAAATGGCGGCATTATAGAATATATGTTAAAAAACCATTATTGGTAGTGGTGTGGCGCAAGGCATGTCATATGAAATATTGTATATAAGGCATATGACTGTGAGGTTTTAACTTGGCGGCATGTGTCAATTATGTTTAGTTAAAAAGATTAATATAGTTATTTGAATGTTTTATTAAATTAGTACATGAAAACGATAAGGTGGTTGGTAGCATTTGAAAAATGGCCGCATTATAGAATATGTGTAATGAAACCAATCTGTGGAGTGGTGTCGCGAAATTCATAGCATATGAAATGTTGTATATAAGGCATATGACTGTAGGGCATAAGTCAATTATTTATAATTGAAAATAGTAATGAAGTTTATTGAATCTATTAATAAATTAGTACATGAAAACGATAAAGTGGTTGGTAGCATTTGGAAAAAATGTCGGCATTATTGAAAATATGTCAAAAAACCTTTATGGGTAGTGGTGTCGCGAAAGGCATGGCATATGAAATGTTGTGTATAAGGCATATGACTGTGGGGTATTGACTTGCCGGCATAAGTCAATTATTTTCAATTTAAAAGAATAATGTCAAAAAGAATATATGTCAAAAAACCTTAATATGTAGTGGTGTCGCGCAAGGCATGTCATATGAAATATTGTCTATAAGGCATATGACTGTGGGGTATGTGTCAATTATGTTTAATTAAAAAGATTAATGAAGTTATTGAATGTTTTATTAAATTAGTACATGAAAACGATAAGGTGGTTGGTAGCATTTGAAAAATGGCTGCATTATAGCATATGTGTAATAAAACCTATATATGGAGTGGTGTCATGAAATGCATGGCATATGAAATGTTGTATATAAGGCATATGACTGTAGGGCATAAGACAATTATTTATAATTGAAAAGAGTAATGAAGTTTATTGAATCTATTAATAAATTAGTACATGAAAACGATAAAGTGGTTGGTAGCATTTGGAAAAAATGTCGGCATTATTGAAAATATGTCAAAAAACCTTTATGGGTAGTCAAAAAGAATATATGTCAAAAAACCTTAATAGGTAGTGGTGTCGCGCAAGGCATGTCATATGAAATATTGTCTATAACGCATATGACTGTGGGGTATGTGTCAATTATGTATAATTAAAAAGATTAATGAAGTTATTGAATGTTTTATTAAATTAGTACATGAAAACGATAAGGTGGTTGGTAGCATTTAAAAAATTGCCGCATTTTAGAATATGTGTAATAAAACCTATATATGGAGTGGTGTCGCGAAATGCATGGCATATGAAATGTTATATATAAGGCATATGACTGTAGGGCATAAGTCAATTATTTATAATTGAAAAGAGTAATGAAGTTTATTGAATCTATTAATAAATTAGTACATGAAAACGATAAAGTGGTTGGTAGCATTTGGAAAAAAGTGTCCGCATTATTGAAAATATGTCAAAAAACCTTTATGGGTAGTGGTGTCGCGAAAGGCATGGCATATGAAATATTGTATATAAGGCATATGACTGTGGGGTATTGACTTGCCGGCATAAGTCAATTATTTTCAATTTAAAAGAATAATGTCAAAAAGAATATATGCCAAAAAACCGTTATAGGGAGTGGTGTCGCGAAAGGCATGACATATGAAATGTTGTATATAAGGCATATGACTGTGGGTATTTGCCTTGCCGGCACAAGTCTATTATGGTTAACTAAAAAGATTACTGAAGCCATTTGAATGTATTATAAAATTAGTACATGAACAAGATAAGGTGGAAGGTAGCATTTGGAAAATGGCATACGTCATAGCATTATAGCTTATGTGTAATAAAACTTATATATGGAGTGGTGTCGCGAAAGGCATTGCATATGAAATGTTGTATATAAGGCATATGACTGTCTGGCATAAGTCAATTATTTTTAATTGAAAAGAATAATGAAGTTTATTGAATGTATTAATAAATTAGTACATGAAAACGATAAGGTGGTTGGTAGCATTTGGAAAAAAGGCTGCATTATAGAATATATGTCAAAAAACCTTTATTGGTAGTGGTGTCGCGCAAGGCATGTTAGAATCTGTGTCAATAAACCTTTATAGGGAGTGGTGTCGCGCAAGGCATGTCATATGTAAAATTGTATATACGGCATATGACTATGGGAATTTGCCTTATCGACATAAGTCAATTATGTTTTACTTAAAAGAATACTGATGCTATTTGAATGTTTTACTTAATTAAAACATGAAACAAATAAGGTGGTTGGTAGCATTGGGAAAAATGTCGGCATTAGAGAATATGAAGTTTATTGAATGTATTAATAAAATAGTACATGAAATCAATAAGGTGGTTGGTAGCATTTGGAAAAAATGTCGGCATTATAGAATATATGTCAATAAACCTTTAAAAGTAGTGGTGTCGCGCACGGCATGTCATATGAAAAATGTTATGAATGATAATGAGAATATCGACATAAGTCTATTATGTTTAACTAAAAAGAATACTGAAGCAATTTGAATGTGTTACTAAATTAAAACATGAAACAAATAAGGTGGTTGGTAGCATTGGGAAAAATGTCGGCATTAGAGAATATGTGTCAATAAACCTTTATAGGGAGTGATGTCGCGCAAGGCATGTCATATGAAAAAGTTTATATACGGCATATGACTATGGGAATTTGCCTTATCGACATAAGTCAATTATGTTTAACATAAAAGAATACTGATGCTTTTTGAATGTATTACTTAATTAAAACATGAAACAAATAAGGTGGTTGGTAGCATTGGGAAAAAATGTCGGCATTAGAGAATATGTGTCAATAAACCTAAATAAGGAGTGGTGTCGCTCAAGGTATGGCATATGCAAAATGGTGTACGAGTTTTTGGCTTGCCGGCATGTGTCAAATATGTTTAATTAAAAAGATTAATGAAGTTATTTGAATGTTTTATTAAATTAGTATATGAAAACGATAAGGTGGTTGGTAGCATTTGGAAAATGGCTGCATTATAGCATATGTGTAATAAAACCTATATATGGAGTGGTGTCGCGAAAGGCATGGCATATGATATATTGTATATAAGGCATATGACTGTAGGGCATAAGTCAATTATGTATAATTGAAAAGAGTAGTGAAGTTTATTGAATCTATTAATAAATTAGTACATGAAAACGATAAAGTGGTTGGTAGCATTTGGAAAAAAAGTCGGCATTATAGAATATATGTCAAAAAACCTTTAAAAGTAGTGGTGTCGCGCACGGCATGTCATATGAAAAATGTTATGAATAATAATGATAATATGACTGTGGGTATTTTCCTTATCGACATAAGTCTATTATGTTTAACTAAAAAGAATACTGAAGCAATTTGAATGTGTTACTAAATTAAAACATTAAACAAATAAGGTGGTTTTTAGCATTTGGAATATATATGGCATTAGAGAATATGTGTCAATAAACCTAAATAAGGAGTGGTGTCGCTCAAGGTATGGCATATGCAAAATGGTGTGTACGGCAAGTTCATATGAGTGTGAGTTGTTGGCTTGCCGGCATGTGTCAATTATGTTTAATTAAAAAGATTAATGAAGTTATTTGAATGTTTTATTAAATTAGTATATGAAAACGATAAGGTGGTTGGTAGCATTTGGAAAATGGCTGCATTATAGCATATGTGTAATAAAACCTATATATGGAGTGGTGTCGCGAAAGGCATGTCATATGAAAAATGTTATGAATGATAATGATAATATGACTGTGGGTATTTGCCTTATCGACATAAGTCTATTATGTTTAACTAAAAAGAATACTGATGCTATGTGAATGTATTACTTAATTAAAACGTGAAACAAATAAGGTGGTTGGTAGCATTGGGAAAAAATGTCGGCATTAGAGAATATGTGTCAATAAACCTAAATAAGGAGTGGTGTCGCTCAAGGTATGGCATATGCAAAATGGTGTATACGGCAAGTTCATATGAGTGTGAGTTGTTGGCTTGCCGGCATGTGTCAATTATGTTTAATTAAAAAGATTAATGAAGTTATTTGAATGTTTTATTAAATTAGTATATGAAAACGATAAGGTGATTGGTAGCATTTGGAAAATGGCTGCATTATAGCATATGTGTAATAAAACCTATATATGGAGTGGTGTCGCGAAAGGCATGGCATATGAAATATTGTATATAAGGCATATGACTGTAGGGCATAAGTCAATTATGTATAATTGAAAAGAGTAATGAAGTTTATTGAATCTATTAATAAATTAGTACATGAAAACGATAAAGTGGTTGGTAGCATTTGGAAAAAATGTCGGCATTATAGAATATATGTCAAAAAACCTTTAAAAGTAGTGGTGTCGCGCACGGCATGTCATATGAAAAATGTTATGAATGATAATGATAATATGACTGTGGGTATTTTCCTTATCGACATAAGTCTATTATGTTTAACTAAAAAGAATACTGAAGCAATTTGAATGTGTTACTAAATTAAAACATTAAACAAATAAGGTGGTTGGTAGCATTTGGAAAAAATGTCGGCATTAGAGAATATGTGTCAATAAACCTAAATAAGGAGTGGTGTCACGCAAGGCATGTCATATGAAAAAGTTTATATACGGCATATGACTATGGGAATTTGCCTTATCGACATAAGTCAATTATGTTTAACTTAAAAGAATACTGATGCTATTTGAATGTATTAGTTAATTAAAACATGAAACAAATAAGGTGGTTGGTAGCATTGGGAAAAAATGTCGGCATTAGAGATTATGTGTCAATAAACCTAAATAAGGAGTGGTGTCGCTCAAGGTATGGCATATGCAAAATTGTGTATACGGCAAGTTCATATGAGTGTGAGTTGTTGGCTTGGCGGCATGTGTCAATTATGTTTAATTAAAAAGATTAATGAAGTTATTTGAATGTTTTATTAAATTAGTATATGAAAACGATAAGGTGGTTGGTAGCATTTGGAAAATGGCTGCATTATAGCATATGTGTAATAAAACCTATATATGGAGTGGTGTCGCGAAAGGCATGGCATATGAAATATTCTATATAAGGCATATGACTGTAGGGCATAAGTCAATTATGTATAATTGAAAAGAGTAATGAAGTTTATTGAATCTATTAATAAATTAGTACATGAAAACGATAAAGTGGTTGGTAGCATTTGAAAAAAATGTCGGCATTATAGAATATATGTCAAAAAACCTTTAAAAGTAGTGGTGTCGCGCACGGCATGTCATATGAAAAATGTTATGAATGATAATGATAATATGACTGTGGGTATTTTCCTTATCGACATAAGTCTATTATGTTTAACTAAAAAGAATACTGAAGCAATTTGCATGTGTTACTAAATTAAAACATTAAACAAATAAGGTGGTTGGTAGCATTTGGAAAAAATGTCGGCATTAGAGAATATGTGTCAATAAACCTTTATAGGGAGTGGTGTCGCGCAAGGTATGCCATATGCAAAATGGTGTATACGGCAAGTTCATATGAGTGTGAGTTGTTGGCTTGCCGGCATGTGTCAATTATGTTTAATTAAAAAGATTAATGAAGTTATTTGAATGTTTTATTAAATTAGTATATGAAAACGATAAGTTGGTTGGTAGCATTTGGAAAATGGCTGCATTATAGCATATGTGTAATAAAACCTATATATGGAGTGGTGTCGCGAAAGGCATGGCATATGAAATATTGTATATAAGGCATATGACTGTAGGGCATAAGTCAATTATGTATAATTGAAAAGAGTAATGAAGTTTATTGAATCTATTAATAAATTAGTACATGAAAACGATAAAGTGGTTGGTAGCGTTTGGAAAAAAAGTCGGCATTATAGAATATATGTCAAAAAACCTTTAAAAGTAGTGGTGTCGCGCACGGCATGTCATATGAAAAATGTTATGAATGATAATGATAACATGACTGTGGGTATTTTCCTTATCGACATAAGTCTATTATGTTTAACTAAAAAGAATACTGAAGCAATTTGCATGTGTTACTAAATTAAAACATTAAACAAATAAGGTGGTTGGTAGCATTTGGAAAAAATGTCGGCGTTAGAGAATATGTGTCAATAAACCTTTATAGGGAGTGGTGTCGCGCAAGGCATGTCATATGAAAAAGTTTATATACGGCATATGACTATGGGAATTTGCCTTATCGACATAAGTCAATTATGTTTAACTAAAAAGAATACTGAAGCAATTTGAATGTTTTACTAAATTTAAACATTAAATAAATAGTGTGGTTGGTAGCATTTGGAAAAAATGTCGGCATTAGAGAATATGTGTCATTAAACCTATATATGGAGTGGTGTCGCTCATGGTATAGCATATGCAAAATTGTGTATACGGCAAATTCATATGAGTGTGAGTTGTTGGCTTGCCGGCATGTGTCAATTATGTTTAAATAAAAAGATTAATGAAGTTATTTGAATGTTTTATTAAATTAGTATATGAAAACGATAAGGTGGTTGGTAGCATTTGGAAAATGGCTGCATTATAGCATATGTGTAATAAAACCTATATATGGAGTGGTGTCGCGAAAGGCATGGCATATGAAATATTGTATATAAGGCATATGACTGTAGGGCATAAGTCAATTATGTATAATTGAAAAGAGTAATGAAGTTTATTGAGTCTCTTAATAAATTAGTACATGAAAACGATAAAGTGGTTGGTAGCATTTGGAAAAAATGTCGGCATTATAGAATATATGTCAAAAAACCCTTTAAAAGTAGTGGTGTCGCGCACGGCATGTCATATGAAAAATGTTATGAATGATAATGATAATATGACTGTGGGTGTTTTCCTTATCGACATAAGTCTATTATGTTTAACTAAAAAGAATACTGAAGCAATTTGAATGTGTTACTAAATTTAAACATTAAACAAATAAGGTGGTTGGTAGCATTTGGAAAAAATGTCGGCATTAGAGAATATGTGTCAATAAACTTAAATAAGGAGTGGTGTCGCTCAAGGTATGGCATATGCAAAATGGTGTATACGGCAAGTTCATATGAGTGTGAGTTGTTGGCTTGCCGGCATGTGTCAATTATGTTTAATTAAAAAGATTAATGAAGTTATTTGAATGTTTTATTAAATTAGTATATGAAAATGAAAAGGTAGTTGGTAGCATTTGGAAAAAATGTCGGCATTATAGAATATATGTCAAAAAACCTTTATTGGTAGTGGTGTCGCGCAAGGCATGTCATACGTAAAATGTTATGAATGATAATGATAATATGACTGTGGGTATTTGCCTTATCGACATAAGTCTATTATGTTTAACTAAAAAGAATACTGAAGCAATTTGAATGTGTTACTAAATTAAAACATTAAACAAATAAGGTGGTTGGTAGCATTTGGAAAAAATGTCGGCATTAGAGAATATGTGTCAATAAACCTAAATAAGGAGTGGTGTCGCTCAAGGTATGGCATATGCAAAATGGTGTATACGGCAAGTTCATATGAGTGTAAGTTGTTGGCTTGCCGGCATGTGTCAATTATGTTTAATTAAAAAGATTAATGAAGTTATTTGAATGTTTTATTAAATTAGTATATGAAAATGATAAGGTAGTTGGTAGCATTTGGAAAAAAAGTCGGCATTATAGAATATGTGTCAAAAAACCTTTATAGGGAGTGGTGTCGCGAAAGGCATGACATATGAAATATTGTATATAAGGCATATGACTGTGGGGTGTTGACTTGGCGGAATAAGTCAATTATTTTTAATTGAAAAGAATAATGAAGTTTATTGAATGTATTAATAAAATTGTACATGAAATCAATAAGGTGATTGGTAGCATTTGGAAAAAATGTCGGCATTATAGAATATATGTCAAAAAACCTTTAAAAGTAGTGGTGTCGCGCACTGCATGTCATATGAAAAATTTTATGAATGATAATGATAATATGACTGTGGGTAATTGCCTTATCGACATAAGTCAAATCTGTTTAACTTAAAAGAATACTGATGCTATTTGAATGTATTACTTAATTAAAACATGAAACAAATATGGTGGTTAGTAGCGTTGGGAAAAAATGTCGGCATTAGAGAATATGTGTCAATAAACCTAAATAAGGAGTGGTGTCGCTCAAGGTATGGCATATGCAAAATAGTGTATACGGCAAGTTCATATGAGTGTGAGTTGTTGGCTTGCCGGCATGTGTCAATTATGTTTAATTAAAAAATCTTTTCATTAATCAATGAAGTTATTTGAATGTTTTATTAAATTAATATATGAAAACGATAAGGTGGTTGGTAGCATTTGGAAAATGGCTGCATTATAGCATATGTGTAATAAAAACTATATATGGAGTGGTGTCGCGAAAGGCATGGCATATGAAATATTGTATATAAGGCATATGACTGTAGGGCATAAGTCAATTATGTATAATTGAAAAGAGTAATGAAGTTTATTGAATCTATTAATAAATTAGTACATGAAAACGATAAAGTGGTTGGTAGCATTTGGAAAAAATGTCGACATTATAGAATATATGTCAAAAAACCTTTAAAAGTAGTTTTGTCGCGCACGGCATGTCATATGAAAAATGTTATGAATGATAATGATAATATGACTGTGGGTATTTTCCTTATCGACATAAGTCTATTATGTTTAACTAAAAAGAATACTGAAGCAATTTGAATGTGTTACTAAATTAAAACATTAAACAAATAAGGTGGTTGGTAGCATTTGGAAAAAATGTCGGCATTAGAGAATATGTGTCAATAAACTTAAATAAGGAGTGGTGTCGCTCAAGGTATGGCATATGCAAAATGGTGTATACGGCAAGTTCATATGAGTGTTAGTTGTTGGCTTGCCGGCATGTGTCAATTATGTTTAATTAAAAAGATTAATGAAGTTATTTGAATGTTTTATTAAATTAGTATATGAAAATGATAAGGTAGTTGGTAGCATTTGGAAAAAAAGTCGGCATTATAGAATATCTGTCAAAAAACCTTTACAGGGAGTGGTGTCGCGAAAGGCATGACATATGAAATATTGTATATAAGGCATATGACTGTCTTGTGTTGACTTGGCGGCATAAGTCAATTATTTTTAATTAAAAAGAATAATGAAGTTTATTGAATCTATTAATAAATTAGTATATGAAAACGATAAAGTGGTTGGTAGCATTTGGAAAAAATGTCGGCATTATAGAATATATGTCAATAAACCTAAATAAGGAGTGGTGTCGCTCAAGGTATGGCATATGCAAAATGGTGTATACGGCAAGTTCATATGAGTGTAAGTTGTTGGCTTGCCGGCATGTGTCAATTATGTTTAATTAAAAAGATTAATGAAGTTATTTGAATGTTTTATTAAATTAGTATATGAAAATGATAAGGTAGTTGGTAGCATTTGGAAAAAAAGTCGGCATTATAGAATATGTGTCAAAAAACCTTTATAGGGAGTGGTGTCGCGCACGGCATGTCATATGAAAAATGTTATGAATGATAATGATAATATGACTGTGGGTATTTGCCTTATCGACATAAGTCAAATCTGTTTAACTTAAAAGAATACTGATGCTATTTGAATGTATTACTTAATTAAAACATGAAACAAATAAGGTGGTTAGTAGCGTTGGGAAAAAATGTCGGCATTAGAGAATATGTGTCAATAAATCTAAATAAGGAGTGGTGTCGCTCAAGGTATGGCATATGCCAAATAGTGTATACGGCAAGTTCATATGAGTGTGAGTTGTTGGCTTGCCGGCATGTGTCAATTATGTTTAATTAAAAAGATTAATGAAGTTATTTGAATGTTTTATTAAATTAATATATGAAAACGATAAGGTGGTTGGTAGCATTTGGAAAATGGCTGCATTATAGCATATGTGTAATAAAACCTATATATGGAGTGGTGTCGCGAAAGGCATGGCATATGAAATATTGTATATAAGGCATATGACTGTAGGGCATAAGTCAATTATGTATAATTGAAAAGAGTAATGAAGTTTATTGAATCTATTAATAAATTAGTACATGAAAACGATAAAGTGGTTGGTAGCATTTGGAAAAAATGTCGGCATTATAGAATATATGTCAAAAAACCTTTAAAAGTAGTGGTGTCGCGCACGGCATGTCATATGAAAAATGTTATGAATGATAATGATAATATGACTGTGGGTATTTTCCTTATCGACATAAGTCTATTATGTTTAACTAAAAAGAATACTGAAGCAATTTGAATGTGTTACTAAATTAAAACATTAAACAAATAAGGTGGTTGGTAGCATTTGGAAAAAATGTCGGCATTAGAGAATATGTGTCAATAAACCTAAATAAGGAGTGGTGTCGCTCAAGGTATGGCATATGCAAAATGGTGTATACGGCAAATTCATATGAGTGTGACTTGTTGGCTTGCCGGCATGTGTCAATTATGTTTAATTAAAAAGATTAATGAAGTTATTTGAATGTTTTATTAAATTAGTATATGAAAACGATAAGGTGGTTGGTAGCATTTGGAAAATGGCTGCATTATAGTATATGTGTAATAAAACCTATATATGGAGTGGTGTCGCGAAAGGCATGGCATATGAAATATTGTATATAAGGCATATGACTGTAGGGCATAAGTCAATTATGTATAATTGAAAAGAGTAATGAAGTTTATTGAATCTATTAATAAATTAGTACATGAAAACAATAAAGTGGTTGGTAGCATTTGGAAAAAATGTCGGCATTATAGAATATATGTCAAAAAACCTTTAAAAGTAGTGGTGTCGCGCACGGCATGTCATATGAAAAATGTTATGAATGATAATGATAATATGACTGTGGGTATTTGCCTTATCGACATAAGTCTATTATGTTTAACTAAAAAGAATACTGAAGCAATTTGAATGTGTTACTAAATTAAAACCTTGAACAATTAAGGTGGTTGGGAGCATTTGGAAAAAATGTCGGCATTAGAGAATATGTGTTAATAAACCTAAATAAGGAGTGGTGTCGCTCAAGGTATGGCATATACAAAATGGTGTATACGGCAAGTTCATATGAGTGTGAGTTGTTGGCTTGCCGGCATGTGTCAATTATGTTTAATTAAAAAGATTAATGAAGTTATTTGAATGTATTATTAAATTAGTATATGAATATGATAAGGTAGTGGTAGCATTTGAAAAATGGCTCCATTATAGAATACGTGTCAAAAAACCTTTACAGGGAGTGGTGTCGCGAAAGGCATGACATATGAAATATTGTATATAAGGCATATGACTGTCTTGTGTTGACTTGGCGGCATAAGTCAATTATTTTTAATTAAAAAGAATAATGAAGTTTATTGAATCTATTAATAAATTAGTACATGAAATCAATAAGGTGGTTGGTAGCATTTGGAAAAAATGTCGGCATTATTGAATATATGTCAAAAAACCTTTAAAAGTAGTGGTGTCGCGCACGGCATGTCATATGAAAAATGTTATGAATGATAATGAGAATATCGACATAAGTCTATTATGTTTAACTAAAAAGAATACTGAAGCAATTTGAATGTGTTACTAAATTAAAACGTGAAACAAATAAGGTGGTTGGTAGCATTGGGAAAAATGTCGGCATTAGAGAATATGTGTCAATAAACCTTTATAGGGAGTGGTGTCGCGCAAGGCATGTCATATGAAAAAGTTTATATACGGCATATGACCATGGGAATTTGCCTTATCGACATAAGTCAATTATGTTTAACTTAAAAGAATACTGATGCTATTTGAATGTATTACTTAATTAAAACATGAAACAAATAAGGTGGTTGGTAGCATTGGGAAAAAATGTCGGCATTAGAGAATATGTGTCAATAAACCTAAATAAGGATTGGTGTCGCTCAAGGTATGGCACATGCAAAATGGTGTGTACGGCAAGTTCATATGAGTGTGAGTTGTTGGCTTGCCGGCATGTGTCAATTATGTTTAATTAAAAAGATTAATGAAGTTATTTGAATGTTTTATTAAATTAGTATATGAAAACGATAAGGTGGTTGGTAGCATTTGGAAAATGGCTGCATTATAGCATATGTGTCAAAAAACCTTTATAGGGAGTGGTGTCGCGAAAGGCATGACATATGAAATATTGTATATAAGGCATATGACTGTGGGGTGTTGACTTGGCGGCATAAGTCAATTATTTTTAATTGAAAAGAATAATGAAGTTTATTGAATCTATTAATAAATTAGCACATGAAAACGATAAAGTGGTTGGTAGCATTTGGAAAAAATGTCGGCATTATAGAATATATGTCAAAAAACCTTTATTGGTTGTGGTGTCGCGCAAGGCATGTCATATGAAAAATGTTATGAATGATAATGATAATATGACTGTGGGTATTTGCCTTATCGACATAAGTCTATTATGCTTAACTAAAAAGAATACTGAAGCAATTTGAATGTGTTACTAAATTAAAACATTAAACAAATAAGGTGGTTGGTAGCATTTGGAAAAAATGTCGGCATTAGAGAATATGTGTCAAAAAACCTTTATTGGTAGTGGTGTCGCGAAAGGCATGACATATGAAATATTGTATATAAGGCATATGACTGTAGGGCATAAGTCAATTATTTTTATTTAAAAAGAATAATGAAGTTTATTGAATCTATTAATAAATTAGTACATGAAAACGATAAAGTGGTTGGTAGCATTTGGAAAAAATGTCGGCATTATAGAATATATGTCAAAAAACCTTTATTGGTAGTGGTGTCGCGAAAGGCATGACATATGAAATATTGTATATAAGGCATATGACTGTGGGGTGTTGACTTGGCGGCTTAAGTCAATTATTTTTAATTGAAAAGAATAATGAAGTTTATTGAATGTATTAATAAAATAGTACATGAAATCAATAAGATGGTTGGTAGCATTTGGAAAAAATGTCGGCATTATAGAATATATGTCAAAAAACCTTTAAAAGTAGTGGTGTCGCGCACGGCATGTCATATGAAAAATGTTATGAATGATAATGAGAATATCGACATAAGTCTATTATGTTTAACTAAAAAGAATACTGAAGCAATTTGAATGTGTTACTAATTTAAAACCTGAAACAAATAAGGTGGTTGGTAGCATTGGGAAAAATGTCGGCATTAGAGAATATGTGTCAATAAACCTTTATAGGGAGTGGTGTCGCGCAAGGCATGTCATATGAAAAAGTTTATATACGGCATATGACTATGGGAATTTGCCTTATCGACATAAGTCAATTATGTTTAACTTAAAAGAATACTGATGCTATTTGAATGTATTACTTAATTAAAACATGAAACAAATAAGGTGGTTGGTAGCATTGGGAAAAAATGTCGGCATTAGAGAATATGTGTCAATAAACCTAAATAAGGAGTGGTGTCGCTCAAGGTATGGCATATGCAAAATGGTGTATACGGCAAGTTCATATGAGTGTGAGTTGTTGGCTTGCCGGCATGTGTCAATTATGTTTAATTAAAAATATTAATGAAGTTATTTGAATGTTTTATTAAATTAGTATATGAAAACGATAAGGTGGTTGGTAGCATTTGGAAAATGGCTGCATTATAGCATATGTGTAATAAAACCTATATATGGAGTGGTGTCGCGAAAGGCATGGCATATGAAATATTGTATATAAGGCATATAACTGTAGGGCATAAGTCAATTATGTATAATTGAAAAGAGTAATGAAGTTTATTGAATCTATTAATAAATTAGTACATGAAAACGATAAAGTGGTTGGTAGCATTTGGAAAAAATGTCGGCATTATAGAATATATGTCAAAAAACCTTTAAAAGTAGTGGTGTCGCGCACGGCATGTCAAATGAAAAATGTTATGAATGATAATGATAATATGATTGTGGGTATTTGCCTTATCGACATAAGTCTATTATGTTTAACTAAAAAGAATACTGAAGCAATTTGAATGTGTTACTAAATTAAAACATGAAACAAATAAGGTGGTTGGTAGCATTGGGAAAAAATGTCGGCATTAGAGAATATGTGTCAATAAACCTTTATAGGGAGTGGTGTCGCTCAAGGTATGGCATATGCAAAATGGTGTATACGGCAAGTTCATATGAGTGTGAGTTGTTGGCTTGGCGGCATGTGTCAATTATGTTTAATTAAAAAGATTAATGAAGTTATTTGAATGTATTATTAAATTAGTATATGAACATGATAAGGTAGTTGGTAGCATTTGGAAAAAAAGTCGGCATTATAGAATATGTGTCAAAAAACCTTTATAGGGAGTGGTGTCGCGAAAGGCATGACATATGAAATATTGTATATAAGGCATATGACTGTAGGGCATAAGTCAATTATTATACACTTGCAGAGGGTATTATAATTTTGTCGTGAAATGTGTAACGCATAGAAGGAGACATCTCCGACCCCATAAAGTATATATATTCTTGATCAGCATCAACAGCCGAGTCGATATAGCCATGTCCGTCTGTCCGTCTGTCTGTTTCTATGCGAACTAGTCCCTCAGTTTTAAAGCTATCTTAATGAAACTTTGCAGAAGTCCCTATATCTGTTGCACGCAGCACATATGTCAAAACCAGCTGGATCGGACCACTATATCATATAGCTGCCATAGGAACGATCGGTCGAAAATTAAGTTTTTGTATGAAAAAACCTTTTGTTTGTCAAGATATCTTGACCAAACTCGGCATTTATTAGTTTTACTAAGCTCCTCATATATATGCTAAATCCTATTAAGATCGGACCACTATATCATATAGCCGCCATAGGAACGATCGGTCGAAAATTAAGTTTTTGTATGAAAAACATTTTGTTTGTCAAGATATCTTGACCAAACTCGGCATTTATTAGTTTTACTAAGCTCCTCATATATATGCAAAATCCTATTAAGATCGGACCACTATATCATATAGCTGCCATAGGAACGATCGGTCGAAAATTAAGTTTTTGTATGAAAAAACCTTTTGTTTATCAAGATATCTTGACCAAACTCGACATTTATTAGTTTTACTATGCTCCTCATATATGTGCAAAATTCTATTAAGATCGGACCACTATATCATATAGCCGCCATAGGAACGATCAGTCGAAAATTAAGTTTTTGTATGAAAAAACATTTTGTTTGTCAAGATATCTTGACCAAACTCGGCATTTATTAGTTTTACTAAGCTCCTCATATATATGCAAAATCCTATTAAGATCGGACCACTATATCATATAGCCGCCATAGGAACGATCGGTCGAAAATTAAGTTTTTGTATGAAAAAACCTTTTGTTTATCAAGATATCTTGACCAAACTCGGCATTTATTAGTTTTACTAAGCTCCTCATATATATGCAAAATCCTATTAAGATCGGACCACTATATCATATAGCTGCCATAGGAACGATCGATCGAAAATTAAGTTTTTGTATGAAAAAACATTTTGTTTTTCAAGATATCTTAACCAAACTCGGCATTTATTAGTTTTATTATGCTATTCATATATATGCAAAATCCTATTAAGATCGGACCACTATATCATATTATTAAGTTTTTGTATGGAGAATTTTTTGTTTTTCATGATTTTGCGATTAAACACGGCATTTAAAGATTTCACTATGCTCCCTTCATTTTTGCTAAATCTTATTTACATCGGTTTTTGATTAAAAGCCTTTTTTTTTGTTTATCAATATACCTTGACCAAACTCGGCCTTAACCATTTTCTCGGCATTAAAAGGTTGGGTCTGCAAGGCTATTAGATCTTCGGCATGCCGAAGATAGCCCTTCTTTCTCGTTTTTAATTAAAAAGAATAATAAAGTTTATTGAATCTATTAATAAATTAGTACATGAAAACGATAAAGTGGTTGGTAGCATTTGGAAAAAATGTCGGCATTATAGAATATATGTCAAAAAACCTTTAAAAGTAGTGGTGTCGCGCACGGCATGTCATATGAAAAATGTTATGAATGATAATGAGAATATCGACATAAGTCTATTATGTTTAACTAAAAAGAATACTGAAGCAACTTGAATTACTACAATTACTAAATTACTAAATTAAAACGTGAAACAAATAAGGTGGTTGGTAGCATTGGGAAAAATGTCGGCATTAGAGAATATGTGTCAATAAACCTTTATAGGGAGTGGTGTCGCGCAAGGCATGTCATATGAAAAAGTTTATATACGGCATATGACCATGGGAATTTGCCTTATCGACATAAGTCAATTATGTTTAACTTAAAAGAATACTGATGCTATTTGAATGTATTACTTAATTAAAACATGAAACAAATAAGATGGTTGGTAGCATTGGGAAAAAATGTCGGCATTAGAGAATATGTGTCAATAAACCTAAATAAGGAGTGGTGTCGCTCAAGGTATGGCATATGCAAAATGGTGAATACGGCAAGTTCATATGAGTGTGAGTTGTTGGCTTGCCGGCATGTGTCAATTATGTTTAATTAAAAAGATTAATGAAGTTATTTGAATGTTTTTATAAATTAGTATATGAAAATGATAAGGTAGTTGGTAGCATTTGAAAAAAAAAGTCGGTATTATAGAATATGTGTCAAAAAACCTTTATAGGGAGTGGTGTCGCGAAAGGCATGACATATGAAATATTGTATATAAGGCATATGACTGTAGGGCATAAGTCAATTATTTTTAATAAAAAAGAATAATGAAGTTTATTGAATCTATTAATAAATTAGTACATGAAAACGATAAAGTGGTTGGTAGCATTTGGAAAAAATGTCGGCATTATAGAATATATGTAAAAAACCTTTATTGGTAGTGGTGTCGCGCACGGCATGTCATATGAAAAATGTTATGAATGATAATGATAATATGACTGTGGGTATTTGCCTTATCGACATAAGTCTATTATGTTTAACTAAAAAGAATACTAAAGCAATTTGAATGTGTTACTAAATTAAAACATGAAACAAATAAGGTGGTTGGTAGCATTTGGAAAAAATGTCGGCATTAGAGAATATGTGTCCATAAACCTAAATAAGGAGTGGTGTCGCTCAAGGTATGGCATATGCAAAATGGTGTATACGGCAAGTTCATATGAGTGTGAGTTGTTGGCTTGCCGGCATGTGTCAATTATGTTTAATTAAAAAGATTAATGAAGTTATTTGAATGTTTTATTAAATTAGTATATGAAAATGATAAGGTAGTTGGTAGCATTTGGAAAAAAAGTCGGCATTATAGAATATGTGTCAAAAAACCTTTATAGGGAGTGGTGTCGCGAAAGGCATGACATATGAAATATTGTATATAAGGCATATGACTGTAGGGCATAAGTCAATTATTTTTAATTAAAAAGAATAATGGAGTTTATTGAATCTATTAATAAATTAGTACATGAAAACGATAAAGTGGTTGGTAGCATTTGGAAAAAATGTCGGCATTATAGAATATATGTAAAAAACCTTTAAAAGTAGTGGTGTCGCGCACGGCATGTCATATGAAAAATGTTATGAATGATAATGATAATATGACTGTGGGTATTTTCCTTATCGACATAAGTCTATTATGTTTAACTAAAAAGAATACTGAAGCAATTTGAATGTGTTACTAAATTAAAACAATTAACAAATAGGGTGGTTGGTAGCATTGGAAAAAATGTCGGCATTAGAGAATATGTGTCAATGCATCGACAAGCAAATTGATTTCTCCAGAATGTATAATTCTGTGAGAAATCAATTCTTAAAATTGAATAATGTGGCTAAGCAACTGTCGAGTAAATTTGACTCGAGTTTTGAGTTGCTTGCCAATTATAAATTTGAGTCTCCAACCAATCGCCGGTTGGAGCCTCAACTTTTGCAATTGCCGTCTACGTCTGTTCAGACACCTACGCCTTTCTTGTACCTTCCTGGCAACATGGATTTATCTCCAATGTTGTCTTTATCGCCTTCCCCAAGCGACTGCCCAATTACCCCCGTTTTATCCCCTATAGTAGTTCCAGCAGAGCCCGTACCTGATACCGTCCCAGTTATCCAAACTGCCTCAGCCCCGTCAGCTCCTGGCCGCAAAGGTAGACCTGCCCGTAATCTTGCCCAGATTGTTAAACACAATCATGGTGCCTCTTTAGCTCCTCCATCTCCTGTACTACCTGCAGCCCCATCAGCACCTACTTTAACGGTTGTTGCCCCTCGTAGGCAAGTTTTTGTGTCTCGACTTTCATCGGACACCACTTCTGAGTCATTGGCAGCCTATATTGCTAGCAAATCTTCTGCTAGCGTGTCAATAACCAAATTTAATTTCTCCATCCCTCGTGAAATATCATCATTCAAAATAAATGTTTCACATGATATGTTCCCAATCATTTGTGATCCCAAATTTTGGCCTCCACACATGATTGTTCACGAGTTCAAGCCAAAAAAGCGTAACCAGCCTGTCACCCTTCCAGTCCCTTCAATACCGGGTACCATTTCTGCCCCAAAAACTAACTTCATCTTCTGACCAAATCTGTATTCATTATCAAAATGTCAGAGGTCTTATTTCAAAGCTTAAAAATCTTTTCATAGCCAGTACTTCCTTCGACTCGGATATAATAGCATTTTCCGAAACATGGTTAAATTCAACCATATCCGATTTTGAGGTATTTTCGAATAGTTTTATTTTGCATAGAAATGATCGGCCGACTCGAGGTGGTGGGGTGTTAATTGCCGTTAAAGCCACTCTCCAGTCAGAACTTTTCTGTTTTAGTACGCCTACTGACGCTGAAATTATCTCAGTCAAGGTGTCTTTTCCTACACGGAATATCTATATTACATGCTCTTATGTTCCTCCTTCTTCTGATATTCAAGTTTATATGAAACATATTACTTGTATTAAAGAAGTTTCTTCACACGTGCGTGATAATGACCTATTTATGGTGTTGGGTGATTTTAATTTGCCGAACATCTCTTGGTCATTATTCACTGCCGAAAATTATCTAGTGCCCTCAGCACAGCATGATTTTATAGACTGCATGCTTGATCTTTCGTTGTTTCAAATCAATTCAATTTCTAATCATTTGAATAGAACACTTGACCTTGTATTTGTTAACAACTACCTTATCTCTAATGTGTCTAGGTACCCTCCTTTATCTCTTCCTGAGGATGTATATCATCCTACTTTAGAGATTACAATGTTCAATTGTAATCGTCTCATTTCGTGCTCATCAGCCAATAAGCCCCGCCTCTGCTTTCGCAAAGGAAATTATTCATTGCTGAATCAGCTTATTTATGCAACCGATTGGTCTTTCTTATATGACTCGGTTGATATGAATACTGCTATTACTTTTTTTATAGCACCCTAAACTCCCTCTTAGATATGAGCATTCCCAAGTCAATTCCTTCGACTACTTCTTCAAAACCACCCTGGTTTACTCCCAGATTGTCACATCTTAAAAACTTAAAATCTAAATATTTTAAAAAGTTTAAAAAGTCTGGTTCGTGTACAGACTTGGCTAAATATTCCATAGCCAAGTCGAACTTTTTTCTTCTGAATTCTCAATGCTATGAGAATTATCTAACTCGTTGTAAAAGGCAATTTGCCCAAAATCCGAGACAGTTTTACAATTTTGTAAACTTGAAGCGTAAATCTTCAAGTTTGCCAACTTCTTTTCTTTCGGGATGGATAAAGCTAGTAATGACTCTGATTCTGCTAACCTCTTTGCTAATTTTTTCCAATCTACTTACTCCTCAGTCTGTCCTAATAATAATTCTTATCCTTATACTATTTCTTCCTCTAGTTCTATACCTCCTCCTATTATTTCACACTCCTCTCTCCTTTCAGCTATAAACTCTTTAAAATCTTCTTACTCTCCTGGGCCTGACAATATTCCTAGTTGTCTACTCAAGGAGTGTAGTTCTTCCCTTCTTAATCCATTGCAAAAGCTTTTTAATCTATCTCTTGAATCTTCTGTATTTCCATCTCTTTGGAAAGAATCTTATATCATTCCTCTCCACAAGAAAGGTGGAAAGTCTGATATACAAAATTACAGGGGCATTGCAAAACTGTCCGCTATTCCTAAATTATTTGAAAAAATAATCACTTCGAATTTGCAGCATTTCTGCAAATCAGTTGTTTTCCCTGTTCAACATGGATTCGTAAAGAATCGGTCAACTACGACCAATCTGCTTGAATTTACTTCCTTGGTAAATGATGCCTTTCTTTCGAAAATGCAAACTGATGTCATTTATACTGACTTCAGTAAGGCGTTTGACTCTGTGCACCATGACATTTTACTTTTTAAACTTGACCGAATAGGTTTCCCTCCGTCTCTTTTGCTTTGGATAAATTCTTATTTAAAAGGTAGGACCCAAAGAGTAATGCTGAGGCAGACTACCTCTAAACAGGTTCACGTTACTTCTGGTGTTCCTCAAGGTAGTCATCTTGGACCTTTACTCTTTACTCTTTTTATAAACGATCTCCCCTCTGTTATATCACATGCCCGTGTACTCATGTATGCGGATGATGTGAAACTTATTTTATCATACACTAATCCCCTACATCATTCTCGTCTACAAGACGATTTGAACGCTATGCAACTTTGGTGTTCGGCCAATCAATTGCATCTGAATTGTTCAAAGTGTATGTTTATGACATTTTATCGTACTACACCTTATCTTGTCAGTTATACAATCGACAATACCCCTTTGCAACGTATACTAACAGTTAAGGATCTAGGCGTTCTTTTTGATTCTAAACTCTGTTTCAATCTTCACATAGATACCATCGTTAATGAGGCAAAAGGTGTACTTGGATTCATTAAACGATGGTCTAAAGAGTTTAACGATCCTTTTATAACGAAACTTCTGTACATCTCTCTTGTTCGCCCTATCCTTGAATACTGCTCTTGCATCTGGTCTCCGCAGTATAACAATAGCCAGGATCGTATTGAATCTGTTCAGAAGCAATTTCTGCTTTTTGCCTTACGAGGTTTAAATTGGGACCCTAATCTTCGTTTGCCATCCTACTCCAGCAGGCTGCTTCTTCTTAACCTTCCGTCATTAACCAACCGTAGGACAATTCTTGGTGTTGTCCTTCTACATAAGTTGATTATTGGCGATATAGATTCTCCTTTTCTGCTAGGGCGTCTTCAATTCTCTGTCCCGTCTAGACCAACCAGAAATTACCGCCCCTTATTCCTGTCTACGTGCACAACAGACTACGCTATGCACAATCCTTTTCGCGTGCTATGTAAAAATTATAATAGTTTGCATCACGTTTTCTCTATAGAACTTTCTCTACCCCTAATAAAATCGTTGCTTTCAGGATACCTTCGGGAAGTCACTGACCACTCCCAGCTATGAGCAGGGGCATAGCTTGCCGGACAGGCTGTAAATTTTCCCCCACCGGGTCGGTGATTTCCCATTACTTTTCTCTCTGTCCTATCTACTTAACACTCTATACATCTACCTTAACTTTCTTTACTTTATTAACAATCTTCTTACTTTCCTTTTTCTTATTTATTGTATTTTATTAATTAATATAGCAAACTAAGATTATCTTTAATTTTACTTAAGAACACTTTTTTCCTACTTACTCCCTTCTGCTTAGATGTAGGCTCTAATAGCGTCACTGACAAATTTAGCTGTGAAAAGAGGCACAGCTGGCCGGACTGGCAACTAAAACACCTCCATCGGTCGGTGATGCTATTTAGAGAACTGTGTTATCTAACTAGGCTTTTAGCATATAATTCCATTATGTATTGTATGTATAATGAGGAAGACACTCGTTTTGTCGACCATTAATAAATAAATAAATAAACCTAAATAAGGAGTGGTGTCGCTCAAGGTATGG
The DNA here is from genome assembly GCA_018903485.1 of Drosophila littoralis. Lineage (NCBI taxonomy): Eukaryota > Metazoa > Arthropoda > Insecta > Diptera > Drosophilidae > Drosophila > Drosophila littoralis. Next base: position 156,208 of record JAEIGF010000063.1, on the reverse strand, counting down.
CATATGCAAAATGGTGTATACGGCAAGTTCATATGAGTGTGAGTTGTTGGCTTGGCGGCATGTGTCATATGCAAAATGGTGTATACGGCAAGTTCATATGAGTATGAGTTGTTGGCTTGGCGGCATGTGTCAATTATGTTTAATTAAAAAGATTAATGAAGTTATTTGAATGTTTTATTAAATTAGTATATGAAAACGATAAGGTGGTTGGTAGCATTTGGAAAATGGCTGTATTATAGCATATGTGTAATAAAACCTATATATGGAGTGGTGTCGCGAAAGGCATGGCATATGAAATATTGTATATAAGGCATATGACTGTAGGGCATAAGTCAATTACGTATAATTGAAAAGAGTAATGAAGTTTATTGAATCTATTAATAAATTAGTACATGAAAACGATAAAGTGGTTGGTAGCATTTGGAAAAAATGTCGGCAATTTAGAATATATGTCAAAAAACCTTTATTGGTAGTGGTGTCGCGCAAGGCATGTCATATGAAAAATGTTATGAATGATAATGATAATATGACTGTGGGTATTTTCCTTGTCGACATAAGTCTATTATGTTTAACTAAAAAGAATACTGAAGCAATTTGAATGTGTTACTAAATTAAAACATTAAACAAATAAGGTGGTTGGTAGCATTTGGAAAAAATGTCGGCATTAGAGAATATGTGTCAATAAACCTAAATAAGGAGTGGTGTCGCTCAAGGTATGGCATATACAAAATGGTGTATACGGCAAGTTCATATGAGTGTGAGTTGTTGGCTTGCCGGCATATGTCAATTATGTTTAATTAAAAAGGTTAATGAAGTTATTTGAATGTTTTATTAAATTAGTATATGAACATGATAAGGTAGTTGGTAGCATTTGGAAAAAAAGTCGGCATTATAGAATATGTGTCAAAAAAACTTTATAGGGAGTGGTGTCGCGAAAGGCATGACATATGAAATATTGTATATAAGGCATATGACTGTGGGGTGTTGACTTGGCGGCATAAGTCAATTATTTTTAATTAAAAAGAATAATGAAGTTTATTGAATCTATTAATAAATTAGTACATGAAATCGATAAAGTGGTTGGTAGCATTTGGAAAAAATGTCGGCATTATAGAATATATGTCAAAAAACCTTTAAAAGTAGTGGTGTCGCGCACGGCATGTCATATGAAAAATGTTATGAATGATAATGATAATATGACTGTGGGTATTTTCCTTATCGACATAAGTCTATTATGTTTAACTAAAAAGAATACTGAAGCAATTTGAATGTGTTACTAAATTAAAACATTAAACAAATAAGGTGGTTGGTAGCATTTGGAAAAAATGTCGGCATTAGAGAATATGTGTCAATAAACCTAAATAAGGAGTGGTGTCGCTCAAGGTATGGCATATGCAAAATGGTGTATACGGCAAATTCATATGAGTGTGACTTGTTGGCTTGCCGGCATGTGTCAATTATGTTTAATTAAAAAGATTAATGAAGTTATTTGAATGTTTTATTAAATTAGTATATGAAAACGATAAGGTGGTTGGTAGCATTTGGAAAATGGCTGCATTATAGTATATGTGTAATAAAACCTATATATGGAGTGGTGTCGCGAAAGGCATGGCATATGAAATATTGTATATAAGGCATATGACTGTAGGGCATAAGTCAATTATGTATAATTGAAAAGAGTAATGAAGTTTATTGAATCTATTAATAAATTAGTACATGAAAACAATAAAGTGGTTGGTAGCATTTGGAAAAAATGTCGGCATTATAGAATATATGTCAAAAAACCTTTAAAAGTAGTGGTGTCGCGCACGGCATGTCATATGAAAAATGTTATGAATGATAATGATAATATGACTGTGGGTATTTGCCTTATCGACATAAGTCTATTATGTTTAACTAAAAAGAATACTGAAGCAATTTGAATGTGTTACTAAATTAAAACATTGAACAATTAAGGTGGTTGGGAGCATTTGGAAAAAATGTCGGCATTAGAGAATATGTGTTAATAAACCTAAATAAGGAGTGGTGTCGCTCAAGGTATGGCATATACAAAATGGTGTATACGGCAAGTTCATATGAGTGTGAGTTGTTGGCTTGCCGGCATGTGTCAATTATGTTTAATTAAAAGGATTAATGAAGTTATTTGAATGTATTATTAAATTAGTATATGAATATGATAAGGTAGTGGTAGCATTTGAAAAATGGCTCCATTATAGAATATGTGTCAAAAAACCTTTACAGGGAGTGGTGTCGCGAAAGGCATGACATATGAAATATTGTATAGAAGGCATATGACTGTCTTGTGTTGACTTGGCGGCATAAGTCAATTATTTTTAATTAAAAAGAATAATGAAGTTTATTGAATCTATTAATAAATTAGTACATGAAATCAATAAGGTGGTTGGTAGCATTTGGAAAAAATGTCGGCATTATAGAATATATGTCAAAAAACCTTTAAAAGTAGTGGTGTCGCGCACGGCATGTCATATGAAAAATGTTATGAATGATAATGAGAATATCGACATAAGTCTATTATGTTTAACTAAAAAGAATACTGAAGCAATTTGAATGTGTTACTAAATTAAAACGTGAAACAAATAAGGTGGTTGGTAGCATTGGGAAAAAATGTCGGCATTAGAGAATATGTGTCAATAAACCTTTATAGGGAGTGGTGTCGCGCAAGGCATGTCATATGAAAAAGTTTATATACGGCATATGACCATGGGAATTTGCCTTATCGACATAAGTCAATTATGTTTAACTTAAAAGAATACTGATGCTATTTGAATGTATTACTTAATTAAAACATGAAACAAATAAGGTGGTTGGTAGCATTGGGAAAAAATGTCGGCATTAGAGAATATGTGTCAATAAACCTAAATAAGGAGTGGTGTCGCTCAAGGTATGGCATATGCAAAATGGTGTATACGGCAAGTTCATATGAGTGTGAGTTGTTGGCTTGCCGGCATGTGTCAATTATGTTTAATTAAAAATATTAATGAAGTTATTTGAATGTTTTATTAAATTAGTATATGAAAACGATAAGGTGGTTGGTAGCATTTGGAAAATGGCTGCATTATAGCATATGTGTAATAAAACCTATATATGGAGTGGTGTCGCGAAAGGCATGGCATATGAAATATTGTATATAAGGCATATAACTGTAGGGCATAAGTCAATTATGTATAATTGAAAAGAGTAATGAAGTTTATTGAATCTATTAATAAATTAGTACATGAAAACGATAAAGTGGTTGGTAGCATTTGGAAAAAATGTCGGCATTATAGAATATATGTCAAAAAACCTTTAAAAGTAGTGGTGTCGCGCACGGCATGTCAAATGAAAAATGTTATGAATGATAATGATAATATGACTGTGGGTATTTGCCTTATCGACATAAGTCTATTATGTTTAACTAAAAAGAATACTGAAGCAATTTGAATGTGTTACTAAATTAAAACATGAAACAAATAAGGTGGTTGGTAGCATTGGGAAAAAATGTCGGCATTAGAGAATATGTGTCAATAAACCTTTATAGGGAGTGGTGTCGCTCAAGGTATGGCATATGCAAAATGGTGTATACGGCAAGTTCATATGAGTGTGAGTTGTTGGCTTGGCGGCATGTGTCAATTATGTTTAATTAAAAGATTAATGAAGTTATTTGAATGTATTATTAAATTAGTATATGAACATGATAAGGTAGTTGGTAGCATTTGGAAAAAAAGTCGGCATTATAGAATATGTGTCAAAAAACCTTTATAGGGAGTGGTGTCGCGAAAGGCATGACATATGAAATATTGTATATAAGGCATATGACTGTAGGGCATAAGTCAATTATTATACCCTTGCAGAGGGTATTATAATTTTGTCGTGAAATGTGTAACGCATAGAAGGAGACATCTCCGACCCCATAAAGTATATATATTCTTGATCAGCATCAACAGCCGAGTCGATATAGCCATGTCCGTCTGTCCGTCTGTCTGTTTCTATGCGAACTAGTCCCTCAGTTTTAAAGCTATCTTAATGAAACTTTGCAGAAGTCCCTATATCTGTTGCACGCAGCACATATGTCAAAACCAGCTGGATCGGACCACTATATCATATAGCTGCCATAGGAACGATCGGTCGAAAATTAAGTTTTTGTATGAAAAAACCTTTTGTTTGTCAAGATATCTTGACCAAACTCGGCATTTATTAGTTTTACTAAGCTCCTCATATGTATGCTAAATCCTATTAAGATCGGACCACTATATCATATAGCCGCCATAGGAACGATCGGTCGAAAATTAAGTTTTTGTATGAAAAACATTTTGTTTGTCAAGATATCTTGACCAAACTCGGCATTTATTAGTTTTACTAAGCTCCTCATATATATGCAAAATCCTATTAAGATCGGACCACTATATCATATAGCTGCCATAGGAACGATCGGTCGAAAATTAAGTTTTTGTATGAAAAAACCTTTTGTTTATCAAGATATCTTGACCAAACTCGACATTTATTAGTTTTACTATGCTCCTCATATATATGCAAAATTCTATTAAGATCGGACCACTATATCATATAGCCGCCATAGGAACGATCAGTCGAAAATTAAGTTTTTGTATGAAAAAACATTTTGTTTGTCAAGATATCTTGACCAAACTCGGCATTTATTAGTTTTACTAAGCTCCTCATATATATGCAAAATCCTATTAAGATCGGACCACTATATCATATAGCCGCCATAGGAACGATCGGTCGAAAATTAAGTTTTTGTATGAAAAAACCTTTTTGTTTATCAAGATATCTTGACCAAACTCGGCATTTATTAGTTTTACTAAGCTCCTCATATATATGCAAAATCCTATTAAGATCGGACCACTATATCATATAGCTGCCATTAGAACGATCGATCGAAAATTAAGTTTTTGTATGAAAAAACATTTTGTTTTTCAAGATATCTTAACCAAACTCGGCATTTATTAGTTTTATTATGCTCCTCATATATATGCAAAATCCTATTAAGATCGGACCACTATATCATATTATTAAGTTTTTGTATGGAGAATTTTTTGTTTTTCATGATTTTGCGATTAAACACGGCATTTAAAGATTTCACTATGCTCCCTTCATTTTTGCTAAATCTTATTTACATCGGTTTTTGATTAAAAGCCTTTTTTTTTTGTTTATCAATATACCTTGACCAAACTCGGCCTTAACCATTTTCTCGGCATTAAAAGGTTGGGTCTGCAAGGCTATTAGATCTTCGGCATGCCGAAGATAGCCCTTCTTTCTCGTTTTTAATTAAAAAGAATAATAAAGTTTATTGAATCTATTAATAAATTAGTACATGAAAACGATAAAGTGGTTGGTAGCATTTGGAAAAAATGTCGGCATTATAGAATATATGTCAAAAAACCTTTATTGGTAGTGGTGTCGCGAAAGGCATGACATATGAAATATTGTATATAAGGCATATGACTGTGGGGTGTTGACTTGGCGGCATAAGTCAATTATTTTTAATTGAAAAGAATAATGAAGTTTATTGAATGTATTAATAAAATAGTACATGAAATCAATAAGGTGGTTGGTAGCATTTGGAAAAAATGTCGGCATTATAGAATATATGTCAAAAAACCTTTAAAAGTAGTGGTGTCGCGCACGGCATGTCATATGAAAAATGTTATGAATGATAATGAGAATATCGACATAAGTCTATTATGTTTAACTAAAAAGAATACTGAAGCAATTTGAATTACTACAATTACTAAATTACTAAATTAAAACGTGAAACAAATAGGGTGGTTGGTAGCATTGGGAAAAATGTCGGCATTAGAGAATATGTGTCAATAAACCTTTATAGGGAGTGGTGTCGCGCAAGGCATGTCATATGAAAAAGTTTATATACGGCATAAGACCATGGGAATTTGCCTTATCGACATAAGTCAATTATGTTTAACTTAAAAGAATACTGATGCTATTTGAATGTATTACTTAATTAAAACATGAAACAAATAAGGTGGTTGGTAGCATTGGGAAAAAATGTCGGCATTAGAGAATATGTGTCAATAAACCTAAATAAGGAGTGGTGTCGCTCAAGGTATGGCATATGCAAAATGGTGAATACGGCAAGTTCATATGAGTGTGAGTTGTTGGCTTGCCGGCATGTGTCAATTATGTTTAATTAAAAAGATTAATGAAGTTATTTGAATGTTTTATTAAATTAGTATATGAAAACGATAAGTTGGTTGGTAGCATTTGGAAAATGGCTGCATTATAGCATATGTGTAATAAAACCTATATATGGAGTGGTGTCGCGAAAGGCATGGCATATGAAATATTGTATATAAGGCATATGACTGTAGGGCATAAGTCAATTATGTATAATTGAAAAGAGTAATGAAGTTTATTGAATCTATTAATAAATTAGTACATGAAAACGATAAAGTGGTTGGTAGCATTTGGAAAAAATGTCGGCATTATAGAATATATGTAAAAAACCTTTAAAAGTAGTGGTGTCGCGCACGGCATGTCATATGAAAAATGTTATGAATGATAATGATAATATGACTGTGGGTATTTTCCTTATCGACATAAGTCTATTATGTTTAACTAAAAAGAATACTGAAGCAATTTGAATGTGTTACTAAATTAAAACATTAAACAAATAAGGTGGCTGGTAGCATTGGAAAAAATGTCGGCATTAGAGAATATGTGTCAATAAACCTAAATAAGGAGTGGTGTCGCTCAAGGTATGGCATATGCAAAATGGTGTATACGGCAAGTTCATATGAGTGTAAGTTGTTGGCTTGCCGGCATGTGTCAATTATGTTTAATTAAAAAGATTAATGAAGTTATTTGAATGTTTTTATAAATTAGTATATGAAAATGATAAGGTAGTTGGTAGCATTTGAAAAAAAAGTCGGTATTATAGAATATGTGTCAAAAAAACCTTTATAGGGAGTGGTGTCGCGAAAGGCATGACATATGAAATATTGTATATAAGGCATATGACTGTGGGGTGTTGACTTGGAGGCATAAGTCAATTATTTTTAATAATAAGGAGTGGTGTCGCTCAAGGTATGGCATATGCAAAATGGTGTATACGGCAAGTTCATATGAGTGTGAGTTGTTGGCTTGCCGGCATTTGTCAATTATGTTTAATTAAAAAGATTAATGAAGTTATTTGAATGTTTTATTAAATTAGTATATGAAAATGATAAGGTAGTTGGTAGCATTTGAGAAAAAAAAAGTCGGCATCATAGAATATGTGTCAAAAAAACCTTTATAGGGAGTGGTGTCGCGAAAGGCATGACATATGAAATATTGTATATAAGGCATATGACTGTAGGGCATAAGTCAATTATTTTTAATAAAAAAGAATAATGAAGTTTATTGAATCTATTAATAAATTAGTACATGAAAACGATAAAGTGGTTGGTAGCATTTGGAAAAAATGTCGGCATTATAGAATATATGTCAAAAAACTTTTAAAAGTAGTGGTGTCGCGCACGGCATGTCATATGAAAAATGTTATGAATGATAATGATAATATGACTGTGGGTATTTGCCTTATCGACATAAGTCTATTATGTTTAACTAAAAAGAATACTAAAGCAATTTGAATGTGTTACTAAATTAAAACATGAAACAAATAAGGTGGTTGGTAGCATTTGGAAAAAATGTCGGCATTACCTAAATAAGGAGTGGTGTCGCTCAAGGTATGGCATATGCAAAATGGTGTATACGGCAAGTTCATATGAGTGTGAGTTGTTGGCTTGCCGGCATGTGTCAATTATGTTTAATTAAAAAGATTAATGAAGTTATTTGAATGTTTTATTAAATTAGTATATGAAAATGATAAGGTAGTTGGTAGCATTTGGAAAAAAAGTCGGCATTATAGAATATGTGTCAAAAAACCTTTATAGGGAGTGGTGTCGCGAAAGGCATGACATATGAAATATTGTATATAAGGCATATGACTGTAGGGCATAAGTCAATTATTTTTAATTAAAAAGAGTAATGGAGTTTATTGAATCTATTAATAAATTAGTACATGAAAACGATAAAGTGGTTGGTAGCATTTGGAAAAAATGTCGGCATTATAGAATATATGTAAAAAACCTTTAAAAGTAGTGGTGTCGCGCACGGCATGTCATATGAAAAATGTTATGAATGATAATGATAATATGACTGTGGGTATTTTCCTTATCGACATAAGTCTATTATGTTTAACTAAAAAGAATACTGAAGCAATTTGAATGTGTTACTAAATTAAAACAATTAACAAATAAGGTGGTTGGTAGCATTGGAAAAAATGTCGGCATTAGAGAATATGTGTCAATGCATCGACAAGCAAATTGATTTCTCCAGAATGTATAATTCTGTGAGAAATCAATTCTTAAAATTGAATAATGTGGCTAAGCAACTGTCGAGTAAATTTGACTCGAGTTTTGAGTTGCTTGCCAATTATAAATTTGAGTCTCCAACCAATCGCCGGTTGGAGCCTCAACTTTTGCAATTGCCGTCTACGTCTGTTCAGACACCTACGCCTTTCTTGTACCTTCCTGGCAACATGGATTTATCTCCAATGTTGTCTTTATCGCCTTCCCCAAGCGACTGCCCAATTACCCCCGTTTTATCCCCTATAGTAGTTCCAGCAGAGCCCGTACCTGATACCGTCCCAGTTATCCAAACTGCCTCAGCCCCGTCAGCTCCTGGCCGCAAAGGTAGACCTGCCCGTAATCTTGCCCAGATTGTTAAACACAATCATGGTGCCTCTTTAGCTCCTCCATCTCCTGTACTACCTGCAGCCCCATCAGCACCTACTTTAACGGTTGTTGCCCCTCGTAGGCAAGTTTTTGTGTCTCGACTTTCATCGGACACCACTTCTGAGTCATTGGCAGCCTATATTGCTAGCAAATCTTCTGCTAGCGTGTCAATAACCAAATTTAATTTCTCCATCCCTCGTGAAATATCATCATTCAAAATAAATGTTTCACATGATATGTTCCCAATCATTTGTGATCCCAAATTTTGGCCTCCACACATGATTGTTCACGAGTTCAAGCCAAAAAAGCGTAACCAGCCTGTCACCCTTCCAGTCCCTTCAATACCGGGTACCATTTCTGCCCCAAAAAACTAACTTCATCTTCTGACCAAATCTGTATTCATTATCAAAATGTCAGAGGTCTTATTTCAAAGCTTAAAAATCTTTTCATAGCCAGTACTTCCTTCGACTCGGATATAATAGCATTTTCCGAAACATGGTTAAATTCAACCATATCCGATTTTGAGGTATTTTCGAATAGTTTTATTTTGCATAGAAATGATCGGCCGACTCGAGGTGGTGGGGTGTTAATTGCCGTTAAAGCCACTCTCCAGTCAGAACTTTTCTGTTTTAGTACGCCTACTGACGCTGAAATTATCTCAGTCAAGGTGTCTTTTCCTACACGGAATATCTATATTACATGCTCTTATGTTCCTCCTTCTTCTGATATTCAAGTTTATATGAAACATATTACTTGTATTAAAGAAGTTTCTTCACACGTGCGTGATAATGACCTATTTATGGTGTTGGGTGATTTTAATTTGCCGAACATCTCTTGGTCATTATTCACTGCCGAAAATTATCTAGTGCCCTCAGCACAGCATGATTTTATAGACTGCATGCTTGATCTTTCGTTGTTTCAAATCAATTCAATTTCTAATCATTTGAATAGAACACTTGACCTTGTATTTGTTAACAACTACCTTATCTCTAATGTGTCTAGGTACCCTCCTTTATCTCTTCCTGAGGATGTATATCATCCTACTTTAGAGATTACAATGTTCAATTGTAATCGTCTCATTTCGTGCTCATCAGCCAATAAGCCCCGCCTCTGCTTTCGCAAAGGAAATTATTCATTGCTGAATCAGCTTATTTATGCAACCGATTGGTCTTTCTTATATGACTCGGTTGATATGAATACTGCTATTACTTTTTTTATAGCACCCTAAACTCCCTCTTAGATATGAGCATTCCCAAGTCAATTCCTTCGACTACTTCTTCAAAACCACCCTGGTTTACTCCCAGATTGTCACATCTTAAAAACTTAAAATCTAAATATTTTAAAAAGTTTAAAAAGTCTGGTTCGTGTACAGACTTGGCTAAATATTCCATAGCCAAGTCGAACTTTTTTCTTCTGAATTCTCAATGCTATGAGAATTATCTAACTCGTTGTAAAAGGCAATTTGCCCAAAATCCGAGACAGTTTTACAATTTTGTAAACTTGAAGCGTAAATCTTCAAGTTTGCCAACTTCTTTTTCTTTCGGGATGGATAAAGCTAGTAATGACTCTGATTCTGCTAACCTCTTTGCTAATTTTTTCCAATCTACTTACTCCTCAGTCTGTCCTAATAATAATTCTTATCCTTATACTATTTCTTCCTCTAGTTCTATACCTCCTCCTATTATTTCACACTCCTCTCTCCTTTCAGCTATAAACTCTTTAAAATCTTCTTACTCTCCTGGGCCTGACAATATTCCTAGTTGTCTACTCAAGGAGTGTAGTTCTTCCCTTCTTAATCCATTGCAAAAGCTTTTTAATCTATCTCTTGAATCTTCTGTATTTCCATCTCTTTGGAAAGAATCTTATATCATTCCTCTCCACAAGAAAGGTGGAAAGTCTGATATACAAAATTACAGGGGCATTGCAAAACTGTCCGCTATTCCTAAATTATTTGAAAAAATAATCACTTCGAATTTGCAGCATTTCTGCAAATCAGTTGTTTCCCCTGTTCAACATGGATTCGTAAAGAATCGGTCAACTACGACCAATCTGCTTGAATTTACTTCCTTGGTAAATGATGCCTTTCTTTCGAAAATGCAAACTGATGTCATTTATACTGACTTCAGTAAGGCGTTTGACTCTGTGCACCATGACATTTTACTTTTTAAACTTGACCGAATAGGTTTCCCTCCGTCTCTTTTGCTTTGGATAAATTCTTATTTAAAAGGTAGGACCCAAAGAGTAATGCTGAGGCAGACTACCTCTAAACAGGTTCACGTTACTTCTGGTGTTCCTCAAGGTAGTCATCTTGGACCTTTACTCTTTACTCTTTTTATAAACGATCTCCCCTCTGTTATATCACATGCCCGTGTACTCATGTATGCGGATGATGTGAAACTTATTTTATCATACACTAATCCCCTACATCATTCTCGTCTACAAGACGATTTGAACGCTATGCAACTTTGGTGTTCGGCCAATCAATTGCATCTGAATTGTTCAAAGTGTATGTTTATGACATTTTATCGTACTACACCTTATCTTGTCAGTTATACAATCGACAATACCCCTTTGCAACGTATACTAACAGTTAAGGATCTAGGCGTTCTTTTTGATTCTAAACTCTGTTTCAATCTTCACATAGATACCATCGTTAATGAGGCAAAAGGTGTACTTGGATTCATTAAACGATGGTCTAAAGAGTTTAACGATCCTTTTATAACGAAACTTCTGTACATCTCTCTTGTTCGCCCTATCCTTGAATACTGCTCTTGCATCTGGTCTCCGCAGTATAACAATAGCCAGGATCGTATTGAATCTGTTCAGAAGCAATTTCTGCTTTTTGCCTTACGAGGTTTAAATTGGGACCCTAATCTTCGTTTGCCATCCTACTCCAGCAGGCTGCTTCTTCTTAACCTTCCGTCATTAACCAACCGTAGGACAATTCTTGGTGTTGTCCTTCTACATAAGTTGATTATTGGCGATATAGATTCTCCTTTTCTGCTAGGGCGTCTTCAATTCTCTGTCCCGTCTAGACCAACCAGAAATTACCGCCCCTTATTCCTGTCTACGTGCACAACAGACTACGCTATGCACAATCCTTTTCGCGTGCTATGTAAAAATTATAATAGTTTGCATCACGTTTTCTCTATAGAACTTTCTCTACCCCTAATAAAATCGTTGCTTTCAGGATACCTTCGGGAAGTCACTGACCACTCCCAGCTATGAGCAGGGGCATAGCTTGCCGGACAGGCTGTAAATTTTCCCCCACCGGGTCGGTGATTTCCCATTACTTTTCTTTCTGTCCTATCTACTTAACACTCTATACATCTACCTTAACTTTCTTTACTTTATTAACAATCTTCTTACTTTCCTTTTTCTTATTTATTGTATTTTATTAATTAATATAGCAAACTAAGATTATCTTTAATTTTACTTAAGAACACTTTTTTCCTACTTACTCCCTTCTGCTTAGATGTAGGCTCTAATAGCGTCACTGACAAATTTAGCTGTGAAAAGAGGCACAGCTGGCCGGACTGGCAACTAAAACACCTCCATCGGTCGGTGATGCTATTTAGAGAACTGTGTTATCTAACTAGGCTTTTAGCATATAATTCCATTATGTATTGTATGTATAATGAGGAAGACACTCGTTTTGTCGACCATTAATAAATAAATAAATAAACCTAAATAAGGAGTGGTGTCGCTCAAGGTATGGCATATGCAAAATGGTGTATACGGCAAGTTCATATGAGTGTGAGTTGTTGGCTTGGCGGCATGTGTCATATGCAAAATGGTGTATACGGCAAGTTCATATGAGTATGAGTTGTTGGCTTGGCGGCATGTGTCAATTATGTATAATTAAAAAGATTAATGAAGTTATTTGAATGTTTTATTAAATTAGTATATGAAAACGATAAGGTGGTTGGTAGCATTTGGAAAATGGCTGTATTATAGCATATGTGTAATAAAACCTATATATGGAGTGGTGTCGCGAAAGGCATGGCATATGAAATATTGTATATAAGGCATATGACTGTAGGGCATAAGTCAATTACGTATAATTGAAAAGAGTAATGAAGTTTATTGAATCTATTAATAAATTAGTACATGAAAACGATAAAGTGGTTGGTAGCATTTGGAAAAAATGTCGGCAATTTAGAATATATGTCAAAAAACCTTTATTGGTAGTGTTGTCGCGCAAGGCATGTCATATGAAAAATGTTATGAATGATAATGATAATATGACTGTGGGTATTTTCCTTGTCGACATAAGTCTATTATGTTTAACTAAAAAGAATACTGAAGCAATTTGAATGTGTTACTAAATTAAAACATTAAACAAATAAGGTGGTTGGTAGCATTTGGAAAAAATGTCGGCATTAGAGAATATGTGTCAATAAACCTAAATAAGGAGTGGTGTCGCTCAAGGTATGGCATATACAAAATGGTGTATACGGCAAGTTCATATGAGTGTGAGTTGTTGGCTTGCCGGCATATGTCAATTATGTTTAATTAAAAAGGTTAATGAAGTTATTTGAATGTTTTATTAAATTAGTATATGAACATGATAAGGTAGTTGGTAGCATTTGGAAAAAAGTCGGCATTATAGAATATGTGTCAAAAAAACTTTATAGGGAGTGGTGTCGCGAAAGGCATGACATATGAAATATTGTATATAAGGCATATGACTGTGGGGTGTTGACTTGGCGGCATAAGTCAATTATTTTTAATTAAAAAGAATAATGAAGTTTATTGAATCTATTAATAAATTAGTACATGAAAACGATAAAGTGGTTGGTAGCATTTGGAAAAAATGTCGGCAATTTAGAATATATGTCAAAAAAACCTTTATTGGTAGTGGTGTCGCGCACGGCATGTCATATGAAAAATGTTATGAATGATAATGATAATATGACTGTGGGTATTTGCCTTATCGACATAAGTCTATTATGTTTAACTAAAAAGAATACGGAAGCAATTTGAATGTGTTACTAAATTAAAACATTAAACAAATAAGGTGGTTGGTAGCACTGGGAAAAATGTCGGCATTAGAGAATATGTGTCAATAAATCTTTATAGGGAGTGGTGTCACGCAAGGCATGTCATATGAAAAAGTTTATATACGGCATATGACTATGGGAATTTGCCTTATCGACATAAGTCAATTATGTTTAACTTAAAAGAATACTGATGCTATTTGAATGTATTACTTAATTAAAACATGAAACAAATAAGGTGGTTGGTAGCATTGGGAAAAAATGTCGGCATTAGAGAATATGTGTCAATAAACCTAAATAAGGAGTGGTGTCGCTCAAGGTATGGCATATGCAAAATGGTGTATACGGCAAGTTCATATGAGTGTGAGTTGTTGGCTTGGCGGCATGTGTCATATGCAAAATGGTGTATACGGCAAGTTCATATGAGTATGAGTTGTTGGCTTGGCTGCATGTGTCAATTATGTTTAATTAAAAAGATTATTGAAGTTATTTGAATGTTTTATTAAATTAGTATATGAAAACGATAAGGTGGTTGGTAGCATTTGGAAAATGGCTGCATTATAGCACATGTGTAATAAAACCTATATATGGAGTGGTGTCGCGAAAGGCATGGCATATGAAATATTGTATATAAGGCATATGACTGTAGGGCATAAGTCAATTATGTATAATTGAAAAGAGTAATGAAGTTTATTGAATCTATTAATAAATTAGTACATGAAAACAATAAAGTGGTTGGTAGCATTTGGAAAAAATGTCGGCATTATAGAATATATGTCAAAAAACTTTTAAAAGTAGTGGTGTCGCGCACGGCATGTCATATGAAAAATGTTATGAATGATAATGATAATATGACTGTGGGTATTTTCCTTGTCGACATAAGTCTATTATGTTTAACTAAAAAGAATACTGAAGCAATTTGAATGTGTTACTAAATTAAAACATTAAACAAATAAGGTGGTTGGTAGCATTTGGAAAAAATGTCGGCATTAGAGAATATGTGTCAATAAACCTAAATAAGGAGTGGTGTCGCTCAAGGTATGGCATATACAAAATGGTGTATACGGCAAGTTCATATGAGTGTGAGTTGTTGGCTTGCCGGCATATGTCAATTATGTTTAATTAAAAAGGTTAATGAAGTTATTTGAATGTTTTATTAAATTAGTATATGAACATGATAAGGTAGTTGGTAGCATTTGGAAAAAAGTCGGCATTATAGAATATGTGTCAAAAAAACTTTATAGGGAGTGGTGTCGCGAAAGGCATGACATATGAAATATTGTATATAAGGCATATGACTGTGGGGTGTTGACTTGGCGGCATAAGTCAATTATTTTTAATTAAAAAGAATAATGAAGTTTATTGAATCTATTAATAAATTAGTACATGAAAACGATAAAGTGGTTGGTAGCATTTGGAAAAAATGTCGGCAATTTAGAATATATGTCAAAAAAACCTTTATTGGTAGTGGTGTCGCGCACGGCATGTCGATATGAAAAATGTTATGAATGATAATGATAATATGACTGTGGGTATTTGCCTTATCGACATAAGTCTATTATGTTTAACTAAAAAGAATACGGAAGCAATTTGAATGTGTTACTAAATTAAAACATTAAACAAATAAGGTGGTTGGTAGCACTGGGAAAAATGTCGGCATTAGAGAATATGTGTCAATAAATCTTTATAGGGAGTGGTGTCACGCAAGGCATGTCATATGAAAAAGTTTATATACGGCATATGACTATGGGAATTTGCCTTATCGACATAAGTCAATTATGTTTAACTTAAAAGAATACTGATGCTATTTGAATGTATTACTTAATTAAAACATGAAACAAATAAGGTGGTTGGTAGCATTGGGAAAAAATGTCGGCATTAGAGAATATGTGTCAATAAACCTAAATAAGGAGTGGTGTCGCTCAAGGTATGGCATATGCAAAATGGTGTATACGGCAAGTTCATATGAGTGTGAGTTGTTGGCTTGGCGGCATGTGTCATATGCAAAATGGTGTATACGGCAAGTTCATATGAGTATGAGTTGTTGGCTTGGCTGCATGTGTCAATTATGTTTAATTAAAAAGATTATTGAAGTTATTTGAATGTTTTATTAAATTAGTATATGAAAACGATAAGGTGGTTGGTAGCATTTGGAAAATGGCTGCATTATAGCACATGTGTAATAAAACCTATATATGGAGTGGTGTCGCGAAAGGCATGGCATATGAAATATTGTATATAAGGCATATGACTGTAGGGCATAAGTCAATTATGTATAATTGAAAAGAGTAATGAAGTTTATTGAATCTATTAATAAATTAGTACATGAAAACAATAAAGTGGTTGGTAGCATTTGGAAAAAATGTCGGCATTATAGAATATATGTCAAAAAACTTTTAAAAGTAGTGGTGTCGCGCACGGCATGTCATATGAAAAATGTTATGAATGATAATGATAATATGACTGTGGGTATTTTCCTTATCGACATAAGTCTATTATGTTTAACTAAAAAGAATACTGAAGCAATTTGAATGTGTTACTAAATTAAAACATTAAACAAATAAGGTGGTTGGTAGCATTTGGAAAAAATGTAAGCATTAGAGAATATGTGTCAATAAACCTAAATAAGGAGTGGTGTCGCTCAAGGTATGGCATATGCAAAATGGTGTATACGGCAAGTTCATATGAGTGTGAGTTGTTGGCTTGGCGGCATGTGTCAATTATGTTTAATTAAAAAGATTAATGAAGTTATTTGAATGTTTTATTAAATAAGTATATGAAATTGATAAGGTGGTTGGTAGCATTTGGAAAATGGCTGTATTATAGCATATGTGTAATAAAACCTATATATGGTGTGGTGTCGCGAAAGGCATGGCATATGAAATATTGTATATAAGGCATATGACTGTAGGGCATAAGTCAATTATGTATAATTGAAAAGAGTAATGAAGTTTATTGAATCTATTAATAAATTAGTACATGAAAACGATAAAGTGGTTGGTAGCATTTGGAAAAAATGTCGGCATTATAGAATATATGTCAAAAAACCTATAAAAGTAGTGGTGTCGCGCACGGCATGTCATATGAAAAATGTTATGAATGATAATGATAATATGACTGTGGGTATTTTCCTTATCGACATAAGTCTATTATGTTTAACTAAAAAGAATACTGAAGCAATTTGAATGTGTTACTAAATTAAAACATTAAACAAATAAGGTGGTTGGTAGCATTTGGAAAAAATGTCGGCATTAGAGAATATGTGTCAATAAACCTAAATAAGGAGTGGTGTCGCTCAAGGTATGGCATATACAAAATGGTGTATACGGCAAGTTCATATGAGTGTGAGTTGTTGTAATAAAACCTATATATGGAGTGGTGTCGCGAAAGGCATGGCATATGAAATATTGTATATAAGGCATATGACTGTAGGGCATAAGTCAATTATGTATAATTGAAAAGAGTAATGAAGTTTATTGAATCTATTAATAAATTAGTACATGAAAACGATAAAGTGGTTGGTAGCATTTGGAAAAAATGTCGGCATTATAGAATATATGTCAAAAAACCTATAAAAGTAGTGGTGTCGCGCACGGCATGTCATATGAAAAATGTTATGAATGATAATGATAATATGACTGTGGGTATTTGCCTTATCGACATAAGTCTATTATGTTTAACTAAAAAGAATACTGAAGCAATTTGAATGTGTTACTAAATTAAAACATTAAACAAATAAGGTGGTTGGTAGCATTTGGAAAAAATGTCGGCATTAGAGAATATGTGTCAATAAACCTAAATAAGGAGTGGTGTCGCTCAAGGTATGGCATATACAAAATGGTGTATACGGCAAGTTCATATGAGTGTGAGTTGTTGTAATAAAACCTATATATGGAGTGGTGTCGCGAAAGGCATGGCATATGAAATATTGTATATAAGGCATATGACTGTAGGGCATAAGTCAATTATGTATAATTGAAAAGAGTAATGAAGTTTATTGAATCTATTAATAAATTAGTACATGAAAACGATAAAGTGGTTGGTAGCATTTGGAAAAAATGTCGGCATTATAGAATATATGTCAAAAAACCTATAAAAGTAGTGGTGTCGCGCACGGCATGTCATATGAAAAATGTTATGAATGATAATGATAATATGACTGTGGGTATTTGCCTTATCGACATAAGTCTATTATGTTTAACTAAAAAGAATACTGAAGCAATTTGAATGTGTTAATAAATTAAAACATTAAACAAATAAGGTGGTTGGTAGCATTTGGAAAAAATGTCGGCATTAGAGAATATGTGTCAATAAACCTAAATAAGGAGTGGTGTCGCTCAAGGTATGGCATATACAAAATGGTGTATACGGCAAGTTCATATGAGTGTGAGTTGTTGGCTTGCCGGCATGTGTCAATTATGTTTAATTAAAAAGATTAATGAAGTTATTTGAATGTTTTATTAAATTAGTATATGAACATGATAAGGTAGTTGGTAGCATTTGGAAAAAAAGTCGGCATTATAGAATATGTGTCAAAAAAACTTTATAGGGAGTGGTGTCGCGAAAGGCATGACATATGAAATATTGTATATAAGGCATATGACTGTGGGGTGTTGACTTGGCGGCATAAGTCAATTATTTTTAATTAAAAAGAATAATGAAGTTTATTGAATCTATTAATAAATTAGTACATGAAAACGATAAAGTGGTTGGTAGCATTTGGAAAAAATGTCGGTAATTTAGAATATATGTCAAAAAACCTTTATTGGTAGTGGTGTCGCGCACGGCATGTCATATGAAAAATGTTATGAATGATAATGATAATATGACTGTGGGTATTTGCCTTATCGACATAAGTCTATTATGTTTAACTAAAAAGAATACTGAAGCAATTTGAATGTGTTACTAAATTAAAACATTAAACAAATAAGGTGGTTGGTAGCATTTGGAAAAAATTTCGGCATTAGAGAATATGTGTCAATAAACCTAAATAAGGAGTGGTGTCGCTCAAGGTATGGCATATGCAAAATGGTGTATACGGCAAGTTCATATGAGTGTAAGTTATTGGCTTGCCGGCATGTGTCAATTATGTTTAATTAAAAAGATTAATGAAGTTATTTGAATGTTTTATTAAATTAGTATATGAAAATGATAAGGTAGTTGGTAGCATTTGGAAAAAAAGTCGGCATTATAGAATATGTGTCAAAAAACCTTTATAGGGAGTGGTGTCGCGAAAGGCATGACATATGAAATATTGTATATAAGGCATATGACTGTGGGGTGTTGACTTGGCGGCATAAGTCAATTATTTTTAATAATAAGGAGTGGTGTCGCTCAAGGTATGGCATATGCAAAATGGTGTATACGGCAAGTTCATATGAGTGTGAGTTGTTGGCTTGCCGGCATGTGTCAATTATGTTGAATTAAAAAGATTAATGAAGTTATTTGAATGTTTTATTAAATTAGTATATGAAAATGATAAGGTAGTTGGTAGCATTTGGAAAAAAAGTCGGCATTATAGAATATGTGTCAAAAAACCTTTATAGGGAGTGGTGTCGCGAAAGGCATGACATATGAAATATTGTATATAAGGCATATGACTGTCTTGTGTTGACTTGGCGGCATAAGTCAATTATTTTTAATTAAAAAGAATAATGAAGTTTATTGAATCTATTAATAAATTAGTACATGAAAACGATAAGGTGGTTGGTAGCATTTGGAAAAAATGTCGGCATTATAGAATATATGTCAAAAAACCTTTAAAAGTAGTGGTGTCGCGCAAGGCATGTCATACGAAAAATGTTATGAATGATAATGATAATTTGACTGTGGGTATTTGCCTTATCGACATAAGTCTATTATGTTTAACTAAAAAGAATACTGAAGCAATTTGAATGTGTTACTAAATTAAAACATTAAACAAATAAGGTGGTTGGTAGCATTTGGAAAAAATGTCGGCATTAGAGAATATGTGTCAATAAACCTAAATAAGGAGTGGTGTCGCTCAAGGTATGGCATATGCAAAATGGTGTATACGGCAAGTTCATATGAGTGTGAGTTGTTGGCTTGCCGGCATGTGTCAATTATGTTTAATTAAAAAGATTAATGAAGTTATTTGAATGTTTTATTAAATTAGTATATGAAATTGATAAGGTGGTTGGTAGCATTTGGAAAATGGCTGCATTATAGCATATGTGTAATAAAACCTATATATGGAGTGGTGTCGCGAAAGGCATGGCATATGAAATATTGTATATAAGGCATATGACTGTAGGGCATAAGTCAATTATGTATAATTGAAAAGAGTAATGAAGTTTATTGAATCTATTAATAAATTAGTACATGAAAACGATAAAGTGGTTGGTAGCATTTGGAAAAAATGTCGGCATTATAGAATATATGTCGAAAAACCTTTAAAAGTAGTGGTGTCGCGCACGGCATGTCATATGAAAAATGTTATGAATGATAATGATAATATGACTGTGGGTATTTTCCTTATCGACATAAGTCTATTATGTTTAACTAAAAAGAATACTGAAGCAATTTGAATGTGTTACTAAATTAAAACATTAAACAAATAAGGTGGTTGGTAGCATTTGGAAAAAATGTCGGCATTAGAGAATATGTGTCAATAAACCTAAATAAGGAGTGGTGTCGCTCAAGGTATGGCATATACAAAATGGTGTATACGGCAAGTTAATATGAGTGTGAGTTGTTGGCTTGCCGGCATGTGTCAATTATGTTTAATTAAAAAGATTAATGAAGTTATTTGAATGTTTTATTAAACTAGTATATGAACATGATAAGGTAGTTGGTAGCATTTGGAAAAAAAGTCGGCATTATAGAATATGTGTCAAAAAAAAACTTTATAGGGAGTGGTGTCGCGAAAGGCATGACATATGAAATATTGTATATAAGGCATATGACTGTGGGGTGTTGACTTGGCGGCATAAGTCAATTATTTTTAATTAAAAAGAATAATGAAGTTTATTGAATCTATTAATAAATTAGTACATGAAAACGATAAAGTGGTTGGTAGCATTTGAAAAAAATGTCGGCATTATAGAATATATGTCAAAAAACCTATAAAAGTAGTGGTGTCGCGCACGGCATGTCATATGAAAAATGTTATGAATGATAATGATAATATGACTGTGGGTATTTTCCTTATCGACATAAGTCTATTATGTTTCACTAAAAAGAATACTGAAGCAATTTGAATGTGTTAATAAATTAAAACATTAAACAAATAAGGTGGTTGGTAGCATTTGGAAAAAATGTCGGCATTAGAGAATATGTGTCAATAAACCTAAATAAGGAGTGGTGTCGCTCAAGGTATGGCATATACAAAATGGTGTATACGGCAAGTTCATATGAGTGTGAGTTGTTGGCTTGCCGGCATGTGTCAATTATGTTTAATTAAAAAGATTAATGAAGTTATTTGAATGTTTTATTAAATTAGTATATGAACATGATAAGGTAGTTGGTAGCATTTGGAAAAAAAGTCGGCATTATAGAATATGTGTCAAAAAACTTTATAGGGAGTGGTGTCGCGAAAGGCATGACATATGAAATATTGTATATAAGGCATATGACTGTGGGGTGTTGACTTGGCGGCATAAGTCAATTATTTTTAATTAAAAAGAATAATGAAGTTTATTGAATCTATTAATAAATTAGTACATGAAAACGATAAAGTGGTTGGTAGCATTTGGAAAAAATGTCGGTAATTTAGAATATATGTCAAAAAACCTTTATTGGTAGTGGTGTCGCGCACGGCATGTCATATGAAAAATGTTATGAATGATAATGATAATATGACTGTGGGTATTTGCCTTATCGACATAAGTCTATTATGTTTAACTAAAAGAATACTGAAGCAATTTGAATGTGTTACTAAATTAAAACATTAAACAAATAAGGTGGTTGGTAGCATTTGGAAAAAATTTCGGCATTAGAGAATATGTGTCAATAAACCTAAATAAGGAGTGGTGTCGCTCAAGGTATGGCATATGCAAAATGGTGTATACGGCAAGTTCATATGAGTGTAAGTTATTGGCTTGCCGGCATGTGTCAATTATGTTTAATTAAAAAGATTAATGAAGTTATTTGAATGTTTTATTAAATTAGTATATGAAAATGATAAGGTAGTTGGTAGCATTTGGAAAAAAAAGTCGGTATTATAGAATATGTGTCAAAAAACCTTTATAGGGAGTGGTGTCGCGAAAGGCATGACATATGAAATATTGTATATAAGGCATATGACTGTGGGGTGTTGACTTGGCGGCATAAGTCAATTATTTTTAATAATAAGGAGTGGTGTCGCTCAAGGTATGGCATATGCAAAATGGTGTATACGGCAAGTTCATATGAGTGTGAGTTGTTGGCTTGCCGGCATGTGTCAATTATGTTGAATTAAAAAGATTAATGAAGTTATTTGAATGTTTTATTAAATTAGTATATGAAAATGATAAGGTAGTTGGTAGCATTTGGAAAAAAAGTCGGCATTATAGAATATGTGTCAAAAAATCTTTATAGGGAGTGGTGTCGCGAAAGGCATGACATATGAAATATTGTATATAAGGCATATGACTGTCTTGTGTTGACTTGGCGGCATAAGTCAATTATTTTTAATTAAAAAGAATAATGAAGTTTATTGAATCTATTAATAAATTAGTACATGAAAACGATAAGGTGGTTGGTAGCATTTGGAAAAAATGTCGGCATTATAGAATATATGTCAAAAAACCTTTAAAAGTAGTGGTGTCGCGCAAGGCATGTCATACGAAAAATGTTATGAATGATAATGATAATTTGACTGTGGGTATTTGCCTTATCGACATAAGTCTATTATGTTTAACTAAAAAGAATACTGAAGCAATTTGAATGTGTTACTAAATTAAAACATTAAACAAATAAGGTGGTTGGTAGCATTTGGAAAACATGTCGGCATTAGAGAATATGTGTCAATAAACCTAAATAAGGAGTGGTGTCGCTCAAGGTATGGCATATGCAAAATGGTGTATACGGCAAGTTCATATGAGTGTGAGTTGTTGGCTTGCCGGCATGTGTCAATTATGTTTAATTAAAAAGATTAATGAAGTTATTTGAATGTTTTATTAAATTAGTATATGAAATTGATAAGGTGGTTGGTAGCATTTGGAAAATGGCTGCATTATAGCATATGTGTAATAAAACCTATATATGGAGTGGTGTCGCGAAAGGCATGGCATATGAAATATTGTATATAAGGCATATGACTGTAGGGCATAAGTCAATTATGTATAATTGAAAAGAGTAATGAAGTTTATTGAATCTATTAATAAATTAGTACATGAAAACGATAAAGTGGTTGGTAGCATTTGGAAAAAATGTCGGCATTATAGAATATATGTCGAAAAACCTTTAAAAGTAGTGGTGTCGCGCACGGCATGTCATATGAAAAATGTTATGAATGATAATGATAATATGACTGTGGGTATTTTCCTTATCGACATAAGTCTATTATGTTTAACTAAAAAGAATACTGAAGCAATTTGAATGTGTTACTAAATTAAAACATTAAACAAATAAGGTGGTTGGTAGCATTTGGAAAAAATGTCGGCATTAGAGAATATGTGTCAATAAACCTAAATAAGGAGTGGTGTCGCTCAAGGTATGGCATATACAAAATGGTGTATACGGCAAGTTAATATGAGTGTGAGTTGTTGGCTTGCCGGCATGTGTCAATTATGTTTAATTAAAAAGATTAATGAAGTTATTTGAATGTTTTATTAAACTAGTATATGAACATGATAAGGTAGTTGGTAGCATTTGGAAAAAAAGTCGGCATTATAGAATATGTGTCAAAAAAACTTAATAGGGAGTGGTGTCGCGAAAGGCATGACATATGAAATATTGTATATAAGGCATATGACTGTGGGGTGTTGACTTGGCGGCATAAGTCAATTATTTTTAATTAAAAAGAATAATGAAGTTTATTGAATCTATTAATAAATTAGTACATGAAAACGATAAAGTGGTTGGTAGCATTTGGAAAAAATGTCGGCATTATAGAATATATGTCAAAAAACCTTTAAAAGTAGTGGTGTCGCGCACGGCATGTCATATGAAAAATGTTATGAATGATAATGATAATATGACTGTGGGTATTTTCCTTATCGACATAAGTCTATTATGTTTCACTAAAAAGAATACTGAAGCAATTTGAATGTGTTACTAAATTAAAACATTAAACAAATAAGGTGGTTGGTAGCATTTGGAAAAAATGTCGGCATTAGAGAATATGTGTCAATAAACCTAAATAAGGAGTGGTGTCGCTCAAGGTATGGCATATACAAAATGGTGTATACGGCAAGTTAATATGAGTGTGAGTTGTTGGCTTGGCGGCATGTGTCAATTATGTTTAATTAAAAAGATTAATAAAGTTATTTGAATGTTTTATTAAACTAGTATATGAACATGATAAGGTAGTTGGTAGCATTTGAGAAAAAAAAAGTCGGCATTATAGAATATGTGTCAAAAAACCTTTATAGGGAGTGGTGTCGCGAAAGGCATGACATATGAAATATTGTATATAAGGCATATGACTGTGGGGTGTTGACTTGGCGGCATAAGTCAATTATTTTTAATTGAAAAGAATAATGAAGTTTATTGAATGTATTAATAAAATAATACATGAAATCAATAAGGTGGTTGGTAGCATTTGGAAAAAATGTCGGCATTATAGAATATATGTCAAAAAACCTTTAAAAGTAGTGGTGTCGCGCACGGCATGTCATATGAAAAATGTTATGAATGATAATGAGAATATCGACATAAGTCTATTATGTTTAACTAAAAAGAATACTGAAGCAATTTGAATGTGTTACTAAATTAAAACATTAAACAAATAAGGTGGTTGGTAGCATTGGGAAAAATTTCGGCATTAGAGAACATGTGTCAATAAACCTTTATAGGGAGTGGTGTCGCGCAAGGCATGTCATATGAAAAAGTTTATATACGGCATATGACTATGGGAATTTGCCTTATCGACATAAGTCAATTATGTTTAACTGAAAAGAATACTGATGCTATTTGAATATATTACTTAATTAAAACATGAAACAAATAAGGTGGTTGGTAGCATTGGGAAAAAATGTCGGCATTAGAGAATATGTGTCAATAAACCTAAATAAGGAGTGTTGTCGCTCAAGGTATGGCATATGCAAAATGGTGTATACGGCAAGTTCATATGAGTGAGAGTTGTTGGCTTGCCGGCATGTGTCAATTATGTTTAATTAAAAAGATTAATGAAGTTATTTGAATGTTTTATTAAATTAGTATATGAAAACGATAAGGTGGTTGGTAGCATTTGGAAAATGGCTGCATTATAGCATATGTGTAATAAAACCTATATATGGAGTGGTGTCGCGAAAGGCATGGCATATGAAATATTGTATATAAGGCATATGACTGTAGGGCATAAGTCAATTATGTATAATTGAAAAGAGTAATGAAGTTTATTGAATCTATTAATAAATTAGTACATAAAAAAAGTCAATTATGTTTAACTAAAAAGAATGCTGAAGCAATTTGAATGTTTTACTAAATTTAAACTTTAAATAAATAATGTGGTTGGTAGCATTTGGAAAAAATGTCGGCATTATAGAATATATGTCAAAAAACCTTTAAAAGTAGTGGTGTCGCGCACGGCATGTCATATGAAAAATGTAATGAATGATAATGATAATATGACTGTGGGTATTTTCCTTATCGACATAAGTCTATTATGTTTAACTAAAAAGAATACTGAAGCAATTTGAATTTGTTACTAAATTAAAACATTAAACAAATAAGGTGGTTGGTAGCATTTGGAAAAAATGTCGGCATTAAAGAATATGTGTCAATAAACCTTTATAGGGAGTGGTGTCGCGCAAGGCATGTCATATGAAAAAGTTTATATACGGCATATGACTATGGGAATTTGCCTTATCGACATAAGTCAATTATGTTTAACTAAAAAGAATACTGAAGCAATTTGAATGTTTTACTAAATTTAAACATTAAATATATAATGTGGTTGGTAGCATTTGGAAAAAATGTCGGCATTAGAGAATATGTGTCATTAAACCTATATATGGAGTGGTGTCGCTCATGGTATAGCATATGCAAAATTGTGTATACGGCAAATTCATATGAGTGTGAGTTGTTGGCTTGCCGGCATGTGTCAATTATGTTTAACTAAAAAGATAAATGAAGTTATTTGAATGTTTTATTAAATTAGTATATGAAAATAATAAGGTAGTTGGAAGCATTTTGAAAAAAAGTCGGCATTATAGAATATGTGTCAAAAAACCTTTATAGGGAGTGGTGTCGCGAAAGGCATGGCATATGAAATATTGTATATAAGGGGTGTTGACTTGGCGGCATAAGTCAATTATTTTTAATTGAAAAGAATAATGAAGTTTATTGAATGTATAAATAAAATAGTACATGAAATCAATAAGGTGGTTGGTAGCATTTGGAAAAAATGTCGGCATTATAGAATATATGTCAAAAAACCTTTAATAGTAGTGGTGTCGCGCACGGCATGTCATATGAAAAATTTTATGAATCGTAATGATAATATGACTGTGGGTATTTGCCTTATCGACATAAGTCTATTATGTTTAACTAAAAAGAATACTGAAGCAATTTGAATGTGTTACTAAATTAAAACATTAAACAAATAAGGTGGTTGGTAGCATTTGGAAAAAATGTCGGCATTATAGAATATATGTCAAAAAACCTTTAAAAGTAGTGGTGTCGCGCAAGGCATGTCATATGAAAAATGTTATGAATGATAATGATAATATGACTGTGGGTATTTTCCTTATCGACATAAGTCTATTATGTTTAACTAAAAAGAATACTGAAGCAATTTGAATGTGTTACTAAATTAAAACATTAAACAAATAAGGTGGTTGGTAGCATTTGGAAAAAATGTCGGCATTAGAGAATATGTGTCATTAAACCTATATATGGAGTGGTGTCGCTCATGGTATAGCATATGCAAAATTGTGTATACGGCAAATTCATATGAGTGTGAGTTGTTGGCTTGCCGGCATGTGTCAATTATGTTTAACTAAAAAGATAAATGAAGTTATTTGAATGTTTTATTAAATTAGTATATGAAAATGATAAGGTAGTTGGAAGCATTTGGAAAAAAGTCGGCATTATAGAATATGTGTCAAAAAACCTTTATAGGGAGTGGTGTCGCGAAAGGCATGGCATATAAAATATTGTATATAAGGGGTGTTGACTTGGCGGCATAAGTCAATTATTTTTAATTGAAAAGAATAATGAAGTTTATTGAATGTATTAATAAAATAGTACATGAAATCAATAAGGTGGTTGGTAGCATTTGGAAAAAATGTCGGCATTATAGAATATATGTCAAAAAACCTTTAATAGTAGTGGTGTCGCGCACGGCATGTCATATGAAAAATTTTATGAATGATAATGATAATATGACTGTGGGTATTTACCTTATCGACATAAGTCTATTATGTTTAACTAAAAAGAATACTGAAGCAATTTGAATGTGTTACTAAATTAAAACATTAAACAAATAAGGTGGTTGGTAGCATTTGGAAAAAATGTCGGCATTAGAGAATATGTGTCAATAAACCTAAATAAGGAGTGGTGTCGCTCAAGGTATGGCATATGCAAAATGGTGTATACGGCAAGTTCATATGAGTGTGAGTTGTTGGTTTGCCGGCATGTGTCAATTATGTTTAATTCAAAAGATTAATGAAGTTATTTAAATGTTTTATTAAATTAGTATATGAAAATGACAAGGTAGTTGGTAGCAGTTGGAAAAAAAGTCGGCATTATAGAATATGTGTCAAAAAACCTTTATAGGGAGTGGTGTCGCGAGAGGCATGACATATGAAATATTGTATATAAGGCATATGACTGTCTTGTGTTGACTTGGCGGCATAAGTCAATTATGTATAATTGAAAAGAGTAATGAAGTTTATTGAATCTATTAATAAATTAGTACATGAAAACGATAAAGTGGTTGGTAGCATTTGGAAAAAACGTCGGCATTATAGAATATATGTCAAAAAACCTTTAAAAGTAGTGGTGTCGCGCACGGCATGTCATATGAAAAATGTTATGAATGATAATGATAATATGACTGTGGGTATTTTCCTAATCGACATAAGTCTATTATGTTCAACTAAAAAGAATACTGAAGCAATTTGAATGTGTTACTAAATTAAAACATTAAACAAATAAGGTGGTTGGTAGCATTTGGAAAAAATGTCGGCATTAGAGAATATGTGTCATTAAACCTATATATGGAGTGGTGTCGCTCATGGTATAGCATATGCAAAATTGTGTATACGGCAAATTCATATGAGTGTGAGTTGTTGGCTTGCCGGCATGTGTCAATTATGTTTAACTAAAAAGATAAATGAAGTTATTTGAATGTTTTATTAAATTAGTATATGAAAATGATAAGGTAGTTGGAAGCATTTGGAAAAAAAGTCGGCATTATAGAATATGTGTGAAAAAACCTTTATAGGGAGTGGTGTCGCGAAAGGCATGGCATATGAAATATTGTATATAAGGGGTGTTGACTTGGCGGCATAAGTCAATTATTTTTAATTGAAAAGAATAATGAAGTTTATTGAATGTATTAATAAAATAGTACATGAAATCAATAAGGTGGTTGGTAGCATTTGGAAAAAATGTCGGCATTATAGAATATATGTCAAAAAACCTTTAATAGTAGTGGTGTCGCGCACGGCATGTCATATGAAAAATTTTATGAATCATAATGATAATATGACTGTGGGTATTTGCCTTATCGACATAAGTCTATTATGTTTAACTAAAAAGAATACTGAAGCAATTTGAATGTGTTACTAAATTAAAACATTAAACAAATAAGGTGGTTGGTAGCATTTGGAAAAAATGTCGGCATTAGAGAATATGTGTCAATAAACCTATAAATGGCTGCATTATAGCACATGTGTAATAAAACCTATATATGGAGTGGTGTCGCGAAAGGCATGGCATATGAAATATTGTATATAAGGCATATGACTGTAGGGCATAAGTCAATTATGTATAATTGAAAAGAGTAATGAAGTTTATTGAATCTATTAATAAATTAGTACATGAAAACAATAAAGTGGTTGGTAGCATTTGGAAAAAATGTCGGCATTATAGAATATATGTCAAAAAACTTTTAAAAGTAGTGGTGTCGCGCACGGCATGTCATATGAAAAATGTTATGAATGATAATGATAATATGACTGTGGGTATTTTCCTTATCGACATAAGTCTATTATGTTTAACTAAAAAGAATACTGAAGCAATTTGAATGTGTTACTAAATTAAAACATTAAACAAATAAGGTGGTTGGTAGCATTTGGAAAAAATGTAAGCATTAGAGAATATGTGTCAATAAACCTAAATAAGGAGTGGTGTCGCTCAAGGTATGGCATATGCAAAATGGTGTATACGGCAAGTTCATATGAGTGTGAGTTGTTGGCTTGGCGGCATGTGTCAATTATGTTTAATTAAAAAGATTAATGAAGTTATTTGAATGTTTTATTAAATTAGTATATGAAATTGATAAGGTGGTTGGTAGCATTTGGAAAATGGCTGTATTATAGCATATGTGTAATAAAACCTATATATGGTGTGGTGTCGCGAAAGGCATGGCATATGAAATATTGTATATAAGGCATATGACTGTAGGGCATAAGTCAATTATGTATAATTGAAAAGAGTAATGAAGTTTATTGAATCTATTAATAAATTAGTACATGAAAACGATAAAGTGGTTGGTAGCATTTGGAAAAAATGTCGGCATTATAGAATATATGTCAAAAAACCTATAAAAGTAGTGGTGTCGCGCACGGCATGTCATATGAAAAATGTTATGAATGATAATGATAATATGACTGTGGGTATTTGCCTTATCGACATAAGTCTATTATGTTTAACTAAAAAGAATACTGAAGCAATTTGAATGTGTTACTAAATTAAAACATTAAACAAATAAGGTGGTTGGTAGCATTTGGAAAAAATGTCGGCATTAGAGAATATGTGTCAATAAACCTAAATAGGGAGTGGTGTCGCTCAAGGTATGGCATATACAAAATGGTGTATACGGCAAGTTCATATGAGTGTGAGTTGTTGTAATAAAATCTATATATGGAGTGGTGTCGCGAAAGGCATGGCATATGAAATATTGTATATAAGGCATATGACTGTAGGGCATAAGTCAATTATGTATAATTGAAAAGAGTAATGAAGTTTATTGAATCTATTAATAAATTAGTACATGAAAACGATAAAGTGGTTGGTAGCATTTGGAAAAAATGTCGGCATTATAGAATATATGTCAAAAAACCTATAAAAGTAGTGGTGTCGCGCACGGCATGTCATATGAAAAATGTTATGAATGATAATGATAATATGACTGTGGGTATTTGCCTTATCGACATAAGTCTATTATGTTTAACTAAAAAGAATACTGAAGCAATTTGAATGTGTTACTAAATTAAAACATTAAACAAATAAGGTGGTTGGTAGCATTTGGAAAAAATGTCGGCATTAGAGAATATGTGTCAATAAACCTAAATAAGGAGTGGTGTCGCTCAAGGTATGGCATATACAAAATGGTGTATACGGCAAGTTCATATGAGTGTGAGTTGTTGGCTTGCCGGCATGTGTCAATTATGTTTAATTAAAAAGATTAATGAAGTTATTTGAATGTTTTATTAAATTAGTATATGAACATGATAAGGTAGTTGGTAGCATTTGGAAAAAAAAGTCGGCATTATAGAATATGTGTCAAAAAAACTTTATAGGGAGTGGTGTCGCGAAAGGCATGACATATGAAATATTGTATATAAGGCATATGACTGTGGGGTGTTGACTTGGCGGCATAAGTCAATTATTTTTAATTAAAAAGAATAATGAAGTTTATTGAATCTATTAATAAATTAGTACATGAAAACGATAAAGTGGTTGGTAGCATTTGGAAAAAATGTCGGCAATTTAGAATATATGTCAAAAAACCTTTATTGGTAGTGGTGTCGCGCACGGCATGTCATATGAAAAATGTTATGAATGATAATGATAATATGACTGTGGGTATTTGCCTTATCGACATAAGTCTATTATGTTTAACTAAAAGGAATACTGAAGCAATTTGAATGTGTTACTAAATTAAAACATTAAACAAATAAGGTGGTTGGTAGCATTTGGAAAAAATTTCGGCATTAGAGAATATGTGTCAATAAACCTAAATAAGGAGTGGTGTCGCTCAAGGTATGGCATATGCAAAATGGTGTATACGGCAAGTTCATATGAGTGTAAGTTATTGGCTTGCCGGCATGTGTCAATTATGTTTAATTAAAAAGATGAATGAAGTTATTTGAATGTTTTATTAAATTAGTATATGAAAATGATAAGGTAGTTGGTAGCATTTGGAAAAAAAAGTCGGTATTATAGAATATGTGTCAAAAAACCTTTATAGGGAGTGGTGTCGCGAAAGGCATGACATATGAAATATTGTATGATAAGGCATATGACTGTGGGGTGTTGTTATTTATTATTAAAAACGGTTGGCGGCATAAGTCAGCATTAAAATTTTTGTCAATAATAAGGAAGTGGTGTCGCTCAAGGTATGGCATATGCAAAATGGTGTATACGGCAAGTTCATATGAGTGTAAGTTATTGGCTTGCCGGCATGTGTCAATTATGTTTAATTAAAAAGATGAATGAAGTTATTTGAATGTTTTATTAAACTAGTATATGAACATGATAAGGTAGTTGGTAGCATTTGGAAAAAAGTCGGCATTATAGAATATGTGTCAAAAAAAACTTTATAGGGAGTGGTGTCGCGAAAGGCATGACATATGAAATATTGTATATAAGGCATATGACTGTGGGGTGTTGACTTGGCGGCATAAGTCAATTATTTTTAATTAAAAAGAATAATGAAGTTTATTGAATCTATTAATAAATTAGTACATGAAAACGATAAAGTGGTTGGTAGCATTTGGAAAAAATGTCGGCATTATAGAATATATGTCAAAAAACCTTTAAAAGTAGTGGTGTCGCGCACGGCATGTCATATGAAAAATGTTATGAATGATAATGAGAATATCGACATAAGTCTATTATGTTTAACTAAAAAGAATACTGAAGCAATTTGAATGTGTTACTAAATTAAAACATTAAACAAATAAGGTGGTTGGTAGCATTGGGAAAAATTTCGGCATTAGAGAACATGTGTCAATAAACCTTTATAGGGAGTGGTGTCGCGCAAGGCATGTCATATGAAAAAGTTTATATACGGCATATGACTATGGGAATTTGCCTTATCGACATAAGTCAATTATGTTTAACTTAAAAGAATACTGATGCTATTTGAATGTATTACTTAATTAAAACATTAAACAAATAAGGTGGTTGGTAGCATTGGGAAAAAATGTCGGCATTAGAGAATATGTGTCAATAAACCTAAATAAGGAGTGGTGTCGCTCAAGGTATGGCATATGCAAAATGGTGTATACGGCAAGTTCATATGAGTGAGAGTTGTTGGCTTGCCGGCATGTGTCAATTATGTTTAATTAAGAAGATTAATGAAGTTATTTGAATGTTTTATTAAATTAGTATATGAAAACGATAAGGTGGTTGGTAGCATTTGGAAAATGGCTGCATTATAGCATATGTGTAATAAAACCTATATATGGAGTGGTGTCGCGAAAGGCATGGCATATGAAATATTGTATATAAGGCATATGACTGTAGGGCATAAGTCAATTATGTATAATTGAAAAGAGTAATGAAGTTTATTGAATCTATTAATAAATTAGTACATAAAAAAAGTCAATTATGTTTAACTAAAAAGAATACTGAAGCAATTTGAATGTTTTACTAAATTTAAACTTTAAATAAATAATGTGGTTGGTAGCATTTGGAAAAAATGTCGGTATTATAGAATATATGTCAAAAAACCTTTAAAAGTAGTGGTGTCGCGCACGGCATGTCATATGAAAAATGTTATGAATGATAATGATAATATGACTGTGGGTATTTTCCTTATCGACATAAGTCTATTATGTTTAACTAAAAAGAATACTGAAGCAATTTGAATTTGTTACTAAATTAAAACATTAAACAAATAAGGTGGTTGGTAGCATTTGGAAAAAATGTCGGCATTAAAGAATATGTGTCAATAAACCTTTATAGGGAGTGGTGTCGCGCAAGGCATGTCATATGAAAAAGTTTATATACGGCATATGACTATGGGAATTTGCCTTATCGACATAAGTCAATTATGTTTAACTAAAAAGAATACTGAAGCAATTTGAATGTTTTACTAAATTTAAACATTAAATATATAATGTGGTTGGTAGCATTTGGAAAAAATGTCGGCATTAGAGAATATGTGTCATTAAACCTATATATGGAGTGGTGTCGCTCATGGTATAGCATATGCAAAATTGTGTATACGGCAAATTCATATGAGTGTGAGTGGTTGGCTTGCCGGCATGTGTCAATTATGTTTAACTAAAAAGATAAATGAAGTTATTTGAATGTTTTATTAAATTAGTAAATGAAAATAATAAGGTAGTTGGAAGCATTTGGAAAAAAAGTCGGCATTATAGAATATGTGTCAAAAAACCTTTATAGGGAGTGGTGTCGCGAAAGGCATGGCATATGAAATATTGTATATAAGGGGTGTTGACTTGGCGGCATAAGTCAATTATTTTTAATTGAAAAGAATAATGAAGTTTATTGAATGTATTAATAAAATAGTACATGAAATCAATAAGGTGGTTGGTAGCATTTGGAAAAAATGTCGGCATTATAGAATATATGTCAAAAAAACCTTTAATAGTAGTGGTGTCGCGCACGGCATGTCATATGAAAAATTTTATGAATCATAATGATAATATGACTGTGGGTATTTGCCTTATCGACATAAGTCTATTATGTTTAACTAAAAAGAAGACTGAAGCAATTTGAATGTGTTACTAAATTAAAACATTAAACAAATAAGGTGGTTGGTAGCATTTGGAAAAAATGTCGGCATTATAGAATATATGTCAAAAAACCTTTAAAAGTAGTGGTGTCGCGCACGGCATGTCATATGAAAAATGTTATGAATGATAATGATAATATGACTGTGGGTATTTTCCTTATCGACATAAGTCTATTATGTTTAACTAAAAAGAATACTGAAGCAATTTGAATGTGTTACTAAATTAAAACATTAAACAAATAAGGTGGTTGGTAGCATTTGGAAAAAATGTCGGCATTAGAGAATATGTGTCATTAAACCTATATATGGAGTGGTGTCGCTCATGGTATAGCATATGCAAAATTGTGTATACGGCAAATTCATATGAGTGTGAGTTGTTGGCTTGCCGGCATGTGTCAATTATGTTTAACTAAAAAGATAAATGAAGTTATTTGAATGTTTTATTAAATTAGTATATGAAAATGATAAGGTAGTTGGAAGCATTTGGAAAAAAAGTCGGCATTATAGAATATGTGTCAAAAAAACCTTTATAGGGAGTGGTGTCGCGAAAGGCATGGTATATGAAATATTGTATATAAGGGGTGTTGACTTGGCGGCATAAGTCAATTATTTTTAATTGAAAAGAATAATGAAGTTTATTGAATGTATTAATAAAATAGTACATGAAATCAATAAGGTGGTTGGTAGCATTTGGAAAAAATGTCGGCATTATAGAATATATGTCAAAAAACCTTTAATAGTAGTGGTGTCGCGCACGGCATGTCATATGAAAAATTTTATGAATGATAATGATAATATGACTGTGGGTATTTGCCTTATCGACATAAGTCTATTATGTTTAACTAAAAAGAATACTGAAGCAATTTGAATGTGTTACTAAATTAAAACATTAAACAAATAAGGTGGTTGGTAGCATTTGGAAAAAATGTCGGCATTAGAGAATATGTGTCAATAAACCTTTATAGGGAGTGGTGCCGCGCAAGGCATGTCATATGAAAAAGTTTATATACGGCATATGACTATGGGAATTTGTCTTATCGACATAAGTCAATTATGTTTAACTAAAAAGAATACTGAAGCAATTTGAATGTTTTACTAAATTTAAACATTAAATAAATAATGTGGTTGGTAGCATTTGGAAAAAATGTCGGCATTATAGAATATATGTCAAAAAACCTTTAAAAGTAGTGGTGTCGCGCACGGCATGTCATATGAAAAATGTTATGAATGATAATGATAATATGACTGTGGGTATTTTCCTAATCGACATAAGTCTGTTATGTTTAACTAAAAAGAATACTGAAGCAATTTGAATGTGTTACTAAATTAAAACATTAAACAAATAAGGTGGTTGGTAGCATTTGGAAAAAATGTCGGCATTAGAGAATATGTGTCATTAAACCTATATATGGAGTGGTGTCGCTCATGGTATAGCATATGCAAAATTGTGTATACGGCAAATTCATATGAGTGTGAGTTGTTGGCTTGCCGGCATGTGTCAATTATGTTTAACTAAAAAGATAAATGAAGTTATTTGAATGTTTTATTAAATTAGTATATGAAAATGATAAGGTAGTTGGAAGCATTTGGAAAAAAAGTCGGCATTATAGAATATGTGTCAAAAAACCTTTATAGGGAGTGGTGTCGCGAAAGGCATGGCATATGAAATATTGTATATAAGGGGTGTTGACTTGGCGGCATAAGTCAATTATTTTTAATTGAAAAGAATAATGAAGTTTATTGAATGTATTAATAAAATAGTACATGAAATCAATAAGGTGGTTGGTAGCATTTGGAAAAAATGTCGGCATTATAGAATATATGTCAAAAAACCTTTAATAGTAGTGGTGTCGCGCACGGCATGTCATATGAAAAATTTTATGAATGATAATGATAATATGACTGTGGGTATTTGCCTTATCGACATATGTCTATTATGTTTAACTAAAAAGAATACTGAAGCAATTTGAATGTGTTACTAAATTAAAACATTAAACAAATAAGGTGGTTGGTAGCATTTGGAAAAAATGTCGGCATTAGAGAATATGTGTCAATAAACCTAAATAAGGAGTGGTGTCGCTCAAGGTATGGCATATGCAAAATGGTGTATACGGCAAGTTCGTATGAGTGTGAGTTGTTGGTTTGCCGGCATGTGTCAATTATGTTTAATTCAAAAGATTAATGAAGTTATTTAAATGTTTTATTAAATTAGTATATGAAAATGACAAGGTAGTTGGTAGCAGTTGGAAAAAAAGTCGGCATTATAGAATATGTGTCAAAAAACCTTTATGGGGAGTGGTGTCGCGAGAGGCATGACATATGAAATATTGTATATAAGGCATATGACTGTCTTGTGTTGACTTGGCGGCATAAGTCAATTATGTATAATTGAAAAGAGTAATGAAGTTTATTGAATCTATTAATAAATTAGTACATGAAAACGATAAAGTGGTTGGTAGCATTTGGAAAAAACGTCGGCATTATAGAATATATGTCAAAAAACCTTTAAAAGTAGTGGTGTCGCGCACGGCATGTCATATGAAAAATGTTATGAATGATAATGATAATATGACTGTGGGTATTTGCCTTATCGACATAAGTCTATTATGTTTAACTAAAAAGAATACTGAAGCAATTTGAATGTGTTACTAAATTAAAACATGAAACAAATAAGGTGGTTGGTAGCATTGGGAAAAATGTCGGCATTAGAGAATATGTGTCAATAAACCTTTATAGGGAGTGGTGTCGCGCAAGGCATGTCATATGAAAAAGTTTATATACGGCATATGACTATGGGAATTTGCCTTATCGACATAAGTCAATTATGTTTAACTTAAAAGAATACTGATGCTATTTGAATGTATTACTTAATTAAAACATGAAACAAATAAGGTGGTTGGTAGCATTGGGAAAAAATGTCGGCATTAGAGAATATGTGTCAATAAACCTAAATAAGGAGTGGTGTCGCTCAAGGTATGGCATATGCAAAATGGTGTATACGGCAAGTTCATATGAGTGTGAGTTGTTGGCTTGCCGGCATGTGTCAATTATGTTTAATTAAAAATATTAATGAAGTTATTTGAATGTTTTATTAAATTAGTATATGAAAACGATAAGGTGGTTGGTAACATTTGGAAAATGGCTGCATTATAGCATATGTGTAATAAAACCTATATATGGAGTGGTGTCGCGAAAGGCATGGCATATGAAATATTGTATATAAGGGGTGTTGACTTGGCGGCATAAGTCAATTATTTTTAATTGAAAAGAATAATGAAGTTTATTGAATGTATTAATAAAATAGTACATGAAATCAATAAGGTGGTGGGTAGCATTTGGAAAAAATGTCGGCATTATAGAATATATGTCAAAAAACCTTTAAAAGTAGTGGTGTCGCGCACGGCATGTCATATGAAAAATGTTATGAATGATAATGATAATATGACTGTGGGTATTTTCCTTATCGACATAAGTCTATTATGTTTAACTAAAAAGAATACTGAAGCAATTTGAATGTGTTACTAAATTAAAACATTAAACAAATAAGGTGGTTGGTATCATTTGGAAAAAATGTCGGCATTAGAGAATATGTGTCAATAAACCTTTATAGGGAGTGGTGTCGCGGAAGGCATGTCATATGAAAAAGTTTATATACGGCATATGACTATGGGAATTTGCCTTATCGACATAAGTCAATTATGTTTAACTAAAAAGAATACTGAAGCAATTTGAATGTTTTACTAAATTTAAACATTAAATAAATAATGTGGTTGGTAGCATTTGGAAAAAATGTCGGCATTAGAGAATATGTGTCATTAAACCTATATATGGAGTGGTGTCGCTCATGGTATAGCATATGCAAAATTGTGTATACGGCAAATTCATATGAGTGTGAGTTGTTGGCTTGCCGGCATGTGTCAATTATGTTTAATTAAAAAGATTAATGAAGTTATTTGAATGTTTTATTAAATTAGTATATGAAAATGATAAGGTAGTTGGTAGCATTTTAAAAAAAGTCGGCATTATAGAATATGTGTCAAAAAAACTTTGTAGGGAGTGGTGTCGCGAAAGGCATGGCATATGAAATATTGTATATAAGGGGTGTTGACTTGGCGGCATAAGTCAATTATTTTTAATTGAAAAGAATAATGAAGTTTATTGAATGTATTAATAAAATAGTACATGAAATCAATAAGGTGGTTGTTAGCATTTGGAAAAAATGTAGGCATTATAGAATATATGTCAAAAAACCTTTTAAAGTAGTGGTGTCGCGCACGGCATGTCATATGAAAAATGTTATGAATGATAATGATAATATGACTGTGGGTATTTGCCTTATCGACATAAGTCAATTATGTTTAACTTAAAAGAATACTGATGCTATTTGAATGTATTACTTAATTAAAACATGAAACAAATAAGGTGGTTGGTAGCATTGGGAAAAAATGTCGGCATTAGAGAATATGTGTCAATAAACCTAAATAAGGAGTGGTGTCGCTCAAGGTATGGCATATGCAAAATGGTGTATACGGCAAGTTCATATGAGTGTGAGTTGTTGGCTTGCCGGCATGTGTCAATTATGTTTAATTAAAAAGATTAATGAAGTTATTTGAATGTTTTATTAAATTAGTATATGAAAATGATAAGGTAGTTGGTAGCATTTTAAAAAAAGTCGGCATTATAGAATATGTGTCAAAAAACCTTTATAGGGAGTGGTGTCGCGAAAGGCATGACATATGAAATATTGTATATAAGGCATATGACTGTCTTGTGTTGACTTGGCGGCATAAGTCAATTATTTTTAATTGAAAAGAATAATGAAGTTTATTGAATGTATTAATAAAATAGTACATGAAATCAATAAGGTGGTTGGTAGCATTTGGAAAAAATGTCGGCATTATAGAATATATGTCAAAAAACCTTTAAAAGTAGTGGTGTCGCGCACGGCATGTCATATGAAAAATGTTATGAATGATAATGATAATATGACTGTTGGTATTTTCCTTATCGACATAAGTCTATTATGTTTAACTAAAAAGAATACTGAATGTGTTACTAAATTAAAACATTAAACAAATAAGGTGGTTGGTAGCATTTGGAAAAAATGTCGGCATTAGAGAATATGTGTCAATAAACCTAAATAAGGAGTGGTGTCGCTCAAGGTATGGCATATGCAAAATGGTGTATACGGCAAGTTCATATGAGTGTGAGTTGTTGGCTTGCCGGCATGTGTCAATTATGTTTAATTAAAAAGATTAATGAAGTTATTTGAATGTTTTATTAAATTAGTATATGAAAATGATAAGGTAGTTGGTAGCATTTGGAAAATGGCTGCATTATAGAATATGTGTCAAAAAACCTTTATAGGGAGTGGTGTCGCGAAAGGCATGGCATATGAAATATTGTATATAAGGGGTGTTGACTTGGCGGCATAAGTCAATTATGTATAATTGAAAAGAATAATGAAGTTTATTGAATGTATTAATAAAATAGTACATGAAATCAATAAGGTGGTTGGTAGCATTTGGAAAAAATGTCGGCATTATAGAATATATGTCAAAAAACCTTTAAAAGTAGTGGTGTCGCGCACGGCATGTCATATGAAAAATGTTATGAATGATAATGATAATATGACTGTGGGTATTTGCCTTATCGACATATGTCAATTATGTTTAACTTAAAAGAATACTGATGCTATTTGAATGTATTACTTAATTAAAACATGAAACAAATAAGGTGGTTGGTAGCATTGGGAAAAAATGTCGGCATTAGAGAATATGTGTTAATAAACCTAAATAAGGAGTGGTGTCGCTCAAGGTATGGCATATGCAAAATGGTGTATACGGCAAGTTCATATGAGTGTGAGTTGTTGGCTTGCCGGCATGTGTCAATTATGTTTAATTAAAAGATTAATGAAGTTATTTGAATGTTTTATTAAATTAGTATATGAAAATGATAAGGTAGTTGGTAGCATTTGGAAAAAAAGTCGGCATTATAGAATATGTGTCAAAAAACCTTTATAGGGAGTGGTGTCGCGAAAGGCATGACATATGAAATATTGTATATAAGGCATATGACTGTAGGGCATAAGTCAATTATTTTTAAATAAAAAGAATAATGAAGTTTATTGAATCTATTAATAAATTAGTACATGAAAACGATAAGGTAGTTGGTAGCATTTGGAAAAAAAGTCGGCATTATAGAATATGTGTCAAAAAAACCTTTATAGGGAGTCGTGTCGCGAAAGGCATGACATATGAAATATTGTATATAAGGCATATGACTGTCTTGTGTTGACTTGGCGGCATAAGTCAATTATTTTTAATTGAAAAGAATAATGATGTTTATTGAATGTATTAATAAAATAGTACATGAAATCAATAAGGTGGTTGGTAGCATTTGGAAAAAATGTCGGCATTATAGAATATATGTCAAAAACCCTTTAAAAGTAGTGGTGTCGCGCACGGCATGTCATATGAAAAATGTTATGAATGATAATGAGAATATCGACATAAGTCTATTATGTTTAACTAAAAGAAGAATACTGAAGCAATTTGAATGTGTTACTAAATTAAAACATGAAACAAATAAGGTGGTTGGTAGCATTGGGAAAAATTTCGGCATAAGAGAATATGTGTCAATAAACCTTTATAGGGAGTGGTGTCGCGCAAGGCATGTCATATGAAAAAGTTTATATACGGCATATGACTATGGGAATTTGCCTTATCGACATAAGTCAATTATGTTTAACTTCAAAGAATACTGATGCTATTTGAATGTATTACTTAATTAAAACATGAAACAAATAAGGTGGTTGGTAGCATTGGGAAAAAATGTCGGCATTAGAGAATATGTGTCAATAAACCTAAATAAGGAGTGGTGTCGCTCAAGGTATGGCATATGCAAAATGGTGTATACGGCAAGTTCATATGAGTGTGAGTTGTTGGCTTGCCGGCATGTGTCAATTATGTTTAATTAAAAAGATTAATGAAGTTATTTGAATGTTTTATTAAATTAGTATATGAAAACGATAAGGTGGTTGGTAGCATTTGGAAAATGGCTGCATTATAGCATATGTGTAATAAAACCTATATATGGAGTGGTGTCGCGAAGGCATGGCATATGAAATATTGTATATAAGGCATATGACTGTAGGGCATAAGTCAATTATTTATAATTGAAAAGAGTAATGAAGTTTATTGAATCTATTAATAAATTAGTAAATGAAAACGATAAAGTGGTTGGTAGCATTTGGAAAAAATGTCGGCATTATAGAATATATGTCAAAAAACCTTTATAGGGAGTGGTGTCGCGCACGGCATGTCATATGAAAAATGTTATGAATGATAATGATAATATGACTGTGGGTATTTGTCTTATCGACATAAGTCTATTATGTTTAACTAAAAAGAATACTGAAGCAATTTGAATGTGTTACTAAATTAAAACATTAAACAAAT
This sequence comes from Drosophila littoralis, assembly GCA_018903485.1. Taxonomy (NCBI): domain Eukaryota; kingdom Metazoa; phylum Arthropoda; class Insecta; order Diptera; family Drosophilidae; genus Drosophila; species Drosophila littoralis. The sequence goes on along the minus strand of JAEIGF010000063.1, from coordinate 114,951 downwards.
AAGGTGGTTGGTAGCATTGGGAAAAATGTCGGCATTAGAGAATATGTGTCAATAAACCTTTATAGGGAGTGGTGTCGCGCAAGGCATGTCATATGAAAAAGTTTATATACGGCATATGACTATGGGAATTTGCCTTATCGACATAAGTCAATTATGTTTAACTTAAAAGAACACTGATGCTATTTGAATGTATTACTTAATTAAAACATAAAACAAATAAGGTGGTTGGTAGCATTGGGAAAAAATGTCGGCATTAGAGAATATGTGTCAATAAACCTAAATAAGGAGTGGTGTCGCTCAAGGTATGGCATATGCAAAATGGTGTATACGGCAAGTTCATATGAATGTGAGTTGGTGGCTTGCCGGCATGTGTCAATTATGTTTAATTAAAAAGATTAATGAAGTTATTTGAATGTTTTATTAAATTAGTATATGAAAACGATAAGGTGGTTGGTAGCATTTGGAAAATGGCTGCATTATAGCATATGTGTAATAAAACCTATATATGGAGTGGTGTCGCGAAGGCATGGCATATGAAATATTGTATATAATGCATATGACTGTAGGGCATAAGTCAATTATTTATAATTGAAAAGAGTAATGAAGTTTATTGAATCTATTAATAAATTAGTACATAATAGAATATATGTCAAAAAACCTTTAAAAGTAGTGGAGTCGCGCACGGCATGTCATATGAAAAATGTTATGAATGATAATGATAATATGACTGTGGGAATTTGCCTTATCGACATAAGTCTATTATGTTTAACTAAGAAGAATACTGAAGCAATTTGAATGTGTTACTAAATTAAAACATTAAACAAATAAGGTGGTTGGTAGCATTTGGAAAAATGTCGGCATTAGAGAATATGTGTCAATAAACCTTTATAGGGAGTGGTGTCACGCAAGGCATGTCATATGAAAAAGTTTATATACGGCATATGACTATGGGAATTTGCCTTATCGACATAAGTCAATTATGTTTAACTTAAAAGAATACTGATGCTATTTGAATATATTACTTAATTAAAACATGAAACAAATAAGGTGGTTGGTAGCATTGGGAAAAAATGTCGGCATTAGAGAATATGTGTCAATAAACCTAAATAAGGAGTGGTGTCGCTCAAGGTATGGCATATGCAAAATGGTGTATACGGCAAGTTCATATGAGTGTGAGTTGTTGGCTTGCCGGCATGTGTCAATTATGTTTAATTAGAAAGATTAATGAAGTTATTTGAATGTTTTATTAAATTAGTATATGAAAACGATAAGGTGGTTGGTAGCATTTGGAAAATGGCTGCATTATAGCATATGTGTAATAAAACCTATATATGGAGTGGTGTCGCGAAAGGCATGGCATATGAAATATTGTATATAAGGCATATGACTGTAGGGCATAAGTCAATTATGTATAATTGAAAAGAGTAATGAAGTTTATTGAATCTATTAATAAATTAGTAGCATTGGTAGCATTTGGAAAAAATGTCGGCATTATAGAATATATGTCAAAAAAACTTTAAAAGTAGTGGTGTCGCGGACGGCATGTCATATGAAAAATGAAATGAATGATAATGATAATATGACTGTGGGTATTTGCCTTATCGACATAAGTCTATTATGTTTAACTAAAAAGAATACTGAAGCAATTTGAATGTGTTACTAAATTAAAACATGAAACAAATAAGGTGGTTGGTAGCATTGGGAAAAATGTCGGCATTAGAGAATATGTGTCAATAAACCTTTATAGGGAATGGTGTCGCGCAAGGCATGTCATATGAAAAAGTTTATATACGGCATATGACAATGGGAATTTGCCTTATCGACATAAGTCAATTATGTTTAACTTAAAAGAATACTGATGCTATTTGAATGTATTTCTTAATTAAAACATGAAACAAATAAGGTGGTTTGTAGCATTGGGAAAAAATGTCAGCATTAGAGAATATGTGTCAATAAACCTAAATAAGGAGTGGTGTCGCTCATGGTATGGCATATGCAATCTGGTGTATACGGCAAGTTCATATGAATGTGAGTTGTTGGCTTGCCGGCATGTGTCAATTATGTTTAATTAAAAAGATTAATGAAGTTATTTGAATGTTTTATTAAATTAGTATAAGAAAACGATAAGGTGGTTGGTAGCATTTGGAAAATGGCTGCATTATAGCATATGTGTAATAAAACCTATATATGGAGTGGTGTCGCGAAGGCATGAAATATTGTATATAAGGCATATGACTGTAGGGCATAAGTCAATTATGTATAATTGAAAAGAGTAATGAAGTTTATTGAATCTATTAATAAATTAGTACATGAAAACGATAATGTGGTTGGTAGCATTTGGAAAAAATGTCGGCATTATAGAATATATGTCAAAAAACCTTTGAAAGTAGTGGTGTCGCGCACGGCATGTCATATGAAAAATGTTATGAATGATAATGATAATATGACTGTGGGTATTTGCCTTATCGACATAAGTCTATTATGTTTAACTAAAAAGAATACTGAAGCAATTTGAATGTGTTACTAAATTAAAACATTAAACAAGTAAGGTGGTTGGTAGCATTTGGAAAAAATGTCGGCATTAGAGAATATGTGTCAATAAACCTAAATAAGGAGTGGTGTCGCTCAAGGTATGGCATATGCAAAATGGTGTATACGGCAAGTTCATATGAGTGTGAGTTGTTGGCTTGCCGGCATGTGTCAATTATGTTTAATTAAAAAGATTAATGAAGTTATTTGAATGTTATATTAAATAAGTATATGAAAATGATAAGGTAGTTGGTAGCATTTGGAAAAAAAGTCGGCATTATAGAATATGTGTCAAAAAACCTTTATAGGGAGTGGTGTCGCGAAAGGAATGACATATGAAATATTGTATATAACGCATATGACTGTGGGGTGTTGACTTGGCGGCATAAGTCAATTATTTTTAATTAAAAAGAATAATGAAGTTTATTGAATCTATTAATAAATTAGTACATGAAAACGATAAAGTGGTTGGTAGCATTTGGAAAAAATTTCGGCATTATTGAATATATGTCAAAAAACCTTTATTGGTAGTGGTGTCGCGCAAGGCATGTCATACGAAAAATGTTATGAATGATAATGATAATATGACTGTGGGTATTTGCCTTATCGACATAAGTCTATTATGTTTAACTAAAAAGAATACTGAAGCAATTTGAATGTGTTACTAAATTAAAACATTAAACAAATAAGGTGGTTGGTAGCATTGGGAAAAATGTCGGCATTAGAGAATATGTGTCAATAAACCTTTATAGGGAGTGGTGTCGCGCAAGGCATGTCATATGAAAAAGTTTATATACGGCATATGACTATGGGAATTTGCCTTATCGACATAAGTCAATTATGTTTAACTTAAAAGAATACAGATGCTATTTGAATGTATTACTTAATTAAAACATGAAACAAATAAGGTGGTTGGTAGCATTGGGAAATAATGTCGGCATTAGAGAATATGTGTCAATAAACCTAAATAAGGAGTGGTGTCGCTCAAGGTATGGCATATGCAAAATGGTGTATACGGCAAGTTCATATGAATGTGAGTTGTTGGCTTGCCGGCATGTGTCAATTATGTTTAATTAAAAAGATTTTTGGTTAAGATATCTTGAAAAACAAAATGTTTTTTCATACAAAAACTTAATTTTCGATCGATCGTTCCTATGGCAGCTATATGATATAGTGGTCCGATCTTAATAGGATTTTGCATATATATGAGGAGCTTAGTAAAACTAATAAATGCCGAGTTTGGTCAAGATATCTTGACAAACAAAATGTTTTTTCATACAAAAACTTAATTTTCGACCGATCGTTCCTATGGCGGCTATATGATATAGTGTTCCGATCTTAATAGGATTTTGCATATATATGAGGAGCATAGTGAAACTAATATATGGCGCTTTTGTTCAAGTAAAACTAATAAATGCCGAGTTTGGTCAAGACATCTTGAAAAACAAAAATTTTTTATCATACAAAAACTTAATTTTCGACCGATCGTTCCTATGGCAGCTATATGATAAAGTGTTCCGATCTTAATAGGATTTTGCATATATATGAGGAGTATAGTGAAACTAATAAATTTTGAGTTTGGTCAAGATATCTTGAGAAACAAAACTTTTTTTCATACAACTTAATTTTGAACTGACCGTTCCTATGGCAGCTATATGATATAGTAGTACTAATATACTCAACCCGGTGACACTAATAAAAAACGAGAAAGAAAGGCTATCTTCGGCACGCCGAAGATCTAATACCCTTGCAGACCCAACCTTTTAATAATGCTCATAGTGCTTTGCCCGTATCTAAGAAGCACAGGGAAAATAGTTAATGCCGAGTTTGGTCAAGATATTTTGATAAACAAAAAGGTTTTTAATCAAAAACCTAGTTTTCGACCGATCGCTCCTCTGGCAGATATATGATATAGTAGTCCGATCTTAGTAAAACTTATAAATGCCGAGTTTGGTCAAGATATCTTGACAAACAAAATGTTTTTTCATACAAAAACTTAATTTTCGACCGATCGTTCCTATGGCGGCTATATGATATAGTGGTCCGATCTTAATAGAATTTTGCATATATATGAGGAGCATAGTAAAACTAATAAATGTCGAGTTTGATCAAGATATCTTGATAAACAAAAGGTTTTTTCATACAAAAACTTAATTTTCGACCGATCGTTCCTATGGCAGCTATATGATATAGTGGTCCGATCCAGCTGGTTTTGACATATGCAACAGAAATAGGGACTTCTGCAAAGTTTCATTAAGATAGTTTTAAAACTGAGGGACTAGTTCGCATAGAAACAGACAGACGGACAGACGGACAGACGGACATGGCTATATCGACTCGGCTGTTGATGCTGATCAAGAATATATATACTTTATGGGGTCGGAGATGTTAAAAAATTATAATACCCTCTGCAAGGGTATAAAAAGAATAATGAACAAAGACTAAAAAATTAAAGGAGCATTAAGTGAGTTAATTTTTTTTATATTCATTTTTTTTGCGAAGTGAATACAAGAAATATATAAAAGAAATAATAAGAAACAAAGGCCAAGACTAACAAAGACTAAAGTGAACGATGGTCAAAAGTTTAAAAGAGATTCAAGTGCACATAAAAAGGACAGCAAGGCAAAAGTGGAAAAAAATAAACCTACGGAACGAGAATTGCCCAGACACCAAGCACAAAACTCGAGCGAGAGTCTAGAAGAATTAAAGTTAAACCCAGAGTGAGTAGCAAAAACTCAGAATGGAGACAGGTGAGTGCCAAAATCCGGGTGTAGGCGTGCGCTGGATCCACCAGCGACGCAAAGAGGAACTGGTGGCGATCGCCCATGAGTTCAGGCTGGAAAAGGAGGGCCGCGTGGAGGAGCTGCGTAAGCGGCTATCCACTTCCGTTCAGGATGGCGGCCATACACCCGAGATTTGGGCTCGGCTGGCCGAGCTAGAGTCTCAGACCGCCAAAACATTGGAGCCGTCTCCCTGGGGCTTTCTACCTGACGTTGGCGGACGGCCGCGCCAAAAATCGGAACCAGACCTGAGCAGCTCGCAGCTGTACGAGCGTCTTCAGGTCCCGATCCCTAGTTTAGCCGTCACGGGTGCAGTGGAAACTCGCGAGATTAGGAGCAGCGGAGCTCGCCGGACGACGGCGGTCGACGTGGAGCTAGGGCGAACCCCTTACGACTCGAATAATGGCCCTCATATTCCCCAGCCATATTCTCAGTCGGAGGCCAGGCCTCTCGCGAACGTTCCAGAGCAAGTCCGAAAGTGGGGCATGAGGTACGATGGCCGTTCCGACCCCCTTGGGTTCCTAGAGGACCTAGAGGAGCGTGCCATTACGTACGGCATAGCCCTCGATCGATTGCCTCGGGCCATGAGCGAGGTATTCTGTGACCGGGCTGCTCGTTGGTTCCTGAGTAGTGGACTGAGGGATGTGCCATGGTCGGTGTTTAGGAGGGGTTTCTTAGAATTCTTTCTACCACCACGCTACTTCGAGAGGTTGGAAGACGAAATCCGATCCCGCCGGCAGCGTGTGGGGGAAGAATTTAAGAAATACCTAATAGAACTGAGGGCTTTGATGCACCATGCCAGATATGAGCCGGCGCAGGAGTTGCACCGGATATATGAGAATGCCGCACCCGAATACAGGCTTTACGTACGACGGCAAGATTTTTCCACCTTGTCCCAGCTGACTCTACTCGCTGTGGAGTACGAAACGGTGATGAGACAGCGAGCGGAATACTCCGGAAGCAGGGCAGGGAGTCAGGTGGCCACGAGCTCAAGTAGTGCGGAGTGGGGAAGGACGGTACAGCCCTCTGGGGGACACCTTAACCCATTCCGGTCTACTCCCATCGGATCCGGAGCGATCGGTGTGGATAGACAAATCTCCGCCCCGCCGGCAACGGCCCCTGCGGAAGTGGCCCACCAGATAATGAACCAAGAGGCCGGGACCGGGTACGATCCGCGACGAGCATGCCGCAGGTGCGCACGGGAGGGGCATTTCGCCAGGGAATGTCCTAATGCGCCCGTTTTGTTTTATTGGGTATGTGGGCATCAGGGCAGAAGTAGCCAAGAGTGTTGTCGCCGCACGGAGGCGGGAAACGGGCAACGGCGTCGCCCAGGTCAGGGTCGGGTCGACGCCGACACACACGGGACTCGGCAGTAGTACACCCGCTTAAGGTGGAGGGTGGCCGGATCGTCGCCACGGTGGAGATTGGCGGGAGGACGATGCCCGCCACTATCGATACAGGGGCCACTCGCAGCTTCATGAGCGAAGACTGCGTACGCAAGTGGGCGATTCGGGGAAGAGTGGAGAACGTACAGGCGCGCATTCGTCTGGCAGATGGGTCCACGGTCGAAGTAGAGAAGGCATTGAGGATAGACGTTGGCCTAGCGGGGAAGGTGGCCAGCATGTTAATGCTTGTCATGCCCGCAATGCTGGACCACGTTATCCTGGGGATGGACTTCCTGGGTGCCATGGGCACTACGGTACGCTGCGGCAAGGCGGAGCTGATCCTAGAGGACGTGACGTCTCCGGCCGCGGGGCCTGGAACCGGGAAAAAGCCGAAAGAAGGCCTCACGCGTCAAGAAGCGGGAGTGCCTGCTCGGCAACAGAAGGGAGAGGAGTCGAAGGAAGGCCTCCCAGGTCCTGAAAAGGGAGCACCTGCTCGGCAACAGAGTGGAGAGGAGTCGATGGAAGGCCTCCCCGGTCATGAAAAGGGAGCACCTGCTCGGCAACAGAGTGGAGAGGAGTCGAAGGAAGGCCTCCCAGGTCAGGGAACGGGAGTGCCGGCTCGGCAACTGTCGGAAAAGGAGAAGAAGAAGGAAGTAAAAGATGAGTATCATTCGGGGTCGGGCCGAGAGCTTGAGGAGCCCAAAAGGCGGCGGGTAGACCTGTAAAGGCAGATCTACGCTGGTCATGCAGGCGGCACGGTGGATGTGTGCCAAAGAACGGAGGGATTGAGCTCAAATCCACACGGTCACAGGGAATCAGGAGCGGCAGCCAGAGACGAGCGATCAAGGAGTCGGAGTGGTACCTGGAGGAGGCGAGTCTCAGAGCAAGCCCGGCGTAGAAGAGGCAGAGTGGCCAGCGGACTTGGATCCGGAACTTAAGGAGTTCCTGGAGTCGGAGCTGACACTCTTCGAGGATCTGCAGGGAGTCTCGCACATTGCGGAGCACAGGATCAGGCTTAAGGATGATAAGCCAATAAAACAGAGATATTACCCGAAGAATCCGGCCATGCAAAGGGTGATTGATGAACAGGTGGACGCGCTGATGCAGGCAGGTGCCATCGAGCCGTCGCGTAGTCCACACAGCGCCCCAATCGTCTTAGTCAAGAAGAAGACTGGCGAGTGGCGCATGTGTATCGACTATCGACAACTCAACGCGCACTCCGTCCCAGACGCTTATCCTGTTCCCAGGATTAATCACATCCTTGAGCGGTTGCGTCACGCCCGGTTCATCTCCACTCTGGATTTGAAGCACGGGTACTGGCAGATACCGATGGCAGCCGATAGTCGGGAATGTACGGCGTTCACGGTCCCCGGAAGAGGTCTGTTCCAGTGGCGGGTGATGCCGTTTGGTTTACACTCCGCGTGTGCGACCTTCCAGCGAGCTTTAGACACGGTCATAGGGCCGGAGACGGAGCCTCATGCATTCGCCTACCTAGACGACATCGTTGTAATAGGAGCCACGAAGGAGCAACATGTAGAGAACTTGAGAGAGGTGTTCCGCCGGTTAAGGGCGGCTATCTCAGGCTGAATAGGAAGAAGTGCAGTTTCTTCCGGGAGAGGTTGGTCTACCTAGGACACGTCATTTGTGGGGAAGGAATACGTACCGATCCAGAGAAGGTGGAGGCCATACGTAACCTGAGGGCCCCGACAAATTGCAAGGAGTTGCGGCAATGTCTCGGGATGGCGTCATGGTACAGGCGCTTCGTTCCCAACTTCGCGACTCAGGTACAGCCACTCACAGCGCTCTTAAGGAAGGGACGGAAATGGGCATGGGAGCAAGAACAGGAGGAGGCATTGCGTCAATTGAAGGATAGCTTGACGACTGCCCCTGTGTTGGCTTGCCCCGACTTTTCCGCCAAGTTCGTCTTGCAGACCGATGCGAGTGAATATGGCCTCGGTGCGGTGCTGACGCAGACGATTGATGGCCAAGAGCGAGTGATAGCGTATGCGAGCCGGAAGTTGCTGAAGACCGAGGTGAACTATTCCGCCACTGAGAAAGAGTGCCTGGCAATAGTGTGGTCGATCCGGAAGTTGCGCTGCTACTTAGAAGGGTACCGGTTCGACGTGATAACTGACCATCTATCACTCAAGTGGCTCAACTCGATCGAGAGTCCGTCCGGAAGAATCGCGCGATGGGCGTTAGAACTGCAACAGTTCCAATTTGACGTCCATTATCGTCGAGGGAAGCTCAACGTCGTGGCTGATGCGCTATCGAGGCATCCTCTAGAGACCTGTCAGCAAGCAGTGGTGGCAGAGGCCCCCTGCAAATGGGTTGCGGGGATGCGTGCTAGAATCGCCGAAGAGCCAGCCAAGTTCCCGGATTACATCGAGGAAAACGGACAGCTATATAGGCATTTGGGCCACCGCGCGGACGACGAAGCTTACATCCCTTGGAAGCTATGTGTGGCCAGTGGTCAACGGCAGAGGGTATTGGCGGAATGCCATGATGCCCCCACGGCCGGGCATCAAGGCGTGAGGAAAACTGTGTCGAGGCTAGCCCAAAGGTACTACTGGCCGGGTATGTTCCGAGACGCCGCCAAGTACGTGAAGTGTTGCGAAACCTGCCAAAAGTTCAAGAGTGAGCAACTCAAACCGGCTGGACGCATGCTGACGAGGCAGGTGGCAGAGCCGATGGCAATACTGTGCGCGGATTTCGTTGGGCCCCTCCCACGGTCGAAACATGGCAACACCATGTTGCTGGTGTTCCATGATGCTTTCTCGAAATGGGTGGAGCTGGTCCCTCTCAGGAGAGCAACGGCGGCACACCTCCAAACGGCGTTCCGGGAGAGGATTTTGAGCCGATTCGGGGTGCCTAAGAAGCTCGTGTGTGACAACGGGGTACAGATCGCAAGCCGGAGTTTCAAGGCTTTTCTGGAGTCGTTGGGTGTAGAGATCCAGTACACCGCCCCTTACTGTCCACAAGAAAATCCTACCGAGAGGACCAACAGGACCTTGAAGACCATGATAGCGCAATTTATCGAGGGCCACCAGAGCTCATGGGACGAACTCCTGCCCGAGATATCGCTGGCGGTCAATACTAGCGTGTCGGATTCGACCGGATTCAGTCCCGCTTTCCTGATGCAGGGAAGGGAGCCGCGGTTGCCGGCTGCTCTATAGATCAGGTAACTCCGGGGTCCGCAACTAGTGCGTTAGACCCTAGGGCAAAGGCGGATAGGTTAAAAGAAATCTTTTATATCGTTCACAGCAATCTCCAGCGTGCATCGAAGGACCAGGGCAGACACTATAACTTGAGGAGACGAGAGTGGCGGCCTTCGTTGGACTCGATGGTCCTGCTAAGACAGCACCAACTATCCAACGCCGCCGAGGGTTTCGCAGCGAAGTTGGCACCTAGGTTTGACGGTCCCTACAGGGTCGTCAAATTCATATCCCCCAATCTGGTGCGCCTGGCAAAGCCGGGTGAACATAAGACGAGGGTGGCCAACGTCTCACAGTTGAAGCCATTCCACCGCGAGACAACGGAGGACGAAATGGAAGACCCAGGGTACAGGGATGCCCACGAGTAGGCGAAGCCGCAACAAACGTACTAAATGTAAATTAGACTAACACTAGTAGCATAATTAAAATAGGCATAGTGAAATGTCAGCCGCACTGGGAGGATAGGGCATTAACCAATAAGTAATGAATGAGTTAACCAATAAGTCAAATTTGCAGACGGAACCCGAGACTATCACCATACCATCAGAGGATGACGACAGCAGCAGATATACTGAGCCCTTCCCTGGGCCCGGCACTGAAGATCACCCGCGTGACCCCCTTCAGGGTCGCGAGTACTGCGGAAGAGGACGGCAAGAGGGAGCCCCTCGCCAATTCCGTCACACCCTGTACTCACAGCGGACCAACGTCATGGAGAGACTAGACGGATGCTGATGGCCATCGAAGTCACGACCGTGTTCGTGGAGGCGCCTTTTGCGCGGAATTCGCCACCTTACGCGGAGGAGCCCCCGTCCCCTCCGCTTGCATCCCACTCGCCAAGGTCGTCCGGAATGACGACCCCGGTAACAACCGGCGAAGTGGACGATCTCGCGGACGAGGGGGAGCTCCCATCGCTCGAGACAGGCAGGCCCGGACCGTCGGTGCAGAGATTCACGGTGACGGACGCAAAGGGGGAGGGAAGTTCCCCGTCGGCCCCAGAGACGGAAGCATCCCCGACGGAGGCTGCAAGCAACGTCCCAGTGGCCCGCACGGAAGCGGACTGGATCAGCCGTAGCCCGGATCCCACCGCGGAAAGGAACCCGACCGCGGAAAGGAAGCCGCTGACGGAAGACGAGGACAATGAACCGGCATTCCGCCACCGTTTCACCACCCATCGATTAGAGGTAGACCCCGAGAGCCAATTCCCTCGGGTGACGTTGCGCTACCTGCCGAAGGTTCCCGAGGAGGTTAGTGTGCCCCTTCCTGGGCCCTCGAAGCGGGGAAGGGCGAACACAGGGGAAGGCCCTGTCGGAAAACGCCGGCGAAACCGTCGCCGCCGCAGGAGTCGACGCGAGCCCAGTCTAGAGGGGACGTCGACACCGGCACAGAAGAGACCTCGCTCCGAGACCAAGAAGTCCGGAGGCCCGCAGCTGCGCGTGCCGCGTTCGCCCCGCGAACGCCAGGAGGGTCCTTCCCAGCCTGGGAAGGATAACCACAGCTGCGGAGCCGTGAGCAGTCGTCGGGAAGGACATCCCGAACCCTGGCTGACCCCAATCTCAGTCTGCCAGATGGTCGTGGAAGAGCGGCGATGCGGAAACGAGGAGGCGGCACCACCGCCCGCGCCCATGACCGGTACCGGGGAGTCGATTTCCGGCCCTCAAGAGGATTTGGAGGAGGCATGGTTCGGCCGCGAGGAAGCAATGCCCCCACTCGTGCCCATAACACGCACCGAAACCCCAAATACCACTTCTCGGAGGGAATTGGAGGAAGCGTGGTTCGGCCAATAGAGTGAGGCGCCATTCGCAAAAGCATCCTTTTTTGGCGACGCCTCCATCACCCAAGTCGGGTGTTGCGACCGGGGTTCCTTCCCCAAGTGTCCCGAAGACCCCCACCGACAGCGAGTTGTGGGAGGACATCGTGGACCTATTCGATGGAATCGACGGATGGGATACCAGCTTGGAGTCGGTACTCGATGAGGAGCCCGACATCGATGCCGAAACGGACACCGAACCCGAGGTCGCGCCGAGGAGTTTCACGCCAACAGAAGTCGTCGAGAGCCTTGCCAGGAAACCCATGCCAGATTCCACCCCTTCTGGTTGGAGGTTGTTTCCCCGCGGAACACCGTTATCCTCGGGCGTGGTGGATCTCATCGCAAGAGAGGCGCGGGTCCGCCGCTTCCGGTGCCGACGCACGCGCTTCCACGTGTCTGATGGGAAGGCAGACTACAGCGTGACGCTAAACGCCAGAGGCGACGTTTCCGTCACCTGCTCGAAGTAAGGGGGGGGTGTGAGGCGGCTATTATGATCAGCCCCCCCACAGTTTTGAACTCACGGCAAGGAGCCGTCGTCCGCATCGCCAAGGTAATGGAAAGGAGCTATTGGCCGCATTGGATAATATCGTATAATTTTTATAGTTTATAAGCATTAAATGTAGTAGTGTAAGAGAATTGTGAGAGGCAAGGAGCCGCCGATAGTATAATCAAGTAAAAAGGCAAGGAGCCGTTAACCGCATAGTCTGCGTATTATTAGGATAAGTGCGTAGTTATGGGCAAGTAGATAGTCATTCATTTGAATTTAACCGCCGGCCGCCGCTGCAACCGTGCGCTGCTGATCGGCTGCTCAACACTGCCTTCGAGAGCGCAGCTTCAATTCGGCGGCGAAGAGCGAAAGCTCCGAGGCGAAGTTGCGAAAGCTCGCGGCGAAGTCGAGCAACCGAGGCAAGCGCATGGCTCGCTAGCGAGCGAGCCGACACTTTGGAAATACCGATCATGGTGAGTGGACGTGCCGAAAAGGAGTTTGAACGAATAACGTGCAGTGCATAGCGGAGCGCTAGGGCTCCAAGACAGTGCGGCAGGGCCTTAGGCTAGGAAGTTAGGGTAGAATATAATAAAAGTTGTGAATAAAGTGAATGCAGTCATCATAATTAACTTAAAAGCAGACCTTCGTAATCTCGGGCGGTTATATTTGTGCTAAACATCGGAAATGGCCGATGTTCACCCTAACCTAGGGGGACAGTGTAGTTGGTGCGTGGCTAAGGCCCGACAGGGTAGTTGGTGCGTGGCTAAGGCCCGACAGCGTAGTTGGTGCGTGGCTAAGGCCCGATAGTGTAGTTGGTGCGAGCCAAAACCCGATAGCGGGGTCGTACGAGGCTCCGGCCAGCTAGAAGAGGTAGCACGAGGCTGCGGCCTGGTATGGTAGGTAGTACAGTGGTAGTGCGAGGTATATTTGTGTCGAAACCCCCCCCCCTTTAGCCTTCCGTCCCAGCGAATTTATAAATGTCTTGTAAATCGCTGGACCTGGTAAGACTGAGATTCATACCCCGGCCAGTAGCTACTTTACAGTGTTACTAAATTAAAACATGAAACAAATATGGTGGTTGGTAGCATTGGGAAAAATGTCGGCATTAGAGAATATGTGTCAATAAACCTTTATAGGGAGTGGTGTCGCGCAAGGCATGTCATATGAAAAAGTTTATATACGGCATATGACTATGGGAATTTGCCTTATCGACATAAGTCAATTATGTTTAACTTAAAAGAATACTGATGCTATTTGAATGTATTACTTAATTAAAACATGAAACAAATAAGGTGGTTGGTAGCATTGGGAAAAAATTTCGGCATTAGAGAATATGTGTCAATAAACCTAAATAAGGAGTGGTGTCGCTCAAGGTATGGCATATGCAAAATGGTGTATACGGCAAGTTCATATGAATGTGAGTTGTTGGCTTGCCGGCATGTGTCAATTATGTTTAATTAAAAAGATTAATGAAGTTATTTGAATGTTTTATTAAATTAGTATATGAAAACGATAAGGTGGTTGGTAGCATTTGGAAAATGGCTGCATTATAGCATATGTGTAATAAAACCTATATATGGAGTGGTGTCGCGAAGGCATGGCATATGAAATATTGTATATAAGGCATATGACTGTAGGGCATAAGTCAATTATTTATAATTGAAAAGAGTAATGAAGTTTATTGAATCTATTAATAAATTAGTACATTATAGAATATATGTCAAAAAACCTTTAAAAGTAGTGGAGTCGCGCACGGCATGTCATATGAAAAATGTTATGAATGATAATGATAATATGACTGTGGGTATTTGCCTTATCGACATAAGTCTATTATGTTTAACTAAAAAGAATACTGAAGCAATTTGAATGTGTTACTAAATTAAAACATTAAACAAATAAGGTGGTTGGTAGCATTTGGAAAAAATGTCGGCATTAGAGAATATGTGTCAATAAACCTTTAAAGGGAGTGGTGTCGCGCAAGGCATGTCATATGAAAAAGTTTATATACGGCATATGACTATGGATATTTGCCTTATCGACATAAGGCAATTATGTTTAACTTAAAAGAATACTGATGCTATTTGAATGTATTACTTAATTAAAACATGAAACAAATAAGGTGGTTGGTAGCATTGGGAAAAAGTGTCTGCATTAGAGAATATGTGTCAATAAACCTAAATAAGGAGTGGTGTCGCTCAAGGTATGGCATATGCAAAATGGTGTATACGGCAAGTTCATATGAGTGTGAGTTGTTGGCTTGGCGGCATGTGTCAATTATGTTTAATTAAAAAGATTAATGAAGTTATTTGAATGTTTTATTAAATTAGTATATGAAAACGATAAAGTGGTTGGTAGCATTTGGAAAATGGCTGCATTATAGCATATGTGTAATAAAACCTATATATGGAGTGGTGTCGCGAAAGGCATGGCATATGAAATATTGTATATATATGTATAATTGAAAAGAGTAATGAAGTTAATTGAATCTATTAATAAATTAGTACATGCAAAAAATAAAGTGGTTGGTAGCATTTGGAAAAAATGTCGGCATTATAGAATATATGTCAAAAAACCTTTATTGGTAGTGGTGTCGCGAAAGGCATGACATATGAAATATTGTATATAAGGCATATGACTGTCTTGTGTTGACTTGGCGGCATAAGTTAATTATTTTTAATTAAAAAGAATAATGAAGTTTATTGAATCTATTAATAAATTAGTACATGAAAACCATAAAGTGATTGTTAGCATTTGGAAAAAATGTCGGCATTATAGAATATATGTCAATAAACCTAAATAAGGAGTGGTGTCGCTCAAGGCATGGCATATGCAAAATGGTGTATACGGCAAGTTCATATGAGTGTGAGTTGTTGGCTTGCCGGCATGTGTAAATTATGTTTAATTAAAAAGATTAATGAAGTTATTTGAATGTTTTATTAAATTAGTATATGAAAATGATAAGGTAGTTGGTAGCATTTGGAAAAAATGTCGGCATTATAGAATATATGTCAAAAAACCTTTATTGGTAGTGGTGTCGCGAAAGGAATGACATATGAAATATTGTATATAAGGCATATGACTGTCTTGTGTTGACTTGGCGGCATAAGTCAATTATTTTTAATTAAAAAGAATAATGAAGTTTATTGAATCTGTTCATGCCAGTTCAGTTCTAGTCATTGCTAGTCTGAACACAGCATTGACTGAGCCTCACTCAGTGTGAGAGAGTCACTCATTGAGGCAGACTCACTCACTGAGAGAGACTCACTCTCAAATAGGATCCAAAGTACGCTCAAAACTCTCCCCACGATCTCCACTCCACCTCAACCGTTTTGACACAAGAAAATGCAAATCACTTCTAATGTAAAGTTCATTATATGCAGCCGCAAGTGAAATAAAACCTACTACCGGATATATAGAAACCAATCATTGTTTGATTTGAAGACGAATATTTTTACTTATCCGACGCCTCCACCACAAACATTGGTCCTTCGAGCCGGATTTATATAAACCGATCGCCCCTACACAAGTTTTTTGGCAAAGATAAGTAAATACAAAATTTCCTTTCTATATATATTCGACAATATCCGCCATATTTTTTTTCTTTAAGAAAAGTATATAAAAAGTATATATATAAATTATCCGACCACAAAACTAAAAACAGTTTAGTTAAATTTTGTGTTAGTTACTTCCAACTACAAAAGAAATCCACTTCAACATTTTTTGTATGTACATACGTACGCACTCGTGCACTTTCCTAACTATAAAAACAAAAAAAATTTTTTTTTATTACGTGTCAGCACTTAATCCGACAAGTTGCTTCACAATATTGTTTCCTAATTAATATTGTTAATTCATGTTCTTGGTCCGACACACAAACATACACCAGGTTCACAAGCACGTATTGTACATACATACATACACACATACATATATTCAATCCGAATATAATTGCCCATATGCATTTTGAATAGACACTATATTTAACATTATTATTTAATAAACACAAACTCCAATTCATTCTCTTAACTTATAATTTATTGCACCTTGTATTACTTAATAAAAATAAACACAACCCCCAATTCAGTTTCTTAACTTATAATTGTGCATAGTGCAAACGAATATATTTGTGCAACCACATAGTACATACATCCGATAAATAAATCCACAAATCATATGTACTATGTGTGTCCACATATAATATTTTTTAGTGCACAATCCACAGCAATATTATAACACAGCAATATTATAGTAATAAATTGCAATTTCAACCGGCGTATGTGCGTATGTACACACCACACACATATGTAAAAATAAACAGCTGCCGATCCGTACTCCAATTACACGTTTTTATGCAATTGCACACATTCCCATACAATTACTCTTGTTCCGAGACGCACCAATAAAAACACAACAATCATAATTAATAGATTAATAATACTACTAACTTATTGTAAATAAACAAAACCACCACACATTAACTTCGAAGTTCTACATTTGTCAGCGGTGTGTATTTAGCCACAATAGTGGGTATTTTATGAGTACTACAAAAAAGTAAAAATAAACCAACCGTTACCGTATTCGAAGACTAATATAATAATAAAATTATCGAAAACGAGCATCGAATTCTTTATTATTATTTCCCGTGTTTAATAAATAATCGTATTTTAAATTACCAAGTCAAATAAATTTATTTATTAAATTAATTAAATCAAATAAATTTTGATTTCAAGCAAAATTATTTAAATCTTCCGCAATCTCAATCGAATTATAAACTCGATTATTTAACTGTACCGGCAATCCAGTGTTTCTTTGTTTTAAGCATCGCAACCTCTACTACTAGAAACGAGCACCTTTGTTTTCCTACCCAAGCGCTTCCGCCTAGTATACCAACTGGCAAAGGGGAAGAAACAAAGCATCAATTAGCAGTTCCGTCCGCAAGCACCTCCAGAACTTCTCCGTCTCCAACAGCAGCCCTAAGAGTCGAAAGGGAAACATCGTCCCGGACTAAAAGCGAATCATCCGCGTCCACGCCAAGGGGAACTGTTAAGGCACCTCTTAGTTCGAGGCCAAGTCCACTGATAAAAATCAGTCGCCCGCCGTCCAAAGCTAAAAGCGAAGCATCCCTGACCACTGCAGTCGGACGCACTAAGGCAACCATTAGCACAAGATCTAGTCCGATTTCCACGCGAGCTAATATCAAAACGGCCCAAAATATGACAGACGCGGCCTTAATCAAGTTTATTGCTGTCACTGATCGGCTAAGTCAGTTTGAGGCAAAAATAAACACTCCTGGAGGCTCTGACCCGTCTCTCTATACGTGCCAGGTCCGTCGGGACCAAGTGCGAGCCTTGTGGGACAAGGTTGAAAAAGAGTACGAGGTCGGCTCAACAATAATCTCGGAAGCCGGTTCAATGGAAACCATTTCAGTTATGCAGTCCAAGTACGACTATTGTTACATGGTATATGAGAGATGCGCCGCTAAACTTAGCGAGCAAATCGATACCGCTAACGCCCAAAATAGACCATCCGCTCAGTCCACCATTCCGACATATGTTCCCACCGGGTGTCGCTTACCTCCTTGCGACACAGAAATCTTCAGCGGAGATTACATACGTTGGCCCACATTTCGAGACCTCTTTACCGCAATTTACATAAATAATCCTAGGTTATCAGAGGTCGAGAAATTATTCCATCTCAATGCGAAAACCAGCGGTGAGGCTCAGGCGATTGTATCGAAGTCACCTTTGACTAACGATGGCTTCCGATCAGCCTGGCCAATCTGACTGAGCGTTTTGAGAACCGAAAATTTTTAGTCAACAGCCAGCTCAAGATTCTTTTCAACCTGCAGCCAATCTCCCAAGAGTCTGGAACGGCAATTAAGGAACTTCAGAGCACCATTCAAGGTTGCTTAACAGCTCTGGAGTTATCCGAAATCAACATAGAAAACTGGGACTGTATCCTCGTGTTCCTATGTTCCTCCAAATTACCCAAATTAACACTCTCCTTATGGGAACAGTCCATCTCCAGAAAAAACGACATCTCATCTTGGCTTGAGATGAACGCCTTTCTCTTAGAACGCTATCGCACTCTAGAAGCGATAGAAGAGCTTAAGCCAAGCGCAAATACTCCAGCGCACTCCAGAATTGTTCGAACAGAACCTCCTACCACTAGAAGGCTTAACTCATTTGAGAATAAGGTCGCTAACAAGCCGCAAGCCTGCAAATTGTGCTCCAGGGAGAATCACCCTATCCGTCTGTGCCCACGATTTCTCCAAATGCCCGTCAGCGAACGGGCAACTTACATCAAACAGCAAAAACTATGTTTGAACTGTTTCGCTAGGGGTCATCAGTTAAGGGATTGCACAAGTGCTCACAATTGTTTTACGTGCAAGGGTCGTCACAATACGCTCTTGCATCGTAGTGACACTCCACAATTGAGCCCTACAGTAGTCTCCATGCCACAAGCAACAGCTCCCTCCAATCAATCCATACAGTCCACTCCATCCCAACAAACGAATGTTCACAATTATGTTGCAATTAACACCCACGGTGTTCTCCTAAGTACGGCTGTTATATATGTTCGCCATTTGGGTGTAAATTATACAGCTTGTTACGGGGCGAAGTGAAAATGTCTATTGTCACTAAGTCCTACTGGGCATCGCATTTTTCTGTAAGCGGCGCTCACTTCTTACGCTGGAAGTGCACCGTTAGAATTAGTTTGTACATATAGAAGTCGATATCGCGCAGCTGCACAATTTGCCTTTTCGTCGAGATTCACTTTCGTTTTGTGCTTGCAGCTGAGCAGAAGTGTAAGAGAAGATAAGCGCGTGCGGAGCACGAATGTAAGTCTCATAAACTTGTTAAATATATGTAGATCATTAAATAATGAAAGATAATAAAGATTTCATCCAATCGTACGTAGCGAATTAAATCGTGTCGTATCGTACATCGAATCGAATGTTGTTTCTTTTCGACGCTAGAAATCCCTGCCAAATACGCGCCCGGCGCGACTCTCGGCGCCAACATTCTGAAATATTCTCTGCTGCAGAGAGTGTCTGAGGTATTCTCTGCTACGGCGGAGATTTCTGCGAAGCAAGCGACTTGCAAAGTCACAACCTGAGTTGCCTATAGAGGCACGTGTTGCCATAACCTCAAAGCGGACTTCACTGTATTGGTGTGTCGAGATGGCTGACGGTGATGAACAAGATGCAAGTGCGAGAAGGACGACAAGTAGTAATCAACCCGGTGGAACTGCAACGCTTGTAACGGCATGGTCAACGGGACAGGCTGACGGATCGCCTGTCCTCGCTGGAGTTCAAGATAAAGTCGCCGGCCTAGAAAAGGGTAGCGGAGCAGCAAACATAGAAATTTATAGCGGCTGTCCGTCTACGTCGTCTGCAGCTACTGGTCCAAGGGAAAGTTCAACACCGACGCAGCAAAGAACTGAGAAAGAAGGAGCATTCTTCAACCCTTTGGGATGCCAGAACGTGATCTGCAAGCAGAAACAGGTTGCGGCTAATTGGAGTGTACACCCTAGTTTGCCATATCAAGCAAACACGGCGGTGTTTAACCAGGCTACGGAGCCCAGTACTGCCGCGTACATGGGCCACACAGGTCTGGGAGCGCTTAATAGATCGATAGAGCACCCGCCGCGGCAGCAATTCGATAATGTACATTATAATGCTGCGACGCCTTGGAATGGACCGCTGACATCTGCGCAAATCAGTGCGCGACACGTAATCAGCAAAGATTTACCAATATTTACTGGCAAACCAGAGGAATGGTTGATCTTTATCAGCAATTATGAGCAATCCACAGAGAGATGTGGATTCAGCAATGAGGAAAATCTCATCCGGCTTCAGAAGTGCCTCAAAGGGCAAGCCCTGGATGCGGTGCGTGGAAAGCTTATGATACCAGCTACAGTGCCGTATGCTATAGGCACATTGCGAATGCTGTATGGCCGCTCTGAAATAGTACATGCTGCGTTGCAGCAAAAGCTAGAGAGGAGCCAGCAATAAAATCGGACAATTTGAACACTGTTATCCGACTGGCCTTAGCTGTCCAAAACTACTGCGCAACGATAGCGGCCATTGGTATGCACGAATATCTTTACGATCCCGCGCTGTTAAACGAACTTGTTGCTAAGATGCCCAGCAATATGAAATTGGACTGGGGTCGGCATCGAATGTCAAATGATGGTAGTAGTTTGGCCACCTTTGATAACTGGCTGTTTAATGTGGCTATGTGCGCTACTATGGTCACGCCCTACGAGATACCACGGACTGATAACGAAAAGAGGAGCTCCACGAAAACCATTAGAGAGCGAATTTTTGTGCACAACACGGTAGACAACCCTGAGGGTTCGCAGCAACAGCGTTATCAACAGGAACAGGAGAGAGTTTCATGTGCAAAGTGCGCTGGTAACCACCGTCTTTCAGATTGCGGCGACTTTAGAGCCATGGGTACAAAACAGCGGTGGGAACTTGTCAAGGGAAAGCGGCTCTGCTTTTGCTGCTTTATGCGACATCGTGCACAACAGTGTAAAACAAAGAAGAAATGTCACGTGGATGGTTGCGAGTCAACGCACCATGTACTGCTACATACGCCTACCACGAGCGGTAGTAAAGATGAGCACACAGGCCAAGGTAGCAACAAGTCAATGTCAATGGAATCTGCCGTTATGTTTCATGCCAGGTCAGCAAGTAAGACACTGTTTCGATATGTTCCAATCACGCTCTATAGTAAATCAAAAAGCGTGCGCGCATATGCATTAGTGGATGAAGGAGCTGAGTGTACGCTAATAGAAAGAGCGCTTGCAGACGAGTTGGAACTAGATGGTCCGGCGACCCAGCTGTGTCTCAAATGGACAGGCGACATAACCAAGAACGAACCTGAGTCTATGTCTGTGGCTGTGAGCATTTCAGCTCCAGAACATAATGCGGTACAGTATGCGTTGAAAAACGTGCGAACTGTAGCGAACTTGGACTTACCAGAGCAAAGTATCGGGCCACAGTTGCTTAAGTCTCGGAAGTATTTATCTATGCTTCCCATCCTGCCGTATAACAACGTAAAGGCTCAGCTTATTATCGGCTTGGCCGCCCTATGGTGGGTGAAAGCACCACGCCTCGTCTGCTACATATTTGCCAGTGCAGTGCGACACGGTGGATGGATGAGGCTCTGAAGAGCTATTTTGCCCTGGAGTCACTAGGTGTGAGCGTCTCCTCAAATCCGCTGAGATCCAAAGAGGACGAACGCTCTATGCAGATAATGGAGGCAACAACAACTTATCTGGAAGACGAAAAGCGCTGGCAGACTGGCCTGCTATGGCGGTTTGATCGCATTCATATGCCAGACTCTTACCAGATGGCAGTTAAGCGCCTTAAATGTCTAGAGGCAAAGATGTTCAAAGACCCACCACTAAAGGAGTTCATGATGAACACGATGCACGACTATAAACAGAAAGGATATATCCGCCGGCTGAAGGATAGTGAGTTAGTAGCTAACACGATGTCGTGGTTTCTTCCTATCTTTACAGTCACCAATCCGAACAAGCTTAAGACACGCTTGGTATGGGATGCAGCCGCCAAAGTTAGTGGCACGTCGCTGAACGATTGTTTGCTTAAAGGTCCAGATACACTAGCATCTTTGATGGGCGTGCTAATACGCTTCAGAGAGCGCCCTATCGCCGTATCCGGCGACATACGGGAAATGTTTCATCAGGTCAAGGTGCGCCGAGAAGACCAAGCGGCTCAGAAGTTTCTCTGGCGTGATGGAGATTCGTCGCGCTCTCCCGAAACGTACGTTATGCAAGTCATGACGTTCGGAGCATCCTGTTCGCCAGCCCTAGCAAATTACGTCAAGAATCGCAATGCCGAGCGGTTCGCAGCGGAGCATCCGGATGCCGTAAAGGCGATTTGCGAAAACACATTTGTAGACGACTGGCTGCAGTCGGTAGCTGAGACTGTAAAAAGGATTCATGCTAGTGGCGGTTTCGAGATGCGCCACTGGACATCAAATTCAAAGCAAGTTATGCAGGCGCTGGAAGACGACTGTGAGGGCTTGGACAAGCGTATCAGCGCTCAGGATGAAGCGCAAGAAAAGGTCCTGGGCCTGTGGTGGCTACCTGGACAAGATCTGTTGACCTTTGTGGTAAAGCCGAACTTGCTTGCAAAAGCATCTAAGGAGCGCCCAACTAAAAGACGCGTTCTAAGCGTGGTCATGTCTATTTTCGACCCGCTTGGGCTGCTAGGATTCTTTAACATACGCGCCAAGATCATCCTTCAGAACATATGGCGATCCAACATCGGATGGGATGACGACCTTACCAAAGAAGACGAAGTGGATTGGCGACACTGGCTAGATCTAGTTTCAAAGTTGAATACCGTCCGTATTCCACGGTGTATGAAGTGGGTGAGCCGAACCCAGACTGTACAGATGCACACATTCGTGGACGCCAGTATTAATGCTTATGCAGCAGTTGTATATTTGCGGGCTGAACATGATGGCCAAGTACATTGCAGTTTAGCCGCCTCAAAAACGAGAGTAGCACCCTTGAAGCCCGTGTCTATACCTCGTATGGAACTAATGGCCGCAGTCTTAGGTCTGAGACTGGCCAAATGTATCCAAAATGAAACTTCGGTACGCATACATAGACGAACATTTTGGACGGATTCAAGGACGTGCTCTACTGGATCCAGTCCGATGCTCGAAAGTTCCAACAATTCGTAGCGCTTCGCATCGGAGAGATTTTAGAAGAATCAGATGTGGACAGCTGGCGCTGGGTCCCATCAGCTCAAAACGTGGCAGACGATGGCACAAATGGACCAAAACGCCCGAAATTCACGGCTCGACCAGGTGGTTCAATGGACCACCATTTTTGTATCTAGAAGAATCGCAGTGGCCACGCACAGAAAAGGGCTCGGCAATAAACATGTTATACCATGCTGAAGAACAAGCCAATCACACGTCCCCTTGAAAATGTATCCTGCCGGATCTGCAGCACTTCAGCAAGCTGGAGAAATTGAGAGCCGCACAGCTATGCGTACTGCATTTCCTACGGATTGTTACTAAGAAGACCAATTTGGACGGGCGATTAGAGCTGCAGAAGATGCTGCTCCTTAAACGCAGCAAAGAAATGGATGTGATTTTTATTCGAATATGCCAAGAAGAGGAGTTTTATAGTGAGATTACCTCCCTAAAGTCCGGTCGCCGCCTAACCGATCGCAAAAGCCTGCTCTTCAAGCTCTCTCCTTATATAGATGACTCGGGCATTCTACGTATTAAGGGACGGATAGACAATATAGAAGGAGTTGAAGTCTGCGTAAAACGCCCGATAATTCTGCCAAGACGACATCGATTGACGTATCTGCTTGTTGAGTTTTATCACCGCAAATATCATCACCTGCACAACGAAATCGTCGTAAACGAACTGCGTCAGCAGTACTGGGTCTGTAGCTTGCGAGCCTTGGTGAAAGAAGTCTCCAGTGCTTGCCCAGCGTGCCGTATACGACGCGCCCGCCCAAAGCCACCAGAGATGAGCGACCTGCCAATCGAACGACTTTCGCCCTATACTCCACCGTTCACATATACCGGAGTGGATTACTTTGGACCCTACGACATTGTCGTTGGACGGCGTCGTGAAGCGCTGGGGTGTGCTGTTCACATGCCTCACGGTACGCGCCGTTCACCTAGATATAGCTACGTCGCTCTCGACTGACTCATACCTATGCGTTCTGAAGTCGTTCGTGGCCAGACGCGGCTGTCCCCGCCGCATGCTGTCGGACAATGGCACAAATTTCAGAGGCGCTAGCAGAATATTAAAAGATGAAATTGAACGTATATCGCCGGCGCTGATCGAGCGACAATACCCGGAACTTGAGTTTACCTTTATTCCACCAGGATCACCCCACATGGGAGGATCGTGGGAACGAATGGTGCGTTCCACAAAGTCAATACTGTCGGAGATCCTGCCGCACTCTGGGCTACGAGAGGAGGTGCTACGAGCAGCATTGGCAGACGTAGAAAGCATGCTTAACTCAAGACCGCTCACTTATGTTCCCTTGGAAACTTCTGAGTCCGAAGCCCTGACTCCGAACCATTTTCTTATAGGTCACTCAAGCGGATTGCGTGAGACAGGCTCACGGGACCGGGACGGAGCTAGCTTGGCACGAGGCTTCCGAGTCGCCAGCCAATTGGCTGACCAATTTTGGAAGAGATGGTTGAGCGAGTATCTGCCCACACTCACCAGACGTACTAAGTGGTTCCAACCGCCAATCGAACCAATATCAGTTGATGACATCGTCATAATAGTGGACGATGGTGCCAAACGAAACTGTTGGACAAGAGGAGTGGTAGTCGACGTGCACCGTTCGAAAGACGGCCAGGTCCGAAGCGCCGTGGTGCGAACCGCCGATGGAATTATTACTCGCCCCGCCGTCAAGCTAGCTAAGCTTGACATTAAAGTTGGTAACACACTGCACGGACGTTCGTGAATTACAGGGTGGGGAATGTTACGGGGCGAAGTGAAAATGTCTATTGTCACTAAGTCCTACTGGGCATCGCATTTTTCTGTAAGCGGCGCTCACTTCTTACGCTGGAAGTGCACCGTTAGAATTAGTTTGTACATACAGAAGTCGATATCGCGCAGCTGCACAATTTGCCTTTTCGTCGAGGTTCACTTTCGTTTTGTGCTTGCAGCTGAGCAGAAGTGTAAGAGAAGATAAGCGCGTGCGGAGCACGAATGTAAGTCTCATAAACTTGTTAAATATATGTAGATCATTAAATAATGAAAGATAATAAAGATTTCATCCAATCGAATTGCATCGTGGCGTATCGTACATCGAATCGAATGTTGTTTCTTTTCGACGCTAGAAATCCCTGCCAAACACGCGCCCGGCGCGACTCTCGGCGCCAACACAGCTCGTGCACTGATCGACTCGGGATCAGAGGCAACATTTATTTCCGAGCGACTCTTCCACCTGATAAAGCTGCCGTACAAATCCGTACAGGCACAAGTATCGGGATTAAATCAAGCTGTTGCAGCCCAGCCTCGCAAGCTCTGCCATTTTTATATTGGCTCTCCTTCCAAGCCTCGTATCCAAATCGAGGCATCAGCCTACGTCCTACCACATTTGGCAGGGAATCTACCATCATGTTCGATCCCCCAAAGTTTATTGACAACCCTGCCAAAACTCCAGTTAGCGGACCCTAATTTCCACAAGAGTTCGCAGATAGATGTGCTGATTGGCGCTGATATCCTACCGTCCATCCTAACGGGCGGCTCCCATCCTAATATATGTGGCACGTTGCTGGGCCAGGAAACTATTTTCGAGTGGATTTTAACAGGCCCAGTTTCAAAGACCGCATCCACCGCAATCTCGTCATTCTCGACTCGAATATCTGTCTCTCAAGAAGAGCAATTAGACGTCATTCTCACAACATTTTGGGAGGTGGAGGACATTCCAGTCAAACTGGTAAAGAGCTCTGACTCCTTTTGTGAGAGTAATTTCATCCGAACAACAACAAGGTACGAGAATGGCAGATATGTAGTCACCCTACCTTTCCAAGAACCTAATCACATAGACTTAGGACATTCAAGATCTATCGCACTAGCTCAGTTTCTAAAGAACGAGAATCGTTTTAAAAGAAACCCTCCTTTGAAAGAGCAGTACGACTCCGTGATTCGGGAGTACTTCGACTTAGGTCATATGACACAAGTCTCTCCAAACAGCAACCCCAATAATTTTTACCTGCCGCATCATGCTGTTTTTAAGCCCGACAGCACCACAACAAAGGTTCGCGTTGTGTTTAACGCCTCCAGCCCGTCTTCCAATGGCAAAAGTCTAAATGATATCCTACACACGGGACCAGTACTCCAATCCGATCTGACGATTCAGATACTAAAGTGGCGATTCTACCGCTACGTTTTCAATGCCGATATAACCAAGATGTATCGGCAAATCCAGGTCGATCCAAGACATACGCCCTACCAACGAATACTATTTCGCAATGAGAACGAAGAACTTTGCGACTTCGAACTCAATACAGTTACCTTTGGGGTAAACTGTGCCCCATACCTCGCAATCCGGGTCCTCCGTCAACTTGCTCGTGATATACGAGAACAATGTCCCATCGCATCCGATATAATTGAAAATTATATGTATGTCGATGATGTTCTAGCAGGGGCACACACGAAGCCACAAGCAATTTCAGCCATTGCAGAACTCCGCATGGCACTCGACAGAGCTGGGTTCCCTCTGAGAAAGTGGACATCCAACACAAAGGAAGTGTTAAAAGGAATACCAAGGGACCACTTACTGTGTGCGGATTTCTTAGAAATCGAAGAGGCCAGCGTCGCTGAACGACCAGTTTTTCTTTGCTCCGTCCAAAATGGTATGTCAGCCTTCGCTCACTAAACGTGAATTACTATCATAGATTGCGAAATTGTTCGATCCTGCTGGATGGCTAGAACCTGTGATAGTTCGAGCAAAGATTTTCATGCAAGAGATCTGGCTCCAAGAGCTGGGGTGGGATGATTCCCTGCCGGAAGATCTCGTTCAACGTTGGCATGACTTCCTAACCGACTATCCCTCCCTCGAAGAGATCCGTATTCCAAGATGGGTCGATTTTCAGCAAAAGGCAAAGGTGCAGTTTCACGGCTTCTGCGACGCGTCCCAGCGCGCATATGGTGCTGCACTTTACTTGCGCGTCGAGATCAACGGATGCATCTCCACTCACCTTCTCGCAGCAAAAACGAGAGTCGCGCCAGTTAAGACGGTATCACTACCACGCTTAGAGCTGTGTGGCGCCGTCCTTCTTTCCGAGCTCACCACGGCTCTTATTCCTCAGCTCCCCATCCAGAGTAAAGAAAATTTCAATTGGACAGACTCCACTATTGTTCTTGCCTGGTTGGATAAACCTCCATG
This sequence comes from Drosophila littoralis, assembly GCA_018903485.1. NCBI lineage: Eukaryota > Metazoa > Arthropoda > Insecta > Diptera > Drosophilidae > Drosophila > Drosophila littoralis. The sequence goes on along the minus strand of JAEIGF010000063.1, from coordinate 87,825 downwards.
CAAATGGTCTACCTTTGTGGCTAACCAGGTAGCCAAGATATCATCAACCAATGGCAAATGGTCCCCTGTTTGATCCGAACATAACCCAGCTGTGGTGGCATGGACCGGAATAGTTACAACTACCACAAAACCAATGGCCAGTTCCTGTTACGGTACTTGAGACAGAGATTGAACAACGCGCAGTGAAGTGCAATGTCTCACAGCTACCCTCCTATAACCTTCTGGAACGATTCTCCAGATTCGACAAGGCATTGCGAGTTATTGCATATGTCTGTCGCTTTATCCAGCGCTGTAGAAATCCAGCGATCCACTTTCCCGCCGAGCTCCGTAATGAAGAACTTACAAGAGTTCAGTTCCGACTTATCGAGTATACTCAACGCCAAGCTTATCCTAAGGAGTATAGCTGTTTGGTCGATAAGAAACCAATTCAAGGATCAAGCAGCATTCGCAATTTAACCCCTTTCATCGATCAAAGGGGTATTCTGCGATCCTGTGGACGGGTGAGAGCGTCAACCTCGTTAGGCTATGATGAGCGACACCCCATAATCATTCCGGCCAATTGTGATTTTTCACGCCCCCTGGTCCGATTTACCCACCTCATTTGTTTTCACGAAGGCAATCAGTTGGTAATGCGCCTCATAAGAGCCAAATACTGGATCCCAAAGCTCAAGGTCCTGGTAAAATCTACCATAAACTCCGTTCTTTCGAGAGATTTCTTGCAAGCGACCAAAGAGCTCATCTTATCCAAGCATAGCCATCAAAACTTGTGTTGGCATTTCAATCCTCCTGGCGCTCCTCACATGGGCGGATTGTGGGAAGCAGGTGTCAAAAGCTTTAAGACCCACTTCTACAAGTCCACCGCATCCTCAAAATATACATTTGAGGAGTTCGCGACTCTCCTCTCCAAGATTAAAGCCTGCCTTAACTCCAGGCCAATCTCTCCAATGTCGGAAGATCCGACTGATTTATTGGCTCTAAGTCCAGGCCACTTCCTAGTTGGTGGCCCTCTTCTGTCAACTAACGAGCCAGTAATCAAAGAAGACGCTATTTCTATAATTAACCGCTGGCTTACCGCTCGTGGTGTCATCCGAAGGCCAATAGCCAGATTGGTCCTTCTTCATACTGAGGAAAATAGCACCACCGACTAGTCCTTAAAAGCAACTAATCCCTCTTTCAAAACAAAATCATCACATAATAACACCTGTCCTACATCTTATTCTCCAGTTCACTCCTCTGTAAAGAACCAGCATGGCACCGTCAACGAAGGCATACAATCAACGTCAAGGAACGGATTCTTTTAGATGCCGGGTGTGTAGAGGCATCCATGCGCTACGCAAGTGTCAGCGCTTCTTGAAGCTCACGCCCGAGAAGCGTCTCCGAGCCGTGTTAATTAACAAATATTGCTCCAACTGCCTGGCTCATCAGCATTCAGGGGAATCATGCCGCAGTGGAGCCAAGTGCAAAATTTGCAAAAAGGACCACCACACCTTACTCTACATGCGTGATCCCCGTAGCGCTCGACCCTCTCGGTCAGACAACAGGCCCACAAGAAGAGCTTCTGGCTCCTCGCCCTCCAGCGGCACATCACCCCCAAGCCCGAGACGTGCTACTATACGGACGTCGCTTACGACCCATCTCCAGCACAAGGGGGTCAGTATACTGCCCACTGCCATAGTGCTGCTCGACACCGGAAAAAAGACCCTTGAGACGCGGGCTCTGATCGATCCATGTTGTTCAGTAAGCCGCATTAATGCAACCGTGGCAAGGGCCTATGGCCTTTCCGTCACACGCATTGGCGCAGAAGGAGCGTGCACAGCCGTGCTACGCTCCAAGACAACTCAGATGTCGCGAGAAGTGGTCTTAATGGCTGACCCGCAACTCAACTGCATAACTCCAGCCCGAGCTATCAGAGCGGACATGAAGGACCCGTTCAGCAACGTCGCTTTGGCGGACAACGAATGGTTCCGTCCATCTCCAGTCCCTTTGGGACTCGGCGCCGACGTCTACCCAGACATCATCCTACCAGGTATCCTCCCGAGCCAAGGCGGTCTGCCGATGGCTCAAAATACCAAGTTTGGATGGATACTCTCTGGCACATGCACGCAATAGGAATCCTTGCAATCTGCATATTGCCAGGGGGGGGAGAATGTTCATGCCAGTTCAGTTCTAGTCATTGCTAGTCTGAACACAGCATTGACTGAACCTCACTCAGTGTGAGAGAGTCACTCATTGAGGCAGACTCACTCACTGAGAGAGACTCACTCTTAAATAGGACCCAAGGTACGCTCAAAACTCTCCCCACGATCTCCACTCCACCTCAACCGTTTTGACAAAAGAAAATGCAAATCACTTCTAATGTCAAGTTCATTATATGCAGCCGCAAGTGAAATAAAACCTACTACCGGATATATAGAAACCAATCATTGTTTGATTTGAAGACGAATATTTTTACTTATCCGACGCCTCCACCACAAACAGAATCTATTAATAAATTAGTACATGAAAACGATAAAGTGGTTGGTAGCATTTGGAAAAAATGTCGGCATTATAGAATATATGTCAAAAAACCTTTATTGGTAGTGGTGTCGCGCAAGGCATGTCATATGAAAAATGTTATGAATGATAATGATAATATGACTGTGGGTATTTGCCTTATCGACATAAGTCTATTATGTTTAACTAAAAAGAATACTGAAGCAATTTGAATGTGTTACTAAATTAAAACATTAAACAAATAAGGTGGTTGATAGCATTTGAAAAAATGTCGGCATTACAGAATATATGTCAAAAAACCTTTATTAGTAGTGGTGTCGCGCAAGGCATGACATATGAAATATTGTATATAAGGCATATGACTGTGGGGTGTTGACTTGGCGGCATAAGTCAATTATTTTTAATTGAAAAGAATAATGAAGTTTATTGAATGTATTAATAAAATAGTACATGAAATCAATAAGGTGGTTGGTAGCATTTGGAAAAATTGTCGGCATTATAGAATATATGTCAAAAAACCTTTAAAAGTAGTGGTGTCGCGCACGGCATGTCATATGAAAAATTTTATGAATGATAATGATAATATGACTGTGGGTATTTGCCTTATCGACATAAGTCTATTATGTTTGACTAAAAAGAATACTGAAGCAATTTGAATGTTTTAGTAAATTTAAACATTAAACAAATAATGTGGTTGGTAGCATTTGGAAAAAATGTTGGCATTAGAGAATATGTGTCAATAAACCTAAATAAGGAGTGGTGTCGCTCAAGGTATGGCATATGAAAAATGGTGTATACGACAAGTTCATATGAGTGTGAGTTGTTGGCTTGCCGGCATGTGTCAATTATGTTTAATTAAAAAGATTAATGAAGTTATTTGAATGTTTTATTAAATTAGTATATGAAAATGATAAGGTAGTTGGTAGCATTTGGAAAAAAAGTCGGCATTATAGAATATGTGTCAAAAAACCTTTATAGGGAGTGGTGTCGCGAAAGGCATGACATATGAAATATTGTATATAAGGCATATGACTGTCTTGTGTTGACTTGGCGGCATAAGTCAATTATTTTTAATTAAAAAGAATAATGAAGTTTATCGAATCTATTAATAAATTAGTACATGAAAACGATAAAGTGGTTGGTAGCATTTGGAAAAAATGTCGGCATTATAGAATATATGTCAAAAAACCTTTATTGGTAGTGGTGGCGCGCAAGGCATGTCATACGAAAAATTTTGTGAATGATAATGATAATATGACTGTGGGTATTTGCCTTATCGACATAAGTCTATTATGTTTAACTAAAAAGAATACTGAAGCAATTTGAATGTGTTACTAAATTAAAACATTAAACAAATAAGGTGGTTGGTAGCATTTGAAAAAAATGTCGGCATTAGAGAATATGTGTCAATAAACCTAAATAAGGAGTGGTGTCGCTCAAGGTATGGCATATGCAAAATGGTGTATACGGCAAGTTCATATGAGTGTGAGTTGTTGGCTTGCCGGCATGTGTCAATTATGTTTAATTAAAAAGATTAATGAAGTTATTTGAATGTTTTATTAAATTAGTATATGAAAATGATAAGGTAGTTGGTAGCATTTGGAAAAAAAGTCGGCATTATAGAATATGTGTCAAAAAACCTTTATAGGGAGTGGTGTCGCGAAAGGCATGACATATGAAATATTGTATATAAAGCATATGACTGTGGGGTGTTGACTTGGCGGCATAAGTCAATTATTTTTAATTGAAAAGACTAATGAAGTTTATTGAATGTATTAATAAAATAGTACATGAAATCAATAAGGTGGTTGGTAGCATTTGGAAAAAATGTCGGCAATTTAGAATATATGTCAAAAAACCTTTAAAAGTAGTGGTGTCGCGCACGGCATGTCATATGAAAAATTTTATGAATGATAATGATAATATGACTGTGGGTATTTGCCTTATCGACATAAGTCTATTATGTTTGACTAAAAAGAATACTGAAGCAATTTGAATGTTTTAGTAAATTTAAACATTAAACAAATAATGTGGTTGGTAGCATTTGGAAAAAATGTCGGCATTAGAGAATATGTGTCAATAAACCTAAATAAGGAGTGGTGTCGCTCAAGGTATGGCATATGCAAAATGGTGTATACGGCAAGTTCATATGAGTGTGAGTTGTTGGCTTGCCGGCATGTGTCAATTATGTTTAATTAAAAAGATTAATGAAGTTATTTGAATGTTTTATTAAATTAGTATATGAAAATGATAAGGTGGTTGGTAGCATTTGGAAAAAAAGTCGGCATTATAGAATATGTGTCAAAAAACCTTTATAGGGAGTGGTGTCGCGAAAGGCATGACATATGAAATATTGTATATAAGGCATATGACTGTCTTGTGTTGACTTGGCGGCATAAGTCAATTATTTTTAATTAAAAAGAATAATGAAGTTTATTGAATCTATTAATAAATTAGTACATGAAAACGATAAAGTGATTGTTAGCATTTGGAAAAAATGTCGGCATTATAGAATATATGTCAATAAACCTAAATAAGGAGTGGTGTCGCTCAAGGCATGGCATATGCAAAATGGTGTATACGGCAAGTTCATATGAGTGTGAGTTGTTGGCTTACCGGCATGTGTAAATTATGTTTAATTAAAAAGATTAATGAAGTTATTTGAATGTTTTATTAAATTAGTATATGAAAATGATAAGGTAGTTGGTAGCATTTGGAAAAAATGTCGGCATTATAGAATATATGTCAAAAAATCTTTATTGGTAGTGGTGTCGCGAAAGGAATGACATATGAAATATTGTATATAAGGCATATGACTGTCTTGTGTTGACTTGGCGGCATAAGTCAATTATTTTTAATTAAAAAGAATAATGAAGTTTATTGAATCTGTTCATGCCAGTTCAGTTCTAGTCATTGCTAGTCTGAACACAGCATTGACTGAGCCTCACTCAGTGTGAGAGAGTCACTCATTGAGGCAGACTCACTCACTGAGAGAGACTCACTCTCAAATAGGATCCAAAGTACGCTCAAAACTCTCCCCACGATCTCCACTCCACCTCAACCGTTTTGACACAAGAAAATGCAAATCACTTCTAATGTAAAGTTCATTATATGCAGCCGCAAGTGAAATAAAACCTACTACCGGATATATAGAAACCAATCATTGTTTGATTTGAAGACGAATATTTTTACTTATCCGACGCCTCCACCACAAACATTGGTCCTTCGAGCCGGATTTATATAAACCGATCGCCCCTTCACAAGTTTTTTGGCAAAGATAAGTAAATACAAAATTTCCTTTCTATATATATTCGGCAATATCCGCCATATTTTTCCGCCATATTTTTTTTCTTTAAGAAAAGTGATTGGCAATTTTCTGAATACATATATTATATATATATACAAATATATATAAATTATCCGACCACAAAACTAAAAACAGTTTAGTTAAATTTTGTGTTAGTTACTTCCAACTACAAAAGAAATCCACTTCAACATTTTTTGTATGTACATACGTACGCACTCGTGCACTTTCCTAACTATAAAAAAAAAAAAAAATTTTTTATTACGTGTCAGCACTTAATCCGACAAGTTGCTTCACAATATTGTTTCCTAATTAATATTGTTAATTCATGTTCTTGGTCCGACACACAAACATACACCAGGTTCACAAGCACGTATTGTACATACATACATACATACATATATTCAATCCGAATATAATTGCACATATGCATTTTGAATAGACACTATATTTAACATTTTTATTTAATAAACACAAACTCCAATTCATTCTCTTAACTTATAATTTATTGCACCTTGTATTACTTAATAAAAATAAACACAACCCCCAATTCAGTTTCTTGACTTATAATTGTGCATAGTGCAAACGAATATATTTGTGCAACCACATAGTACATACATCCGATAAATAAATCCACAAATCATATGTACTATGTGTGTCCACATATAATATTTTTTAGTGCACAATCCACAGCAATATTATAACACAGCAATATTATAGTAATAAATTGCAATTTCAACCGGCGTATGTGCGTATGTACACACCACACACATGTAAAAATAAACAGCTGCCGATCCGTACTCTAATTACACGTTTTTATGCAATTGCACACATTCCCATACAATTACTCTTGTTCCGAGACGCACCAATAAAAACACAACAATCATAATTAATAGATTAATAATACTACTAATTTATTGTAAATAATCAAAAACACCACACATTAACTTCGAAGTTCTACATTTGTCAGCGGTGTGTACTCAGCCACAATAGTGGGTATTTTATGAGTACCACAAAAAAGTAAAAATAAACCAACCGTTACCGTATTCGAAGACTAATATAATAATAAAATTCTCGAAAACGAGCATCGAATTCTTTATTATTATTTCCCGTGTTTAATAAATAATCGTATTTTAAATTACCAAGTCAAATAAATTTATTTATTAAATTAATTAAATCAAATAAATTTTGATTTCAAGCAAAATTATTTAAATCTTCCGCAATCTCAATCGAATTATAAACTCGATTATTTACCTGTACCGGCAATCCAGTGTTTCTTTGTTTTAAGCATCGCAACCTCTACTACTAGAAACGAGCACCTTTGTTTTCCTACCCAAGCGCTTCCGCCTAGTATACCAACTGGCAAAGGGGAAGAAACAAAGCATCAATTAGCAGTTCCGTCCGCAAGCACCCCCAGAACTTCTCCGTCTCCAACAGCAGCCCTTAGAGTCGAAAGGGAAACATCGTCCCGGACTAAAAGCGAATCATCCGCGTCCACGCCAAGGGGAACTGTTAAGGCACCTCTTAGTTCGAGGCCAAGTCCACTGATAAAAATCAGTCGCCCGCCGTCCAAAGCTAAAAGCGAAGCATCCCTGACCACTGCAGTCAGACGCACTAAGCATTAGCACAAGATCTAGTCCGATTTCCACGCGAGCTAATACCAAAACGGCCCAAAATATGACAGACGCGGCCTTAATCGAGTTTATTGCTGTCACTGATCGGCTAAGTCAGTTTGAGGCAAAAATAAACACTCCCTGGTCCGTCGGGACCAAGTGCGAGCCTTGTGGGACAAGGTTGAAAAAGAGTACGAGGTCGGCTCAACAATATTCTCGGAAGCCGGTTCAATGGAAACCATTTCAGTTATGCAGTCCAAGTACGACTATTGTTACATGGTATATGAGAGATGCGCCGCTAAACTTAGCGAGCAAATCGATACCGCTAACGCCCAAAATAGACCATCCGCTCAGTCCACCATTCCGACATATGTTCCCACAGGGTGTCGCTTACCTCCTTGCGACACAGAAATCTTCAGCGGAGATTACATACGTTGGCCCACATTTCGAGACCTCTTTACCGCAATTTACATAAATAATCCTAGGTTATCAGAGGTCGAGAAATTATTCCATCTCAATGCGAAAACCAGCGGTGAGGCTCAGGCGATTGTATCGAAGTCACCTTTGACTAACGATGGCTTCCGATCAGCCTGGCCAATCTGACTGAGCGTTTTGAGAACCGAAAATTGTTAGTCAACAGCCAGCTCAAGATTCTTTTCAACCTGCAGCCAATCTCCCAAGAGTCTGGAACGGCAATTAAGGAACTTCAGAGCACCATTCAAGGTTGCTTAACAGCTCTGGAGTTATCCGAAATCAACATAGAAAACTGGGACTGTATCCTCGTGTTCCTATGTTCCTCCAAATTACCCAAATTAACACTCTCCTTATGGGAACAGTCCATCTCCAGAAAAAACGACATCTCATCTTGGCTTGAGATGAACGCCTTTCTCTTAGAACGCTATCGCACTCTAGAAGCGATAGAAGAGCTTAAGCCAAGCGCAAATACTCCAGCTCCAATTGTTCGAACAGAACCTCCTACCACTAGAAGGCTTAACTCATTTGAGAATAAGGTCGCTAACAAGCCGCAAGCCTGCAAATTGTGCTCCAGGGAGAATCACCCTATCCGTCTGTGCCCACGATTTCTCCAAATGCCCGTCAGCGAACGGGCAACTTACATCAAACAGCAAAAACTATGTTTGAACTGTTTCGCTAGGGGTGATCAGTTAAGGGATTGCACAAGTGCTCACAATTGTTTTACGTGCAAGGGTCGTCACAATACGCTCTTGCATCGTAGTGACACTCCACAATTGAGCCCTACAGTAGTCTCCATGCCACAAGCAACAGCTCCAATCAATCCATACAGTCCACTCCATCCCAACAATTATGTTGCAATTAACACCCACGGTGTTCTCCTAAGTACGGCTGTTATATATGTTCGCCATTTGGGTGTAAATTATACAGCAGGTGCACTGATCGACTCGGGATCAGAGGCAACATTTATTTCCGAGCGACTCTTCCACCTGATAAAGCTGCCGTACAAATCCGTACAGGTACAAGTATCGGGATTAAATCAAGCTGTTGCAGCCCAGCCTCGCAAGCTCTGCCATTTTTATATTGGCTTTCCTTCCAAGCCTCGTATCCAAATCGAGGCATCAGCCTACGTCCTACCACATTTGGCAGGGAATCTACCATCATGTTCGATCCCCCAAAGTTTATTGACAACCCTGCCAAAACTCCAGTTAGCGGACCCTAATTTCCACAAGAGTTCGCAGATAGATGTGCTGATTGGCGCTGATATCCTACCGTCCATCCTAACGGGCGGCTCCCATCCTAATATATGTGGCACGTTGCTGGGCCAGGAAACTATTTTCGAGTGGATTTTAACAGGCCCAGTTTCAAAGACCGCATCCACCGCAATCTCGTCATTCTCGACTCGAATATCTGTCTCTCAAGAAGAGCAATTAGACGTCATTCTCACAACATTTTGGGAGGTGGAGGACATTCCAGTCAAACTGGTAAAGAGCTCTGACTCCTTTTGTGAGAGTAATTTCATCCGAACAACAACAAGGTACGAGAATGGCAGATATGTAGTCACCCTACCTTTCCAAGAACCTAATCACATAGACTTAGGACATTCAAGATCTATCGCACTAGCTCAGTTTCTAAAGAACGAGAATCGTTTTAAAAGAAACCCTCCTTTGAAAGAGCAGTACGACTCCGTGATTCGGGAGTACTTCGACTTAGGTCATATGACACAAGTCTCTCCAAACAGCAACCCCAATAATTTTTACCTGCCGCATCATGCTGTTTTTAAGCCCGACAGCACCACAACAAAGGTTCGCGTTGTGTTTAACGCCTCCAGCCCGTCTTCCAATGGCAAAAGTCTAAATGATATCCTACACACGGGACCAGTACTCCAATCCGATCTGACGATTCAGATACTAAAGTGGCGATTCTACCGCTACGTTTTCAATGCCGATATAACCAAGATGTATCGGCAAATCCAGGTCGATCCAAGACATACGCCCTACCAACGAATACTATTTCGCAATGAGAACGAAGAACTTTGCGACTTCGAACTCAATACAGTTACCTTTGGGGTAAACTGTGCCCCATACCTCGCAATCCGGGTCCTCCGTCAACTTGCTCGTGATATACGAGAACAATGTCCCATCGCATCCGATATAATTGAAAATTATATGTATGTCGATGATGTTCTAGCAGGGGCACACACGAAGCCACAAGCAATTTCAGCCATTGCAGAACTCCGCATGGCACTCGACAGAGCTGGGTTCCCTCTGAGAAAGTGGACATCCAACACAAAGGAAGTGTTAAAAGGAATACCAAGGGACCACTTACTGTGTGCGGATTTCTTAGAAATCGAAGAGGCCAGCGTCGCTGAACGACCAGTTTTTCTTTGCTCCGTCCAAAATGGTATCTCAGCCTTCGCTCACTAAACGTGAATTACTATCATAGATTGCGAAATTGTTCGATCCTGCTGGATGGCTAGAACCTGTGATAGTTCGAGCAAAGATTTTCATGCAAGAGATCTGGCTCCAAGAGCTGGGGTGGGATGATTCCCTGCCGGAAGATCTCGTTCAACGTTGGCATGACTTCCTAACCGACTATCCCTCCCTCGAAGAGATCCGTATTCCAAGATGGGTCGATTTTCAGCAAAAGGCAAAGGTGCAGTTTCACGGCTTCTGCGACGCGTCCCAGCGCGCATATGGTGCTGCACTTTACTTGCGCGTCGAGATCAACGGATGCATCTCCACTCACCTTCTCGCAGCAAAAACGAGAGTCGCGCCAGTTAAGACGGTATCACTACCACGCTTAGAGCTGTGTGGCGCCGTCCTTCTTTCCGAGCTCACCACGGCTCTTATTCCTCAGCTCCCCATCCAGAGTAAAGAAAATTTCAATTGGACAGACTCCACTATTGTTCTTGCCTGGTTGGATAAACCTTCATGCAAATGGTCTACCTTTGTGGCTAACCAGGTAGCCAAGATATCATCAACCAATGGCAAATGGTCCCCTGTTTGATCCGAACATAACCCAGCTGACCTAGCTAGTCGGGGGGTTTCTCCTCGGGACCTATTGGGCAGCACTTTGTGGTGGCATGGACCGGAATGGTTACAACTACCACAAAACCAATGGCCAGTTCCTGTTACGGTACTTGAGACAGAGATTGAACAACGCGCAGTGAAGTGCAATGTCTCACAGCTACCCTCCTATAACCTTCTGGAACGATTCTCCAGATTCGACAAGGCATTGCGAGTTATTGCATATGTCTGTCGCTTTATCCAGCGCTGTAGAAATCCAGCGATCCACTTTCCCGCCGAGCTCCGTAATGAAGAACTTACGAGAGTTCAGTTCCGACTTATCGAGTATACTCAACGCCAAGCTTATCCTAAGGAGTATAGCTGTTTGGTCGATAAGAAACCAATTCAAGGATCAAGCAGCATTCGCAATTTAACCCCTTTCATCGATCAAAGGGGTATTCTGCGATCCTGTGGACGGGTGAGAGCGTCAACCTCGTTAGGCTATGATGAGCGACACCCCATAATCATTCCGGCCAATTGTGATTTTTCACGCCTCCTGGTCCGATTTACCCACCTCATTTGTTTTCGCGGAGGCAATCAGTTGGTAATGCGCCTCATAAGAGCCAAATACTGGATCCCAAAGCTCAAGGTCCTGGTAAAATCTACCATAAACTCCTGCAAGGTCTGTGTAATACACCGTAGACGACTCCAGACCCAACTTATGGGCGAACTCCCAAGGGCGAGATCAACCTTTTCCCGACCCTTCACACATACGGGTGTAGACTTTGCCGGACCATTGGTCGAGCATGAAAAATTACCAAGGGTTATGTCTGTGTCTTCGTGTGTTTCAGCAAGAAAGCAATCCATTTAGAAGCCACCACAGATCTAACCACGGAGAGATTCCTGGCCGCATTTTCGCGATTTATCGCAAGACGTGGCCTTCCACAACAGATGTACTCAGATAATGGGAAAACATTTGTGGGAGCGTCATCCGTTCTTTCGAGAGATTTCTTGCAAGCGACCAAAGAGCTCATCTTATCCAAGCATAGCCATCAAAACTTGTGTTGGCATTTCAATCCTCCTGGCGCTCCTCACATGGGCGGATTGTGGGAAGCAGGTGTCAAAAGCTTTAAGACCCACTTCTACAAGTCCACCGCATCCTCAAAATATACATTTGAGGAGTTCGCGACTCTCCTCTCCAAGATTAAAGCCTGCCTTAACTCCAGGCCAATCTCTCCAATGTCGGAAGATCCGACTGATTTATTGGCTCTAAGTCCAGGCCACTTCCTAGTTGGTGGCCCTCTTCTGTCAACTAACGAGCCAGTAATCAAAGAAGACGCTATTTCTATAATTAACCGCTGGCAGCGACTCAAAGCGCTCCACCAGCAATTTTGCTTACGGTGGAAGAATGAGTATTTGAAAGAGCTCCATAAGCGAAACAAATGGCAGTCCCCTACAAGGGACCTCCAAGTCGGTGATATGGTGATTATCAAGGAAGATAACATACCAATAAATGAATGGCGCCTTGGCCGAGTCCAGCTGGCTTGCCCAGGCACAGATGACAAGGTCCGCGTAGTGGACGTGCTTACCGCTCGTGGTGTCATCCGAAGGCCAATAGCCAAATTGGTCCTTCTTCATACTGAGGCAAATAGCACCACCGACTAGTCCTTAAAAGCAACTAATCCCTCTTTCAAAACAAAATCATCACATAACAACACCTGTCCTACATCTTATTCTCCAGTTCACTCCTCTGTAAAGAACCAGCATGGCACCGTCAACGAAGGCATCCAATCAACGTCAAGGAACGGATTCTTTTAGATGCCGGGTGTGTAGAGGCATCCATGCGCTACGCAAGTGTCAGCACTTCTTGAAGCTCAAGCCCGAGAAGCGTCTCCGAGCCGTGTTAATTAACAAATATTGCTCCAACTGCCTGGCTCATCAGCATTCAGGGGAATCATGCCGCAGTGGAGCCAAGTGCAAAATTTGCAAAAAGGACCACCACACCTTACTCCACATGCGTGATCCCCGTAGCGCTCGACCCTCTCGGTCAGACAACAGGCCCACAAGAAGAGCTTCTGGCTCCTCGCCCTCCAGCGGCACATCACCCCCAAGCCCGAGACGTGCTACTATACGGACGTCGCTTACGTCCCTTCTCCAGCACAAGGGGGTCAGTATACTGCCCACTGCCATAGTGCTGCTCGACACCGGAAAAAAGACCCTTGAGACGCGGGCTCTGATCGATCCATGTTGTTCAGTAAGCCGCATTAATGCAACCGTGGCAAGAGCCTATGACCTTTCCGTCACACGCATTGGCGCAGAAGGAGCGTGCACAGCCGTGCTACGCTCCAAGACAACTCAGATGTCGCGAGAAGTGGTCTTAATGGCTGACCCGCAACTCAACTGCATAACTCCAGCCCGAGCTATCAGAGCGGACATGAAGGACCCGTTCAGCAACTTCGCTTTGGCGGACAAGGAATGGTTCCGTCCATCTCCAGTCCCTTTGGTACTCGGCGCCGACGTCTACCCAGACATCATCCTACCAGGTATCCTCCCGAGCCAAGGCGGTCTGCCGATGGCTCAAAATACCAAGTTTGGATGGATACTCTCTGGCACATGCACGCAATAGGAATCCTTGCAATCTGCATATTGCCAGGGGGGGGAGAATGTTCATGCCAGTTCAGTTCTAGTCATTGCTAGTCTGAACACAGCATTGACTGAGCCTCACTCAGTGTGAGAGAGTCACTCATTGAGGCAGACTCACTCACTGAGAGAGACTCACTCTCAAATAGGATCCAAAGTACGCTCAAAACTCTCCCCACGATCTCCACTCCACCTCAACCGTTTTGACACAAGAAAATGCAAATCACTTCTAATGTAAAGTTCATTATATGCAGCCGCAAGTGAAATAAAACCTACTACCGGATATATAGAAACCAATCATTGTTTGATTTGAAGACGAATATTTTTACTTATCCGACGCCTCCACCACAAACAGAATCTATTAATAAATTAGTACATGAAAACGATAAAGTGGTTGGTAGCATTTGGAAAAAATGTCGGCATTATAGAATATATGTCAAAAAACCTTTATTGGTAGTGGTGTCGCGCAAGGCATGTCATACGAAAAATGTTATGAATGATAATGATAATATGACTGTGGGTATTTGCCTTATCGACATAAGTCTATTATGTTTAACTAAAAAGAATACTGAAGTAATTTGAATGTGTTACTAAATTAAAACATTAAACAAATAAGGTGGTTGGTAGCATTTGGAAAAAATGTCGGCATTAGAGAATATATGTCAAAAAACCTTTATTGGTAGTGGTGTCTCGCAAGGCATGACATATGAAATATTGTATATAAGGCATATGACTGTGGGGTGTTGACTTGGCGGCATAAGTCAGATATTTATAATTGAAAAGAATAATGAAGTTTATTGAATGTATTAATAAAATAGTACATGAAATCAATAAGGTGGTTGGTAGCATTTGGAAAAAAATGTCGGCATTATAGAATATATGTCAAAAATATGAAAAATTTTATGAATGATAATGATAATATGACTGTAGGTATTTGCCTTATCGACATAAGTCTATTATGTTTGACTAAAAAGAATACTGAAGCAATTTGAATGTTTTAGTAAATTTAAACATTAAACAAATAATGTGGTTGGTAGCATTTGGAAAAAATTTCGGCATTAGAGAATATGTGTCAATAAACCTAAATAAGGAGTGGCTCAAGGTATGGCATATGCAAAATGGTGTATATGGCAAGTTCATATGAGTGTGAGTTGTTGGCTTGCCGGCATGTGTCAATTATGTTTAATTAAAAGGATTAATGAAGTTATTTGAATGTTTTATTAAATAAGTATATGAAAATAATAAGGTAGTTGGTAGCATTTGGAAAAAAAGTGGGCATTATAGAATATGTGTCAAAAAACCTTTATAGGGAGTGGTGTCGCGAAAGGCATGACATATGAAATATTGTATATAAGGCATATGACTGTCTTGTGTTGACTTGGCGGCATAAGTCAATTATTTTTAATTAAAAAGAATAATGAAGTTTGTTGAATCTTTTAATAAATTAGTACATGAAAACGATAAAGTGATTGGTAGCATTTGGAAAAAATGTCGGCATTATAGAATATGTGTCAATAAACCTAAATAAGGAGTGGCTCAAGGTATGGCATATGGAAAATGGTGTATATGGCTAGTTCATATGAGTGTGAGTTTTTGGCTTGCCGGCATGTGTCAATTATGTTTAATTAAAAAGATTAATGAAGTTATTTGAATGTTTTATTAAATTAGTATATGAAAACGATAAGGTGGTTAGTAGCATTTGGAAAATGGCTGCATTATAGCATATGTGTAATAAAACCTATATATGGAGTGGTGTCGCGAAAGGCATGGTATATAAAATATTGTATATAAGGCATATGACTGTAGGGCATAAGTCAATTATTTATATGAAAAATGTTATGAGTGATAATGGTAATATGACTGTGGGTATTTGCCTTATCGACATAAGTCTATTATGTTTAACTAAAAAGAATACTGAAGCAATTTGAATGTGTTACTAAATTAAAACATGAAACAAATAAGGTGGTTGGTAGCATTGGGAAAAATGTAGGCATTAGAGAATATGTGTCAATAAACCTTTATAGGGAGTGGTGTCGCGCAAGGCATGTCATATGAAAAATTTTATATACGGCATATGACTATGGGAATTTGCCTTATCGACATAAGTCAATTATGTTTAACTTAAAAGAATACTGAAGCAATTTGAATGTGTTACTAAATTAAAACATTAAACAAATAAGGTGGTTGGTAGCATTTGGAAAAAATGTCGGCATTATAGAATATATGTCAAAAAACCTTTATTGGTAGTGGTGTCGCGCAAGGCATGTCATACGAAAAATGTTATGAATGATAATGATAATATGACTGTGGGTATTTGCCTTATCGACATAAGTCTATTATGTTTAACTAAAAAGAATACTGAAGCAATTTGAATGTGTTACCAAATTAAAACATTAAACAAATAAGGTGGTTGGTAGCATTTGGAAAAAACATCGGCATTAGAGAATATGTGTCAATAAACCTAAATAAGGAGTGGTGTCGCTCAAGGTATGGCATATGCAAAATGGTGTATACGGCAAGTTCATATGAGTGTGAGTTGTTGGCTTGCCGGCATGTGTCAATTATGTTTAATTAAAAAGATTAATGAAGTTATTTGAATGTTTTATTAAATTAGTATATGAAAATGATAAGGTAGTTGGTAATATTTGGAAAAAAAGTCGGCATTATAGAATATGTGTCAAAAAACCTTTATAGGGAGTGGTGTCGCGAAAGGCATGACATATGAAATATTGTATATAAGGCATATGACTGTGGGGTGTTGACTTGGCGGCATAAGTCAATTATTTTTAATTGAAAAGAATAATGAAGTTTATTGAATATATTAATAAAATAGTACATGAAATCAATAAGGTGGTTGGTAGCATTTGGAAAAAATGTCGGCATTATAGAATATATGTCAAAAAACCTGTAAAAGTAGTGGTGTCGCGCACGGCATGTCATATGAAAAATGTTATGAATGATAATGATAATATGACTGTGGGTATTTGCCTTATCGACATAAGTCTATTATGTTTAACTAAAAAGAATACTGATGCTATTTGAATGTATTACTTAATTAAAACGTGAAACAAATAAGGTGGTTGGCAGCATTGGGAAAAAATGTCGGCATTAGAGAATATGTGTCAATAAACCTAAATAAGGAGTGGTGTCGCTCAAGGTATGGCATATGCAAAATGGTGTATACGGCAAGTTCATATGAGTGTGAGTTGTTGGCTTGCCGGCATGTGTCAATTATGTTTAATTAAAAAGATTAATGAAGTTATTTGAATGTTTTATTAAATTAGTATATGAAAATGATAAGGTAATTGGTAGCATTTGGAAAAAAAAGTCGGCATTATAGAATATGTGTCAAAAAACCTTTAAAAGTAGTGGTGTCGCGCACGGCATGTCATATGAAAAATGTTATGAATGATAATGATAATATGACTGTGGGTATTTTCCTTATCGACATAAGTCTATTATGTTTAACTAAAAAGAATACTGAAGCAATTTGAATGTGTTACTAAATTAAAACATTAAACAAATAAGGTGGTTGGTAGCATTTGGAAAAAATGTCGGCATTAGAGAATATGTGTCAATAAACCTAAATAAGGAGTGATGTCGCTCAAGGTATGGCATATGCAAAATGGTGTATACGGCAAGTTCATATGAGTGTGAGTTGTTGGCTTGCCGGCATGTGTCAATTATGTTTAATTAAAAAGATTAATGAAGTTATTTGAATGTTTTATTAAATTAGTATATGAAAATGATAAGGTAGTTGGTAGCATTTGGAAAAAAAAAGTCGGCATTATAGAATATGTGTCAAAAAACCTTTATAGGGAGTGGTGTCGCGAAAGGCATGACATATGAAATATTGTATATAAGGCATATGACTGTGGGGTGTTGACTTGGCGGCATAAGTCAATTATTTTTAATTGAAAAGAATAATGAAGTTTATTGAATGTATTAATAAAATAGTACATGAAATCAATAAGGTGATTGGTAGCATTTGGAAAAAATGTCGGCATTATAGAATATATGTCAAAAAACCTTTAAAAGGAGTGGTGTCGCGCACGGCATGTCATATGAAAAATGTTATGAATGATAATGATTATATGACTGTGGGTATTTTCCTTATCGACATAAGTCTATTATGTTTAACTAAAAAAGAATACTGAAGCAATTTGAATGTGTTACTAAATTAAAACATTAAACAAATAAGGTGGTTGGTAGCATTTGGAAAAAATGTCGGCATTAGAGAATATGTGTCAATAAACCTAAATAAGGAGTGGTGTCGCTCAAGGTATGGCATATGCAAAATGGTGTATACGGCAAGTTCATATGAGTGTGAATTGTTGGCTTGCCGGCATGTGTCAATTATGTTTAATTAAAAAGATTAATGAAGTTATTTGAATGTTTTATTAAATTAGTATATGAAAATGATAAGGTAGTTGGTAGCATTTGGAAAAAAAAGTCGGCATTATAGAATATGTGTCAAAAAACCTTTATAGGGAGTGGTGTCGCGAAAGGCATGACATATGAAATATTGTATATAAGGCATATGACTGTGGGGTGTTGACTTGGCGGCATAAGTCAATTATTTTTAATTGAAAAGAATAATGAAGTTTATTGAATGTATTAATAAAATAGTACATGAAATCAATAAGGTGATTGGTAGCATTTGCAAAAAATTTCGGCATTATAGAATATATGTCAATAAACCTAAATAAGGAGTGGTGTCGCTCAAGGTATGGCATATGCAAAATGGTGTAAACGGCAAGTTCATATGAGTGTGAGTTGTTGGCTTGCCGGCATGTGTCAATTATGTTTAATTAAAAAGATTAATGAAGTTATTTGAATGTTTTATTAAATTAGTATATGAAAATGATAAGGTAGTTGGTAGCATTTGGAAAAAATGTCGGCATTATAGAATATATGTCAAAAAACCTTTATTGGTAGTGGTGTCGCGCAAGGCATGTCATACGAAAAATGTTATGAATGATAATGATAATATGACTGTGGGTATTTGCCTTATCGACATAAGTCTATTATGTTTAACTAAAAAAATACTGAAGCAATTTGAATGTGTTACTAAATTAAAACATTAAACAAATAAGGTGGTTGGTAGCATTTGGAAAAAATGTCGGCATTAGAGAATATGTGTCAATAAACCTAAATAAGGAGTGGTGTCGCTCAAGGTATGGCATATGCAAAATGGTGTATACGGCAAGTTCATATGAGTGTGAGTTGTTGGCTTGCCGGCATGTGTCAATTATGTTTAATTAAAAAGATTAATGAAGTTATTTGAATGTTTTATTAAATTAGTATATGAAAATGATAAGGTAGTTGGTAGCATTTGGAAAAAAAAGTCGGCATTATAGAATATGTGTCAAAAAACCTTTATAGGGAGTGGTGTCGCGAAAGGCATGACATATGAATTATTGTATATAAGGCATATGACTGTGGGGTGTTGACTTGGCGGCATAAGTCAATTATTTTTAATTGAAAAGAATAATGAAGTTTATTGAATGTATTAATAAAATAGTACATGAAATCAATAAGGTTATTGGTAGCATTTGGAAAAAATGTCGGCATTATAGAATATATGTCAAAAAACCTTTAAAAGTAGTGGTGTCGCGCACGGCATGTCATATGAAAAATGTTATGAATGATAATGATAATATGACTGTGGGTATTTGCCTTATCGACATAAGTCTATTATGTTTAACTAAAAAGAATACTGAAGCTATTTGAATGTGTTACTAAATTAAAACATTAAACAAATAAGGTGGTTGGTAGCATTTGAAAAAAATGTCGGCATTAGAGAATATGTGTCAATAAACCTTTATAGGGAGTGGTGTCGCGCAAGGCATGTCATATGAAAAAGTTTATATACGGCATATGACTATGGGAATTTGCCTTATCGACATAAGTCAATTATGTTTAACTAAAAAGAATACTGAAGCAATTTGAATGTGTTACTTAATTAAAACATGAAACAAATAAGGTGGTTGGTAGCATTGGGAAAAAATGTCGGCATTAGAGAATATGTGTCAATAAACCTAAATAAGGAGTGGTGTCGCTCAAGGTATGGCATATGCAAAATGGTGTATACGGCAAGTTCATATGAGTGTGAGTTGTTGGCTTGGCGGCATGTGTCAATTATGTTTAATTAAAAAGATTAATGAAGTTATTTGAATGTTTTATTAAATTAGTATATGAAAACGATAAGGTGGTTGGTAGCATTTGGAAAATGGCTGCATTATAGCATATGTGTAATAAAACCTATATATGGAGTGGTGTCGCGAAAGGCATGGCATATGAAATATTGTATATAAGGCATATGACTGTAGGGCATAAGTCAATTATGTATAATTGAAAAGAGTATTTAAGTTTATTGAATCTATTAATAAATTAGTACATGAAAACGATAAAGTGGTTGGTAGCATTTGGAAAAAATTTCGGCATTATAGAATATATGTCAAAAAACCTTTAAAAGTAGTGGTGTCGCGCACGGCATATCATATGAAAAATGTTATGAATGATAATGATAATATGACTGTGGGTATTTTCCTTATCGACATAAGTCTATTATGTTTAACTAAAAAGAATACTGAAACAATTTGAATGTGTTACTAAATTAAAACATTAAACAAATAAGGCATATCATATGAAAAATGTTATGAATGATAATGATAATATGACTGTGGGTATTTTCCTTATCGACATAAGTCTATTATGTTTAACTAAAAAGAATACTGAAACAATTTGAATGTGTTACTAAATTAAAACATTAAACAAATAAGGTGGTTGGTAGCATTTGGAAATAATTTCGGCATTAGAGAATATGTGTCAATAAACCTAAATAAGGAGTGGTGTCGCTCAAGGTATGGCATATTCAAAATGGTGTATACGGCAAGTTCATATGAGTGTGAGTTGTTGGCTTGCCGGCATGTGTCAATTATGTTTAATTAAAAAGATTAATGAAGTTATTTGAATGTTTTATTAAATAAGTATATGAAAATGATAAGGTAGTTGGTAGCATTTGGAAAAAATGTCGGCATTATCGACATAAGTCTATTATGTTTGACCAAAAAGAATACTGAAGCAATTTGAATGTGTTACTAAATTAAAACATTAAACAAATAATGTTGGTAGCATTTGGAAAAAATGTCGGCATTAGAGAATATGTGTCAATAAACCTAAATAAGGAGTGGTGTCGCTCAAGGTATGGCATATGCAAAATGGTGTATACGGCAAGTTCATATGAGTGTGAGTTGTTGGCTTGCCGGCATGTGTCAATTATGTTTAATTAAAAAGATTAATGAAGTTATTTGAATGTTTTATTAAATTAGTATATGAAAATGATAAGGTAGCTGGTAGCATTTGGAAAAAAAGGCGGCTTTATAGAATATGTGTCAAAAAACCTTTATAGGGAGTGGTGTCACGAAAGGCATGACATATGAAATATTGTATATAAGGCATATGACTGTCATGTGTTGACTTGGCGGCATAAGTCAATTATTTTTAATTAAAAAGAATAATGAAGTTTATTGAATCTATTAATAAATTAGTACATGAAAACGATAAAGTGATTGGTAGCATTGGGAAAAAATGTCGGCATTAGAGAATATGTGTCAATAAACCTAAATAAGGAGTGGTGTCGCTCAAGGTATGGCATATGCAAAATGGTGTGTACGGCAAGTTCATATGAGTGTGAGTT
Source organism: Drosophila littoralis (assembly GCA_018903485.1). Classification (NCBI taxonomy): domain Eukaryota; kingdom Metazoa; phylum Arthropoda; class Insecta; order Diptera; family Drosophilidae; genus Drosophila; species Drosophila littoralis. Next base: position 66,594 of record JAEIGF010000063.1, on the reverse strand, counting down.
GTTGGCTTGGCGGCATGTGTCAATTATGTTTAATTAAAAAGATTAATGAAGTCATTTGAATGTTTTATTAAATTAGTATATGAAAACGATAAGGTGGTTGGTAGCATTTGGAAACTGGCTGCATTATAGCATATGTGTAATAAAACCTATATATGAAGTGGTGTCGCGAAAGGCATGGCATATGAAATATTGTATATAAGGCATATGACTGTAGGGCATAAGTCAATTATGTATAATTGAAAAGAGTAATGAAGTTTATTGAATCTATTAATAAATTAGTACATGAAAACGATAAAGTGGTTGGTAGCATTTGGAAAAAATGTCGGCATTATAGAATATATGTCAAAAAACCTTTATTGGTAGTGGTGTCGCGCAAGGCATGTCATACGAAAAATGTTATGAATGATAATGATAATATGACTGTGGGTATTTGCCTTATCGACATAAGTCTATTATGTTTAACTAAAAAAAATACTGAAGCAATTTGAATGTGTTACTAAATTAAAACATTAAACAAATAAGGTGGTTGGTAGCATTTGGAAATAATTTCGGCATTAGAGAATATGTGTCAATAAACCTAAATAAGGATTGGTGTCGCTCAAGGTATGGCATATGCAAAATGGTGTATACGGCAAGTTCATATGAGTGTGAGTTGTTGGCTTGCCGGCATGTGTCAATTATGTTTAATTAAAAAGATTAATGAAGTTATTTGAATGTTTTATTAAATTAGTATATGAAAATGATAAGGTAGTTGGTAGCATTTGGAAAAAAAGTCGGTATTATAGAATATGTGTCAAAAAACCTTTATAGGGAGTGGTGTCGCGAAAGGCATGACATATGAATTATTGTATATAAGGCATATGACTGTGGGGTGTTGACATGGCGGCATAAGTCAATTATTTTTAATTGAAAAGAATAATGAAGTTTATTGAATGTATTAATAAAATAGTACATGAAATCAATAAGGTGATTGGTAGCATTTGGAAAAAATGTCGGCATTATAGAATATATGTCAAAAAACCTTTAAAAGTAGTGGTGTCGCGCACGGCATGTCATATGAAAAATTTTATGAATGATAATGATAATATGACTGTGGGTATTTGCCTTATCGACATAAGTCTATTATGTTTAACTAAAAAGAAGACTGAAGCAATTTGAATGTGTTACTAAATTAAAACATGAAACAAATAAGGTGGTTGGTAGCATTGGGAAAAATGTCGGCATTAGAGAATATGTGTCAATAAACCTTTATAGGGAGTGGTGTCGCGCAAGGCATGTCATATGAAAAAGTTTATATACGGCATATGACTATGGGAATTTGCCTTATCGACATAAGTCAATTATGTTTAGCTAAAAAGAATACTGAAGCAATTTGAATGTGTTACTTAATTAAAACATGAAACAAATAAGGTGGTTGGTAGCATTGGGAAAAAATGTCGGCATTAGAGAATATGTGTCAATAAACCTAAATAAGGAGTGGTGTCGCTCAAGGTATAGCATATGCAAAATGGTGTATACGGCAAGTTCATATGAGTGTGAGTTGTTGGCTTGGCGGCATGTGTCAATTATGTTTAATTAAAAAGATTAATGAAGTTATTTGAATGTTTTATTAAATTAGTATATGAAAACGATAAGGTGGTTGGTAGCATTTGGAAAATGGCTGCATTATAGCATATGTGTAATAAAACCTATATATGGAGTGGTGTCGCGAAAGGCATGGCATATGAAATATTGTATATAAGGCATATGACTGTAGGGCATAAGTCAATTATGTATAATTGAAAAGAGTAATGAAGTTTATTGAATCTATTAATAAATTAGTACATGAAAACGATAAAGTGGTTGGTAGCATTTGGAAAAAATTTCGGCATTATAGAATATATGTCAAAAAACCTTTAAAAGTAGTGGTGTCGCGCATGGCATATCATATGAAAAATTGTTATGAATGATAATGATAATATGACTGTGGGTATTTTCCTTATCGACATAAGTCTATTATGTTTAACTAAAAAGAATACTGAAACAATTTGAATGTGTTACTAAATTAAAACATTAAACAAATAAGGTGGTTGGTAGCATTTGGAAATAATTTCGGCATTAGAGAATATGTGTCAATAAACCTAAATAAGGAGTGGTGTCGCTCAAGGTATGGCATATTCAAAATGGTGTATACGGCAAGTTCATATGAGTGTGAGTTGTTGGCTTGCCGGCATGTGTCAATTATGTTTAATTAAAAAGATTAATGAAGTTATTTGAATGTTTTATTAAATAAGTATATGAAAATGATAAGGTAGTTGGTAGCATTTGGAAAAAATGTCGGCATTATAGAATATATGTCAAAAAACCTTTATTGGTAGTGGTGTCGCGCAAGGCATGTCATACGAAAAATGTTATGAATGATAATGATAATATGACTGTGGGTATTTGCCTTATCGACATAAGTCTATTATGTTTAACTAAAAAAAATACTGAAGCAATTTGAATGTGTTACTAAATTAAAACATAAAACAAATAAGGTGGTTGGTAGCATTTGGAAATAATTTCGGCATTAGAGAATATGTGTCAATAAACCTAAATAAGGAGTGGTGTCGCTCAAGGTATGGCATATGCAAAATGGTGTATACGGCAAGTTCATATGAGTGTGAGTTGTTGGCTTGCCGGCATGTGTCAATTATGTTTAATTAAAAAGATTAATGAAGTTATTTGAATGTTTTATTAAATTAGTATATGAAAATGATAAGGTAGTTGGTAGCATTTGGAAAAAAAGTCGGCATTATAGAATATGTGTCAAAAAACCTTTAAAAGTAGTGGTGTCGCGCACGGCATGTCATATGAAAAATGTTATGAATGATAATGATAATATGACTGTGGGTATTTTCCTTATCGACATAAGTCTATTATGTTTAACTAAAAAGAATACTGAAGCAATTTGAATGTGTTACTAAATTAAAACATTAAACAAATAAGGTGGTTGGTAGCATTTGGAAAAAATGTCGGCATTAGAGAATATGTGTCAATAAACCTAAATAAGGAGTGGTGTCGCTCAAGGTATGGCATATGCAAAATGGTGTATACGGCAAGTTCATATGAGTGTGAGTTGTTGGCTTGCCGGCATGTGTCAATTATGTTTAATTAAAAAGATTAATGAAGTTATTTGAATGTTTTATTAAATTAGTATATGAAAATGATAAGGTAGTTGGTAGCATTTGGAAAAAAAAGTCGGCATTATAGAATATGTGTCAAAAAACCTTTATAGGGAGTGGTGTCGCGAAAGGCATGACATATGAAATATTGTATATAAGGCATATGACTGTGGGGTGTTGACTTGGCGGCATAAGTCAATTATTTTTAATTGAAAAGAATAATGAAGTTTATTGAATGTATTAATAAAATAGTACATGAAATCAATAAGGTGATTGGTAGCATTTGGAAAAAATGTCGGCATTATAGAATATATGTCAAAAAACCTTTAAAAGTAGTGGTGTCGCGCACGGCATGTCATATGAAAAATTTTATGAATGATAATGATAATATGACTGTGGGTATTTTCCTTATCGACATAAGTCTATTATGTTTAACTAAAAAGAATACTGAAGCAATTTGAATGTGTTACTAAATTAAAACATTAAACAAATAAGGTGGTTGGTAGCATTTGGAAAAAATGTCGGCATTAGAGAATATGTGTCAATAAACCTAAATAAGGAGTGGTGTCGCTCAAGGTATGGCATATGCAAAATGGTGTATACGGCAAGTTCATATGAGTGTGAGTTGTTGGCTTGCCGGCATGTGTCAATTATGTTTAATTAAAAAGATTAATGAAGTTATTTGAATGTTTTATTAAATTAGTATATGAAAATGATAAGGTAGTTGGTAGCATTTGGAAAAAAAAGTCGGCATTATAGAATATGTGTCAAAAAACCTTTATAGGGAGTGGTGTCGCGAAAGGCATGACATATGAAATATTGTATATAAGGCCTATGACTGTGGGGTGTTGACTTGGCGGCATAAGTCAATTATTTTTAATTGAAAAGAATAATGAAGTTTATTGAATGTATTAATAAAATAGTACATGAAATCAATAAGGTGATTGGTAGCATTTGCAAAAAATTTCGGCATTATAGAATTTATGTCAATAAACCTAAATAAGGAGTGGTGTCGCTCAAGGTATGGCATATTCAAAATGGTGTATACGGCAAGTTCATATGAGTGTGAGTTGTTGGCTTGCCGGCATGTGTCAATTATGTTTAATTAAAAAGATTAATGAAGTTATTTGAATGTTTTATTAAATAAGTATATGAAAATGATAAGGTAGTTGGTAGCATTTGGAAAAAATGTCGGCATTATAGAATATATGTCAAAAAACCTTTATTGGTAGTGGTGTCGCGCAAGGCATGTCATACGAAAAATGTTATGAATGATAATGATAATATGACTGTGGGTATTTGCCTTATCGACATAAGTCTATTATGTTTAACTAAAAAAAATACTGAAGCAATTTGAATGTGTTACTAAATTAAAACATTAAACAAATAAGGTGGTTGGTAGCATTTGGAAAAAATGTCGGCATTAGAGAATATGTGTCAATAAACCTAAATAAGGAGTGGTGTCGCTCAAGGTATGGCATATGCAAAATGGTGTATACGGCAAGTTCATATGAGTGTGAGTTGTTGGCTTGGCGGCATGTGTCAATTATGTTTAATTAAAAAGATTAATGAAGTTATTTGAATGTTTTATTAAATTAGTATATGAAAACGATAAGGTAGTTGGTAGCATTTGGAAAAAAAGTCGGCATTATAGAATATGTGTCAAAAAACCTTTATAGGAGTGGTGTCGCGAAAGGCATGACATATGAATTTATGTATGATAAGGAATATGACTGTGGGTTTTTGACTTACGGCATAAGTCAATTATTTTTAATTAAAAAGAATAATGAAGCTATATTGCATGTATTAATAAAATAGTACATGAAACAAATAAGGTTGTTGGTAGCATTTGGAAAAAATGTCGGCATTATAGAATATATGTCAAAAAACCTTTAAAAGTAGTGGTGTCGCGCACGGCATGTCATATGAAAAATGTTATGAATGATAATGATAATATGACTGTGGGTATTTGCCTTATCGACATAAGTCTATTATGTTTAACTAAAAAAAGAATACTGAAGCAATTTGAATGTGTTACTAAATTAACACATGAAACAAATAAGGTGGTTGGTAGCATTGGGAAAAAAGTCGGCATTAGAGAATATGTGTCAATAAACCTTTATAGGGAGTGGTGTCGCGCAAGGCATGTCATATGAAAAAGTTTATATACGGCATATGACTATGGGTAATTTGCCTTATCGACATAAGTCAATTATGTTTAACTAAAAAGAATACTGAAGCAATTTGAATGTGTTACTAAATTAAAACATAAAACAAATAAGGTGGTTGGTAGCATTTGGAAAAAATGTCGGCATTAGAGAATATGTGTCAATAAACCTAAATAAGGAGTGGTGTCGCTCAAGGTATGGCATATGCAAAATGGTGTATACGGCAAGTTCATATGAGTGTGAGTTGTTGGCTTGGCGGCATGTGTCAATTATGTTTAATTAAAAAGATTAATGAAGTTATTTGAATGTTTTATTAAATTAGTATATGAAAACGATAAGGTGGTTGGTAGCATTTGGAAAATGGCTGCATTATAGCATATGTGTAATAAAACCTATAAATGGAGTGGTGTCGCGAAAGGCATGGCATATGAAATATTGTATATAAGGCATATGACTGTAGGGCATAAGTCAATTATGTATAATTGAAAAGAGTAATTAAGTTTATTGAATCTATTAATAAATTAGTACATGAAAACGATAAAGTGGTTGGTAGCATTTGGAAAAAATTTCGGCATTATAGAATATATGTCAAAAAACCTTTAAAAGTAGTGGTGTCGCGCACGGCATATCATATGAAAAATGTTATGAATGATAATGATAATATGACTGTGGGTATTTTCCTTATCGACATAAGTCTATTATGTTTAACTAAAAAGAATACTGAAACAATTTGAATGTGTTACTAAATTAAAACATTAAACAAATAAGGTGGTTGGTAGCATTTGGAAAAAATGTCGGCATTAGAGAATATGTGTCAATAAACCTAAATAAGGAGTGGTGTCGCTCAAGGTATGGCTTATGCAAAATGGTGTATACGGCAAGTTCATATGAGTGTGAGTTGTTGGCTTGCCGGCATGTGTCAATTATGTTTAATTAAAAAGATTAATGAAGTTATTTGAATGTTTTATTAAATTAGTATATGAAAATGATAAGGTAGCTGGTAGCATTTGGAAAAAAAGGCGGCTTTATAGAATATGTGTCAAAAAACCTTTATAGGGAGTGGTGTCACGAAAGGCATGACATATGAAATATTGTATATAAGGCATATGACTGTCATGTGTTGACTTGGCGGCATAAGTCAATTATTTTTAATTAAAAAGAATAATGAAGTTTATTGAATCTATTAATAAATTAGTACATGAAAACGATAAAGTGATTGGTAGCATTGGGAAAAAATGTCGGCATTAGAGAATATGTGTCAATAAACCTAAATAAGGAGTGGTGTCGCTCAAGGTATGGCTTATGCAAAATGGTGTATACGGCAAGTTCATATGAGTGTGAGTTGTTGGCTTGCCGGCATGTGTCAATTATGTTTAATTAAAAAGATTAATGAAGTTATTTGAATGTTTTATTAAATTAGTATATGAAAACGATAAGGTGGTTGGTAGCATTTGGAAAATGGCTGCATTATAGCATATGTGTAATAAAACCTATATATGGAGTGGTGTCGCGAAAGGCATGGCATATGAAATATTGTATATAAGGTATATGACTGTAGGGCATAAGTCAATTATGTATAATTGAAAAGAGTAATGAAGTTTATTGAATCTATTAATAAATTAGTACATGAAAACGATAAAGTGGTTGGTAGCATTTGGAAAAAATTTCGGCATTATAGAATATATGTCAAAAAACCTTTATTGGTAGGGATGTCGCGCAAGGCATGTCATATGAAATATTGTATATAAGGCATATGACTGTGGGGTGTTGACTTGGCGGCATAAGTCAATTATTTTTAATTGAAAAGAATAATGAAGTTTATTGAATGTATTAATAAAATAGTACATGAAAACAATAAGGTGATTGGTAGCATTTGGAAAAAATGTCGGCATTATAGAATATATGTCAAAAAACCTTTAAAAGTAGTGGTGTCGCGCACGGCATGTCATATGAAAAATGTTATGAATGATAATGATAATATGACTGTGGGTATTTGCCTTATCGACATAAGTCTATTATGTTTAACTAAAAAGAATACTGAAGCAATTTGAATGTGTTACTAAATTAAAACATGAAACAAATAAGGTGGTTGGTAGCATTTGGAAATAATTTCGGCATTAGAGAATATGTGTCAATAAACCTAAATAAGGAGTGGTGTCGCTCAAGGTATGGCATATGCAAAATGGTGTATACGGCAAGTTCATATGAGTGTGAGTTGTTGGCTTGCCGGCATGTGTCAATTATGTTTAATTAAAAACATTAATGAAGTTATTTGAATGTTTTATTAAATTAGTATATGAAAATGATAAGGTAGTTGGTAGCATTTGGAAAAAAAGTCGGCATTATAGAATATGTGTCAAAAAACCTTTATAGGGAGTGGTGTCGCGAAAGGCATGACATATGAAATATTGTATATAAGGCATATGACTGTGGGGTGTTGACTTGGCGGCATAAGTCAATTATTTTTAATTGAAAAGAATAATGAAGTTTATTGAATGTATTAATAAAATAGTACATGAAATCAATAAGGTGATTGGTAGCATTTGGAAAAAATGTCGGCATTATAGAATATATGTCAAAAAACCTTTAAAAGTAGTGGTGTCGCGCACGGCATGTCATATGAAAAATGTTATGAATGATAATGATAATATGACTGTGGGTATTTGCCTTATCGACATAAGTCTATTATGTTTAACTAAAAAGAATACTGAAGCAATTTGAATGTGTTACTAAATTAAAACATGAAACAAATAAGGTGGTTGGTAGCATTGGGAAAAATGTCGGGATTAGAGAATATGTGTCAATAAACCTTTATAGGGAGTGGTGTCGCGCAAGGCATGTCATATGAAAAAGTTTATATACGGCATATGACTATGGGAATTTGCCTTATCGACATAAGTCAATTATGTTTAACTAAAAAGAATACTGAAGCAATTTGAATGTGTTACTTAATTAAAACATGAAACAAATAAGGTGGTTGGTAGCATTGGGAAAAAATGTCGGCATTAGAGAATATGTGTCAATAAACCTAAATAAGGAGTGGTGTCGCTCAAGGTATAGCATATGCAAAATGGTGTATACGGCAAGTTCATATGAGTGTGAGTTGTTGGCTTGGCGGCATGTGTCAATTATGTTTAATTAAAAAGATTAATGAAGTTATTTGAATGTTTTATTAAATTAGTATATGAAAACGATAAGGTGGTTGGTAGCATTTGGAAAATGGCTGCATTATAGCATATGTGTAATAAAACCTATATATGGAGTGGTGTCGCGAAAGGCATGGCATATGAAATATTGTATATAAGGCATATGACTGTAGGGCATAAGTCAATTATGTATAATTGAAAAGAGTAATGAAGTTTATTGAATCTATTAATAAATTAGTACATGAATACGATAAAGTGGTTGGTAGCATTTAGAAAAAATTTCGGCATTATAGAATATATGTCAAAAAACCTTTAAAAGTAGTGGTGTCGCGCATGGCATATCATATGAAAAATGTTATGAATGATAATGATAATATGACTGTGGGTATTTTCCTTATCGACATAAGTCTATTATGTTTAACTAAAAAGAATACTGAAACAATTTGAATGTGTTACTAAATTAAAACATTAAACAAATAAGGTGGTTGGTAGCATTTGGAAATAATTTCGGCATTAGAGAATATGTGTCAATAAACCTAAATAAGGAGTGGTGTCGCTCAAGGTATGGCATATTCAAAATGGTGTATACGGCAAGTTCTTATGAGTGTGAGTTGTTGGCTTGCCGGCATGTGTCAATTATGTTTAATTAAAAAGATTAATGAAGTTATTTGAATGTTTTATTAAATTAGTATATGAAAATGATAAGGTAGTTGGTAGCATTTGGAAAAAATGTCGGCATTATAGAATATATGTCAAAAAAACTTTATTGGTAGTGGTGTCGCGAAAGGCATGTCATACGAAAAATGTTATGAATGATAATGATAATATGACTGTGGGTATTTGCCTTACCGACATAAGTCTATTATGTTTAACTAAAAAAAATACTGAAGCAATTTGAATGTGTTACTAAATTAAAACATAAAACAAATAAGGTGGTTGGTAGCATTTGGAAATAATTTCGGCATTAGAGAATATGTGTCAATAAACCTAAATAAGGAGTGGTGTCGCTCAAGGTATGGCATATGCAAAATGGTGTATACGGCAAGTTCATATGAGTGTGAGTTGTTGGCTTGCCGGCATGTGTCAATTATGTTTAATTAAAAAGATTAATGAAGTTATTTGAATGTTTTATTAAATTAGTATATGAAAATGATAAGGTAGTTGGTAGCATTTGGAAAAAAAGTCGGCATTATAGAATATGTGTCAAAAAACCTTTATAGGGAGTGGTGTCGCGAAAGGCATGACATATGAAATATTGTATATAAGGCATATGACTGTGGGGTGTTGACTTGGCGGCATAAGTCAATTATTTTTAATTGAAAAGAATAATGAAGTTTATTGAATGTATTAATAAAATAGTACATGAAATCAATAAGGTGATTGGTAGCATTTGGAAAAAATGTCGGCATTATAGAATATATGTCAAAAAACCTTTAAAAGTAGTGGTGTCGCGCACGGCATGTCATATGAAAAATGTTATGAATGATAATGATAATATGACTGTGGGTATTTGCCTTATCGACATAAGTCTATTATGTTTAACTAAAAAGAATACTGAAGCAATTTGAATGTGTTACTAAATTAAAACATGAAACAAATAAGGTGGTTGGTAGCATTGGGAAAAATGTCGGCATTAGAGAATATGTGTCAATAAACCTTTATAGGGAGTGGTGTCGCGCAAGGCATGTCATATGAAAAAGTTTATATATGGCATATGACTATGGGAATTTGCCTTATCGACATAAGTCAATTATGTTTAACTAAAAAGAATACTGAAGCAATTTGAATGTGTTACTTAATTAAAACATGAAACAAATAAGGTGGTTGGTAGCATTGGGAAAAAATGTCGGCATTAGAGAATATGTGTCAATAAACCTAAATAAGGAGTGGTGTCGCTCAAGGTATGGCATATGCAAAATGGTGTATACGGCAAGTTCATATGAGTGTGAGTTGTTGGCTTGGCGGCATGTGTCAATTATGTTTAATTAAAAAGATTAATGAAGTTATTTGAATGTTTTATTAAATTAGTATATGAAAACGATAAGGTGGTTGGTAGCATTTGGAAAATGGTTGCATTATAGCATATGGGTAATAAAACCTATATATGGAGTGGTGTCGCGAAAGGAATGGCATATGAAATATTGTATATAAGGCATATGACTGTAGGGCATAAGTCAATTATGTATAATTGAAAAGAGTAATGAAGTTTATTGAATCTATTAATAAATTAGTACATGAAAACGATAAAGTGGTTGGTAGCATTTGGAAAAAATTTCGGCATTATAGAATATATGTCAAAAAACCTTTAAAAGTAGTGGTGTCGCGCACGGCATATCATATGAAAAATGTTATGAATGATAATGATAATATGACTGTGGGTATTTTCCTTATCGACATAAGTCTATTATGTTTAAATAAAAAGAATACTGAAACAATTTGAATGTGTTACTAAATTAAAACATTAAACAAATAAGGTGGTTGGTAGCATTTGGAAAAAATGTCGGCATTAGAGAATATGTGTCAATAAACCTAAATAAGGAGTGGTGTCGCTCAAGGTATGGCGTATGCAAAATGGTGTATACGGCAAGTTCATATGAGTGTGAGTTGTTGGCTTGCCGGCATGTGTCAATTATGTTTAATTAAAAAGATTAATGAAGTTATTTGAATGTTTTATTAAATTAGTATATGAAAATGATAAGGTAGTTGGTAGCATTTGGAAAAAAAAAAAGAATAATGAAGTTTATTGAATCTATTAATAAATTAGTACATGAAAACGATAAAGTGATTGGTAGCATTGGGAAAAAATGTCGGCATTAGAGAATATGTGTCAATAAACCTAAATAAGGAGTGGTGTCGCTCAAGGTATGGCATATGCAAAATGGTGTATACGGCAAGTTCATATGAGTGTGAGTTGTTGGCTTGCCGGCATGTGTCAAGTATGTTTAATTAAAAAGATTAATGAAGTTATTTGAATGTTTTATTAAATAAGTATATGAAAATGATAAGGTAGTTGGTAGCATTTGGAAAAAAAAAAAGAATAATGAAGTTTATTGAATCTATTAATAAATTAGTACATGAAAACGATAAAGTGATTGGTAGCATTGGGAAAAAATGTCGGCATTAGAGAATATGTGTCAATAAACCTAAATAAGGAGTGGTGTCGCTCAAGGTATGGCATATGCAAAATGGTGTATACGGCAAGTTCATATGAGTGTGAGTTGTTGGCTTGCCGGCATGTGTCAAGTATGTTTAATTAAAAAGATTAATGAAGTTATTTGAATGTTTTATTAAATTAGTATATGAAAATGATAAGGTAGTTGGTAGCATTTGGAAAAAAAAAAAGAATAATGAAGTTTATTGAATCTATTAATAAATTAGTACATGAAAACGATAAAGTGGTTGGTAGCATTTGGAAAAAATGTCGGCATTATAGAATATATGTCAAAAAACCTTTATTGGTAGTGGTGTCGCGCAAGGCATGTCATACGAAAAATGTTGTGAATGATAATGATAATATGACTGTGTGTATTTGCCTTATCGACATAAGTCTATTATGTTTAACTAAAAAGAATACTAAATTAAAACATTAAACAAATAAGGTGGTTGGTAGCATTTGAAAAAAATGTCGGCATTAGAGAATATTTGTCAATAAACCTAAATAAGGAGTGGTGTCGCTCAAGGTATGGCATATGCAAAATGGTGTATACGGCAAGTTCATATGAGTGTGAGTTGTTGGCTTGCCGGCATGTGTCAAGTATGTTTAATTAAAAAGATTAATGAAGTTATTTGAATGTTTTATTAAATTAGTATATGAAAATGATAAGGTAGTTGGTAGCATTTGGAAAAAAAAAGAATAATGAAGTTTATTGAATCTATTAATAAATTAGTACATGAAAACGATAAAGTGATTGGTAGCATTGGGAAAAAATGTCGGCATTAGAGAATATGTGTCAATAAACCTAAATAAGGAGTGGTGTCGCTCAAGGTATGGCATATGCAAAATGGTGTATACGGCAAGTTCATATGAGTGTGAGTTGTTGGCTTGGCGGCATGTGTCAATTATGTTTAATTAAAAAGATTAATGAAGTTATTTGAATGTTTTATTAAATTAGTATATGAAAACGATAAGGTGGTTGGTAGCATTTGGAAAATGGCTGCATTATAGCATATGTGTAATAAAACCTATATATGGAGTGGTGTCGCGAAAGGCATGGCATATGAAATATTGTATATAAGGCATATGACTGTAGGGCATAAGTCAATTATGTATAATTGAAAAGAGTAATGAAGTTTATTGAATCTATTAATAAATTAGTACATGAAAACGATAAAGTGGTTGGTAGCATTTGGAAAAAATTTCGGCATTATAGAATATATGTCAAAAAACCTTTAAAAGTAGTGGTGTCGCGCACGGCATGTCATATGAAAAATGTTATGAATGATAATGATAATATGACTGTGGGTATTTTCCTTATCGACATAAGTCTATTATGTTTAACTAAAAAGAATACTGAAACAATTTGAATGTGTTACTAAATTAAAACATTTAACAAATAAGGTGGTTGGTAGCATTTGGAAAAAATGTCGGCATTAGAGAATATGTGTCAATAAACCTAAATAAGGAGTGGTGTCGCTCAAGGTATGGCGTATGCAAAATGGTGTATACGGCAAGTTCATATGAGTGTGAGTTGTTGGCTTGGCGGCATGTGTCAATTATGTTTAATTAAAAAGATTAATGAAGTTATTTGAATGTTTTATTAAATTAGTATATGAAAACGATAAGGTGGTTGGTAGCATTTGGAAAATGGCTGCATTATAGCATATGGGTAATAAAACCTATATATGGAGTGGTGTCGCGAAAGGAATGGCATATGAAATATTGTATATAAGGCATATGACTGTAGGGCATAAGTCAATTATGTATAATTGAAAAGAGTAATGAAGTTTATTGAATCTATTAATAAATTAGTACATGAAAACGATAAAGTGGTTGGTAGCATTTGGAAAAAATTTCGGCATTATAGAATATATGTCAAAAAACCTTTAAAAGTAGTGGTGTCGCGCACGGCATATCATATGAAAAAATGTTATGAATGATAATGATAATATGACTGTGGGTATTTTCCTTATCGACATAAGTCTATTATGTTTAAATAAAAAGAATACTGTAACAATTTGAATGTGTTACTAAATTAAAACATTAAACAAATAAGGTGGTTGGTAGCATTTGGAAAAAATGTCGGCATTAGAGAATATGTGTCAATAAACCTAAATAAGGAGTGGTGTCGCTCAAGGTATGGCGTATGCAAAATGGTGTATACGGCAAGTTCATATGAGTGTGAGTTGTTGGCTTGCCGGCATGTGTCAATTATGTTTAATTAAAAAGATTAATGAAGTTATTTGAATGTTTTATTAAATTAGTATATGAAAATGATAAGGTAGTTGGTAGCATTTGGAAAAAAGTCGGCATTATAGAATATGTGTCAAAAAACCTTTATAGGGAGTGGTGTCGCGAAAGGCATGACATATGAAATATTGTATATAAGGCATATGACTGTCTTGTGTTGACTTGGCGGCATAAGTCAATTATTTTTAATTAAAAAGAATAATGAAGTTTATTGAATCTATTAATAAATTAGTACATGAAAACGATAAAGTGGTTGGTAGCATTTGGAAAAAATGTCGGCATTATAGAATATATGTCAAAAAACCTTTATTGGTAGTGGTGTCGCGCAAGGCATGTCATACGAAAAATGTTGTGAATGATAATGATAATATGACTGTGTGTATTTGCCTTATCGACATAAGTCTATTATGTTTAACTAAAAAGAATACTAAATTAAAACATTAAACAAATAAGGTGGTTGGTAGCATTTGAAAAAAATGTCGGCATTAGAGAATATTTGTCAATAAACCTAAATAAGGAGTGGTGTCGCTCAAGGTATGGCATATGCAAAATGGTGTATACGGCAAGTTCATATGAGTGTGAGTTGTTGGCTTGCCGGCATGTGTCAAGTATGTTTAATTAAAAAGATTAATGAAGTTATTTGAATGTTTTATTAAATTAGTATATGAAAACGATAAGGTGGTTGGTAGCATTTGGAAAATGGCTGCATTATAGCATATGTGTAATAAAACCTATATATGGAGTGGTGTCGCGAAAGGCATGGCATATGAAATATTGTATATAAGGCATATGACTGTAGGGCATAAGTCAATTATGTATAATTGAAAAGAGTAATGAAGTTTATTGAATCTATTAATAAATTAGTACATGAAAACGATAAAGTGGTTGGTAGCATTTGGAAAAAATTTCGGCATTATAGAATATATGTCAAAAAACCTTTAAAAGTAGTGGTGTCGCGCACGGCATGTCATATGAAAAATGTTATGAATGATAATGATAATATGACTGTGGGTATTTTCCTTATCGACATAAGTCTATTATGTTTAACTAAAAAGAATACTGAAACAATTTGAATGTGCTATTAAATTAAAACATTTAACAAATAAGGTGGTTGGTAGCATTTGGAAAAAATGTCGGCATTAGAGAATATGTGTCAATAAACCTAAATAAGGAGTGGTGTCGCTCAAGGTATGGCGTATGCAAAATGGTGTATACGGCAAGTTCATATGAGTGTGAGTTGTTGGCTTGCCGGCATGTGTCAATTATGTTTAATTAAAAAGATTAATGAAGTTATTTGAATGATTTATTAAATTAGTATATGAAAACGATAAGGTGGTTGGTAGCATTTGGAAAATGGCTGCATTATAGCATATGTGTTATAAAACCTATATATGGAGTGGTGTCGCGAAAGGCATGGCATATGAAATATTGTATATAAGGCATATGACTGTAGGGCATAAGTCAATTATGTATAATTGAAAAGAGTAATGAAGTTTATTGAATCTATTAATAAATTAGTACATGAAAACGATAAAGTGGTTGGTAGCATTTGGAAAAAATTTCGGCATTATAGAATATATTGTAGTATGCATATATATTGAATATCTACTGTACCAAGAGTACTTAAAGTGAACACACTGTAACACTTTGTTGCAGTGTTTATATATATACAAATCCCCGGTCATAAACCAAGTGGCCGAAATATGAGTCGATCGGCGCGCTCACAGAATGTGCAAGTGTCAGCATTCTGTTAGACGCGCCGACCACTTGACCGAACTCAAGGGCATGCATATACCCTAGCGCTCCAGCTTAAGAGAGCATAATTACATACATATAACATATAGAATATACATAACCGTCTCTCTGCTGTCCAACTGTGGGCAGCGCAGCAATGAGACTTAGGCTTACTTAGAACCTAAGGAAAAATGTAAAAATCAGATTCAACTGAACGTTGGAAGCGGCACCTTCGCTGCTCCCAATAAATTAATAAAAATAATATATCGTTCACAACATGGCGACCGTGACATGGTCCTAAATATTAAAAAAATCAACAACAACTATAAAAAGTGTCTACAAGTACGAGTGGCAGTCCGTCAACGATGGAATAAAACACGAGAGTGAGAGGGCTGGATGACAACAACAACAAGCAACAAGTGTGAGAGGCAGTCCGTCCCTTACGCCAGCGCGGGAGACCTACAGATTGAAAAAAAAAACTGAAAGCCTGAGTGAGTAGAGTGCGAGTAATGGGCAAACGCGGAGGCCAGAAAAACAAAATAAATAAAAGAATAGCACACATTAAGTGGCTATTATACACGAATACGCCGCCCACATGGGCAACTGCACAAAAATTAACTACCGAACTTGATTTTCTGAAAGAAAGCCTCCAGCAAAGAAAGCCAAATACCGCAACTCACTCAGCAAATATCAAAGTTATAAATGAAAAACTAATTAAAAAACCACCATCTCCAAAGCCGTTGCCGAAAAAACCTGATGTCTGCCCGAACGACTGCCCTGGACCACTCTACGCTCCAGCATGCAAATTCACATGCTTGGGACCAAAGACCAGTGCGGAGACCGGCACCGGCCCCGCCTGAGCCAATAGGCCACGGACATCAGCAGCAGTGAAGACAACAGCGCGAGGGGCACTCCGCCACTTTCGCCTACGAAGGAGACGACGACCAGCTGACGCGGAGGACAACTGGACATCTGGAGCAACAGTTAACATTATTATAATAAAATTTGTAAAATTGTGCGGAACCATCTCCGCTCAATTAGAAGTATAGCCCGTAAAGCTATACAAACCAATAGGTAGAAAAACTTGTTAACGTAAATGCAAAGCAATGCAATAGTAAAATTTACTGAAGATACAACAAAATAGTTATAAATACACTCTAAAAATATATACGCCCAAAATGGCAATAGTAGACGTTAAGTCAGTGGACTCCACTGCTAATGTCATTAATAAAGTAGAGTCAAATAATAATGACTTAGAACTAATACACACACTGTTAATAATAATTGTTGTTATAATGTGCGCAAATTGTTTTTATAAACTATATAAATTACATAACAAATGTTTAAAAAAAAAATATATGAGCAAGGCAAATGACCTAGACAAAATTTAAAAAAAAAAGAGCACAAACAACATTGAAAAAAATAACCCTATAGTTAATTTAGTAACTTTAAGAAAATGCAATAAAACAAATATAATGAATTACAAAAAAATATATTAATAAAAATATGGCTACACTAAAGACAATTAGAGCAACATATGATAGAGTTCAGTTTACCCTTATTTTAAAGAAAGACTTCATATCCATAATATAATGGAATGGAATGAATTATGTAAAGAAATAAATAACATAAAAATTGACTTTGATAAATCATATAAGTCACTTACACAAAACAGGCAAATTCAAAAAAATACTATTAAGAAACATGTAGAAATACTAGTAGAATGCTTTAATGAAGCACGTATACTAATACATGGCCACAGAGAAAAATTAAATCAAGATCATTGGTCCCAAGTATCAAAATTTTTAATTAGACTACGATCTAATTTAATATCAATTAAACTAAAGTTCAATTTAGATATATCAGTACCGACCATACTTAACACTTCTCTAACAGTTGAAACAGTTGAAACTGGTGATGAACCGGAATCAACAGAACAAACTGACACTGACCAAATAGAGTCAGAAGAGCTCGCGAAGACAAACCCTAAAATAGAAGAGCAAGATTTAATTAATCTTACCATTCCAGCTGTTTTGATGTCAGATCTGGATAATTCTACAGATTCTGATACTGGAACAGGCATAATAGAGAATAAATTAAGCAGCAATATCACAATGGCACAAACTAATATTGATTTTATTAATACAGCATCCAAGCTTATACCAATTTTTGATGGTAAAGCTGAAAACTTAACAAGTTTTATTGATGCTTTACAAATATTAGAATTGATAAAAGGCGAACACGAACAATTAGCGGTTTCTATAATAAAATCAAGGCTAAAAGGTGTCGCCAGAAATCTAGTCGGAAATGAAACAACAATAACTGAAGTCATTTCCAGATTAAAAAGCAACGTCAAAGGTGAAACTGTAGAAGTATTGTCAGCAAAACTGATGAACCTACAGCAACGCAATAAAACTGCTAACCAGTACATACTAGAGGTCGAGCAGTTGACAAAAACGTTAGAAGGTGCATATATAACAGACGGCTTACCCCTAGAGTTAGCCAGAAGTTATTCCACTCAGCATGCAGTCAAAGCAATAACTAAAAATTGCACAATCGATAAGGTAAAACTTATCATGCAAGCTGGTACCTTCAATACTATGAATGATGCCGTATCAAAATTTGTAAATAGTTGCACAGAAGCAACCGGACAGCCAAACACTGTCCTTTATTACAAAAATTACCCACAGCGCGGCGGAAACCGCGGACGTGGAAATCATAGAGGTAACTTTCGCAGTCGCAACGATAATTATAACAATAGTACCCAATACAATAATGGACGAGGCCAATATAGAGGAAACTCAAGAGGCCGTGGCAACACGAGTCGAGGCCAAAACTATAATAACCCACGTAATGTCAGAGTAACCCATACTACATCGGAAAACTCGCAAAACCCTTTAGATACTCAACAATAGAAAATGCAAAGGTTCATACCATTAATCTCAGTCAGAATATGTTTGTATCATTCAACCATGTGGCTACAGGAAAAGAACTTGTCTTTTTAGTAGACACAGGTGCAGACATTTCAATAGTTAAAGAAAATTCTGATGTCTTTCATGACATACAAGATAATTATATTATAGAAATAAAAGGAATTAGTCAAGAGGTAACCAAATCCAAGGGGTTAACTTCTATTGAGATACAGACCACTAAGTACATAATCCAACACGATTTTCATATCGTGGATTTACAATTCGCTATTCCTTGTGATGGCATATTAGGAATCGATTTTATTAAAAAATACAACTGTCAATTAGACTTCAAGCCATCTGAAGATTGGCTTATAATTAGACCTAATAACTTAAAATTTCCAATTTATGTTCCAATAACATACAGTTCTGGCAACAACTCAATACTTCTGCCAGCAAGATCCCAAGTTATTAGAAAAATCCAACTAAATTCAAAAGAAGACAGTGTATTGATTCCAAATCAAGAAATTAAGCATGGTATTTACATAGCAAGTACCATAGCAACATCTAAAAACGCTTTTATAAGACTACTCAATACAACAAATAAAGATCAATTAGTCAGTACAAATAATTTAGCGTATGAATCACTTTCGAGCTACGAAATAGTCAAAACTAATCTTGAAAATAGAGAAAATTCTGTATTATCTCAACTTTCAAAAAACTTTCCTCCACAATTCAAATCACAGCTTTCAAGCCTATGCACCCAATATAATGATATATTCGGATTGGACACTGAACCAATAAGCACTAATAACTTTTATAAACAAAAACTGAGATTAAAAGATGATGAACCAGTGTATATAAAAAATTACAGAAGCCCACACAGTCAGGTGAACGAAATACAGAAACAAGTCGGAAAATTGATCACCGACGGGATTGTTGAACCATCTGTATCTGAATATAATAGCCCATTATTACTTGTCCCCTAAAAAACCATCTCCAGGTTCAGAGCAAAAGAAATGGCGATTAGTGATTGACTATCGTCAAATTAATAAAAAATTACTGTCCGACAAATTTCCACTCCCAAGAATTGATGATATTTTGGATCAACTTGGACGAGCAAAATATTTTTCATGTCTTGACTTAATGTCAGGATTTCACCAAATTGAACTCAAAAAAAAGTTCAAGAGATATAACGTCATTTTCAACGAGCAATGGCTCGTATCGCTTCACGCGATTACCTTTCGGACTAAAAATAGCGCCGAATTCATTTCAGAGAATGATGACCATAGCATTCTCTGGATTAGAACCTTCACAAGCATTCCTTTATATGGATGACTTAATAGTTATAGGTTGTTCCGAAAAACATATGCTTAAAAACTTAACAGACGTTTTTGAGAAATGTAGGAAATACAATCTAAAGTTACATCCAGAAAAATGTTCATTTTTTATGCATGAGGTGACTTTTCTCGGTCATAAATGCACAGATAAAGGAATACTTCCGGACGACAAGAAATATGATGTCATTATGAATTACCCTAAGCCGCACAATGCGGACAGCGCTAGACGTTTCATAGCATTTTGCAATTATTATAGACGTTTCATAAAAAATTTCGCCGAATATTCACGGCACATAACAAGATTATGTAAAAAGAATGTTCATTTTGAATGGACAGATGAATGCCAAAACGCATTCGAATACTTAAAAACAAAACTGATGGAACCCACTTTGCTACAATATCCTGATTTCAGCAAAGAATTTTGCATAATTACTGACGCAAGTAAGCAAGCGTGTGGAGCGGTTTTAACTCAAAACCATAACGGACTCCAACTTCCCATTGCATACGCATCAAGAGCTTTCACTAAGGGAGAAAGTAATAAGTGTACAACTGAGCAGGAATTAGCTGCAATTGACTGGGCAATATTACATTTCCGACCATATATTTATGGAAGACACTTTACAATCAAAACAGATCACAGACCATTAATATATTTATTTTCAATGATCAATCCGAGTTCTAAACTGACACGTATGAGGCTAGAATTAGAAGAGTATGATTTCACAGTTGAATATCTAAAGGGAAAAGACAATTATGTAGCTGATGCGTTATCAAGAATAACCATTAAAGATCTACAAAACATTACTGGAAATATAATGAAAGTCACTACTAGATATCAAAATAGACAGAAAATCCGCGCGGATAACAAAGAAATAGAATTGCCTACGCAATCTATAGAGAAAGCTTCTAAGCCCAACGTATATGAAGTCATAAACAATGACGAAGTACGTAAAGTAGTGACCTTGCATGTAAAAGATACGCTATGTTTATTTAAATATGGTAGAAAAATTACTGCAAGATACGATGTTAGCGATTTATATACCAATGGAATCCCTAGACTTAGGTCAATTTTTCCAAAGGCTTGAAATGCAAGCCGGTATAAACAAAATCAGCCAACTCAAAATGGCACCGTGGGAAAATATCTTTGAACATGTTTCAATAGATAATTTCAAGCAAATGGGCAATAAGATATTGAATACATTAAGAGTAGCGCTACTCAACCCGGTGACCCTTATAGAAAAACAAAAAGAGAAAGAAGCTATACTGTCTAAATTCCATGACGATCCAATACAAGGAGGTCATAGCGGCATTACAAAAACCTTGGCCAAGGTCAAAAGATATTATTTTTGGAAAGGTATGACTCGAGATATTACTGAGTACATACGAAAATGTAAAAATGCCAAAAAAAAAAATAACCAAGCACAATAAGACCCCATTAATAATAACAGATACGCCAATAAATGCTTTCGACAGAGTGATAGTAGACACTATTGGTCCACTACCAAAATCAGAAAATGACAATGAGTATGCAGTCACTTTAATATGTGATCTAACTAAATATTTAGTTGCCATACCAGTTCCAAATAAGAACGCGAACACTGTCGCTAAAGCAATTTTTGAATCATTTATTCTGAAGTACGGTCCAATGAAGACGTTCATTACGGACATGGGAACAGAATATAAGAATTCAATTATAAATGATTTATGCAAATACCTAAAAATTGAAAATATAACATCTACGGCACACCACCACCAGACAGTTGGAACAATAGAACGTAGTCATAGAACTTTTAATGAATACATACGCTCATATATATCGGTTGATAAAGCTGATTGGGACGTATGGCTTCAATATTTCGTTTTCTGTTTCAACACGACCCCCTCAATGGCACATAATTACTGTCCATATGAGTTAGTATTTGGTAAAACAAATAATTTACCAAAACAATTTAATAGTATAGATAAGATTGAACCCATATATAATATAGATGACTATGCTAAGGAAAGTAAATATAGACTAGAAGTAGCATACAAAAGAGCCAGAATAATGATAGAAGAAAATAAGAAAAAAAAATAAGATACTATATGATCAGAAAACAAACAACATAGATATATCAATAGGTGATAAAGTCTTATTAAGAAATGAAACAGGTCATAAGCTAGATTATAAATATACTGGTCCGTATAAAGTAACGGAAATAGGAGATAGAAATAACATTATAATAACGAATAATAATAACAAAAAACAAACAGTTCATAAGGATAGGTTAAAAATGTTTATTTCATAATTGTATTTAGAATGGCCATGCTAAGAAAAAAAATTTTTCTTCTTTACATACAAATAATATTTGTAATTTCATTTTCTTGGAATATATATATATATAAAAAAAAAAAAAAAAAAAAAAAAAAAAAAATAAAAATTTTCCTTTGTTAATTAAAAAATAATCTTTTAAGCAAAGTATACTTATAAAATAACTTCATAATATTACGTTATTTTTCAAAAGGAGGGAGATGTAGTATGCATATATATTGAATATCTACTGTACCAAGAGTACTTAAAGTGAACACACTGTAACACTTTGTTGCAGTGTTTATATATATACAAATCCCCGGTCATAAACCAAGTGGCCGAAATATGAGTCGATCGGCGCGCTCACAGAATGTGCAAGTGTCAGCATTCTGTTAGACGCGCCGACCACTTGACCGAACTCAAGGGCATGCATATACCCTAGCGCTCCAGCTTAAGAGAGCATAATTACATACATATAACATATAGAATATACATAACCGTCTCTCTGCTGTCCAACTGTGGGCAGCGCAGCAATGAGACTTAGGCTTACTTAGAACCTAAGGAAAAATGTAAAAATCAGATTCAACTGAACGTTGGAAGCGGCACCTTCGCTGCTCCCAATAAATTAATAAAAATAATATATCGTTCACAACAATATGTCAAAAAACCTTTAAAAGTAGTGGTGTCGCGCACGGCATGTCATATGAAAAATGTTATGAATGATAATGATAATATGACTGTGGGTATTTTCCTTATCGACATAAGTCTATTATGTTTAACTAAAAAGAATACTGAAACAATTTGAATGTGTTCCTAAATTAAAACATTTAACAAATAAGGTGGTTGGTAGCATTTGGAAAAAATGTCGGCATTAGAGAATATGTGTCAATAAACCTAAATAAGGAGTGGTGTCGCTCAAGGTATGGCGTATGCAAAATGGTGTATACGGCAAGTTCATATGAGTGTGAGTTGTTGGCTTGCCGGCATGTGTCAATTATGTTTAATTAAAAAGATTAATGAAGTTATTTGAATGTTTTATTAAATTAGTATATGAAAATGATAAGGTAGTTGGTAGCATTTGGAAAAAAGTTGGCATTATAGAATATGTGTCAAAAAACCTTTATAGGGAGTGGTGTCGCGAAAGGCATGACATATGAAATATTGTATATAAGGCATATGACTGTCTTGTGTTGACTTGGCGGCATAAGTCAATTATTTTTAATTAAAAAGAATAATGAAGTTTATTGAATCTATTAATAAATTAGTACATGAAAACGATAAAGTGGTTGGTAGCAATTGGAAAAAATGTCGGCATTATAGAATATATGTCAAAAAACCTTTATTGGTAGTGGTGTCGCGCAAGGCATGTCATACGAAAAATGTTGTGAATGATAATGATAATATGACTGTGTGTATTTGCCTTATCGACATAAGTCTATTATGTTTAACTAAAAAGAATACTGAAGCAATTTGAATGTGTTACTAAATTAAAACATTAAACAAATAAGGTGGTTGGTAGCATTTGGAAAAAAATGTCGGCATTAGAGAATATGTGTCAATAAACCTAAATAAGGAGTGGTGTCGCTCAAGGTATGGCATATGCAAAATGGTGTATACGGCAAGTTCATATGAGTGTGAGTTGTTGGCTTGCCGGCATGTGTCAAGTATGTTTAATTAAAAAGATTAATGAAGTTATTTGAATGTTTTATTAAATTAGTATATGAAAATGATAAGGTAGTTGGTAGCATTTGGAAAAAAGTCGGCATTATAGAATATGTGTCAAAAAACCTTTATAGGGAGTGGTGTCGCGAAAGGCATGACATATGAAATATTGTATATAAGGCATATGACTGTGGGGTGTTGACTGGGCGGCATAAGTCAATTATTTTTAATTGAAAAGAATAATGAAGTTTATTGAATGTATTAATAAAATAGTACATGAAATCAATAAGGTGGTTGGTAGCATTTGGAAAAAATGTCGGCATTAGAGAATATGTGTCAATAAACCTAAATAAGGAGTGGTGTCGCTCAAGGAATGGCATATGCAAAATGGTGTATACGGCAAGTTCATATGAGTGTGAGTTGTTGGCTTGCCGGCATGTGTCAATTATGTTTAATTAAAAAGATTAATGAAGTTATTTGAATGTTTTATTAAATTAGTATATGAAAATGATAAGGTAGCTGGTAGCATTTGGAAAAAAAGTCGGCTTTATAGAATATGTGTCAAAAAACCTTTATAGGGAGTGGTGTCGCGAAAGGCATGACATTTGAAATATTGTATATAAGGCATATGACTGTCTTGTGTTGACTTGGCGACATAAGTCAATTATTTTTAATTAAAAAGAATAATGAAGTTTATTGAATCTATTAATAAATTAGTACATGAAAACGATAAAGTGATTGGTAGCATTGGGAAAAAATGTCGGCATTAGAGAATATGTGTCAATAAACCTAAATAAGGAGTGGTGTCGCTCAAGGTATGGCATATGCAAAATGGTGTATACGGCAAGTTCATATGAGTGTGAGTTGTTGGCTTGGCGGCATGTGTCAATTATGTTTAATTAAAAAGATTAATGAAGTTATTTGAATGTTTTATTAAATTAGTATATGAAAACGATAAGGTGGTTGGTAGCATTTGGAAAATGGCTGCATTATAGCATATGTGTAATAAAACCTATATATGGAGTGGTGTCGCGAAAGGCATGGCATATGAAATATTGTATATAAGGCATATGACTGTAGGGCATAAGTCAATTATGTATAATTGAAAAGAGTAATGAAGTTTATTGAATCTATTAATAAATTAGTACATGAAAACGATAAAGTGGTTGGTAGCATTTGGAAAAAATTTCGGCATTATAGAATATATGTCAAAAAACCTTTAAAAGTAGTGGTGTCGCGCATGGCATATCATATGAAAAATGTTATGAATGATAATGATAATATGACTGTGGGTATTTGCCTTATCGACATAAGTCTATTATGTTTAACTAAAAAGAATACTGAAGCAATTTGAATGTGTTACTAAATTAAAACATGAAACAAATAAGGTGGTTGGTAGCATTTGGAAAAAATGTCGGCATTAGAGAATATGTGTCAATAAACCTTTATAGGGAGTGGTGTCGCGAAAGGCATGACATATGAAATATTGTATATAAGGCATATGACTGTCTTGTGTTGACTTGGCGGCATAAGTCAATTATTTTTAATTAAAAAGAATCATGAAGTTTATTGAATCTATTAATAAATTAGTACATGAAAACGATAAAGTGGTTGGTAGCATTTGGAAAAAATGTCGGCATTATAGAATATATGTCAAAAAACCTTTATTGGTAGTGGTGTCGCGCAAGGCATGTCATACGAAAAATGTTGTGAATGATAATGATAATATGACTGTGTGTATTTGCCTTATCGACATAAGTCTATTATGTTTAACTAAAAAGAATACTGAAGCAATTTGAATGTGTTACTAAATTAAAACATTAAACAAATAAGGTGGTTGGTAGCATTTGAAAAAATGTCGGCATTAGAGAATATGTGTCAATAAACCTAAATAAGGAGTGGTGTCGCTCAAGGTATGGCATATGCAAAATGGTGTATACGGCAAGTTCATACGCGCAAGGCATGTCATACGAAAAATGTTGTGAATGATAATGATAATATGGCTGTGGGTATTTTCCTTATCGACATAAGTCTATTATGTTTGACCAAAAAGAATACTGAAGCAATTTGAATGTTTTAGTAAATTTAAACATTAATCAAATAATGTGGTTGGTAGCATTTGGAAAAAATGTCGGCATTAGAGAATATGTGTCAATAAACCTAAATAAGGAGTGGTGTCGCTCAAGGTATGGCATATGCAAAATGGTGTATACGGCAAGTTCATATGAGTGTGAGTTGTTGGCTTGCCGGCATGTGTCAATTATGTTTAATTAAAAATATTAATGAAGTTATTTGAATGTTTTATTAAATTAGTATATGAAAATGATAAGGTAGCTGGTAGCATTTGGAAAAAAGTCGGCTTTATAGAATATGAGTGTGCGTATTTGCCTTATCGACATAAGTCAATTATGTTTAACTAAAAAGAATACTGAAGCAATTTGAATGTGTTACTAAATTAAAACATGAAACAATTAAGGTGGTTGGTAGCATTGGGAAAAAATGTCGGCATTAGAGAATATGTGTCAATAAACCTAAATAAGGAGTGGTGTCGCTCAAGGTATGGCATATGCAAAATGGTGTATACGGCAAGTTCATATGAGTGTGAGTTGTTGGCTTGGCGGCATGTGTCAATTATGTTTAATTAAAAAGATTAATAAAACTATTTGAATGTTTTATTAAATAAGTATATGAAAACGATAAGGTGGTTGGTAGCATTTGGAAAATGGCTGCATTATAGCATATGTGTAATAAAACCTATATATGGAGTGGTGTCGCGAAAGGCATGGCATATGAAATATTGTATATAAGGCATATGACTGTAGGGCATAAGTCAATTATGTATAATTGAAAAGAGTAATGAAGTTTATTGAATCTATTAATAAATTAGTACATGAAAACGATAAAGTGGTTGGTAGCATTTGGAAAAAATTTCGGCATTATAGAATATATGTCAAAAAACCTTTAAAAGTAGTGGTGTCGCGCACGGCATATCATATGAAAAATGTTATGAATGATAATGATAATATGACTGTGGGTATTTTCCTTATCGACATAAGTCTATTATGTTTAACTAAAAAGAATACTGAAACAATTTGAATGTGTTACTAAATTAAAACATTAAACAAATAAGGTGGTTGGTAGCATTTGGAAAAAATGTCGGCATTAGAGAATATGTGTCAATAAACCTAAATAAGGAGTGGTGTCGCTCAAGGTATGGCGTATGCAAAATGGTGTATACGGCAAGTTCATATGAGTGTGAGTTGTTGGCTTGCCGGCATGTGTCAATTATGTTTAATTAAAAAGATTAATGAAGTTATTTGAATGTTTTATTAAATTAGTATATGAAAATGATAAGGTAGTTGGTAGCATTTGGAAAAAAAGTCGGCATTTTAGAATATGTGTCAAAAAACCTTTATAGGGAGTGGTGTCGCGAAAAGCATGACATATGAAATATTGTATATAAGGCATATGACTGTCTTGTGTTGACTTGGCGGCATAAGTCAATTATTTATAATTAAAAAGAATAATGAAGTTTATTGAATCTATTAATAAATTAGTACATGAAAACGATAAAGTGGTTGGTAGCATTTGGAAAAAATGTCGGCATTATAGAATATATGTCAAAAAACCTTTATTGGTAGTGGTGTCGCGCAAGGCATGTCATACGAAAAATGTTGTGAATGATAATGATAATATGACTGTGTGTATTTGCCTTATCGACATAAGTCTATTATGTTTAACTAAAAAGAATACTGAAGCAATTTGAATGTGTTACTAAATTAAAACATTAAACAAATAAGGTGGTTGGTAGCATTTGAAAAAAATGTCGGCATTAGAGAATATGTGTCAATAAACCTAAATAAGGAGTGGTGTCGATCAAGGTATGGCATATGCAAAATGGTGTATACGGCAAGTTCATATGAGTGTGAGTTGTTGGCTTGCCGGCATGTGTCAATTATGTTTAATTAAAAAGATTAATGAAGTTATTTGAATGTTTTATTAAATTAGTATATGAAAATGATAAGGTAGCTGGTAGCATTTGAAAAAAAAGTCGGCTTTATAGAATATGTGTCAAAAAACCTTTATAAGGAGTGGTGTCGTGAAAGGCATGACATATGAAATATTGTATATAAGGCATATGACTGTCTTGTGTTGACTTGGCGGCAAAAGTCAATTATTTTTAATTAAAAAGAATAATGAAGTTTATTGAATGTATTAATAAAATAGTACATGAAATCAATAAGGTGGTTGGTAGCATTTGGAAAAAATGTCGGCATTAGAGAATATGTGTCAATAAACCTAAATAAGGAGTGGTGTCGCTCAAGGTATGGCATATGCAAAATGGTGTATACGGCAAGTTCATATGAGTGTGAGTTGTTGGCTTGCCGGCATGTGTCAATTATGTTTAATTAAAAAGATTAATGAAGTTATTTGAATGTTTTATTAAATTAGTATATGAAAATGATAAGGTAGCTGGTAGCATTTGGAAAAAAAGTCGGCTTTATAGAATATGTGTCAAAAAACCTTTTTAGGGAGTGGTGTCGCGAAAGGCATGACATATGAAATATTGTATATAAGGCATATGACTGTCTTGTGTTGACTTGGCGGCATAAGTCAATTATTTTTAATTAAAAAG
This sequence comes from Drosophila littoralis, assembly GCA_018903485.1. Classification (NCBI taxonomy): domain Eukaryota; kingdom Metazoa; phylum Arthropoda; class Insecta; order Diptera; family Drosophilidae; genus Drosophila; species Drosophila littoralis. The sequence continues at coordinate 38,159 of JAEIGF010000063.1, read as the reverse complement.
AATAATGAAGTTTATTGAATCTATTAATAAATTAGTACATGAAAACGATGAAGTGATTGGTAGCATTGGGAAAAAATGTCGGCATTAGAGAATATGTGTCAATAAACCTAAATAAGGAGTGGTGTCGCTCAAGGTATGGCATATGCAAAATGGTGTATACGGCAAGTTCATATGAGTGTGAGTTGTTGGCTTGGCGGCATGTGTCAATTATGTTTAATTAAAAAGATTAATGAAGTTATTTGAATGTTTTATTAAATTAGTATATGAAAACGATAAGGTGGTTGGTAGCATTTGGAAAATGGCTGCATTATAGCATATGTGTAATAAAACCTATATATGGAGTGGTGTCGCGAAAGGCATGGCATATGAAATATTGTATATAAGGCATATGACTGTAGGGCATAAGTCAATTATGTATAATTGAAAAGAGTAATGAAGTTTATTGAATCTATTAATAAATTAGTACATGAAAACGATAAAGTGGTTGGTAGCATTTGGAAAAAATTTCGGCATTATAGAATATATGTCAAAAAACCTTTAAAAGTAGTGGTGACCCGCATGGCATATCATATGAAAAATGTTATGAATGATAATGATAATATGACTGTGGGTATTTTCCTTATCGACATAAGTCTATTATGTTTAACTAAAAAGAATACTGAAACAATTTGAATGTGTTACTAAATTAAAACATTAAACAAATAAGGTGGTTGGTGGCATTTGGGAAAAATGTCGGCATTATAGAATATGTGTCAAAAAACCTTTATAGGGAGTGGTGTCGCGAAAGGCATGACATATGAAATATTGTATATAAGGCATATGACTGTGGGGTGTTGACTTGGCGGCATAAGTCAATTATTTTTAATTGAAAAGAATAATGAAGTTTATTGAATGTATTAATAAAATAGTACATGAAATCAATAAGGTGGTTGGTAGCATTTGGAAAAAATGTCGGCATTATAGAATATATGTCAAAAAACCTTTAAAAGTAGTGGTGTCGCGCACGGCATGTCATGTGAAAAATTTTATGAATGATAATGATAATATGACTGTGGGTATTTGCCTTATCGACATAAGTCTATTATGTTTGACCAAAAAGAATACTGAAGCAATTTGAATGTTTTAGTAAATTTAAACATTAAACAAATAATGTGGGTGGTAGCATTTGGAAAAAATGTCGGCATTAGAGAATATGTGTCAATAAACCTAAATAAGGAGTGGTGTCGCTCAAGGTATGGCATATGCAAAATGGTGTATACGGCAAGTTCATAAGAGTGTGAGTTGTTGGCTTGCCGGCATGTGTCAATTATGTTTAATTAAAAAGATTAATGAAGTTATTTGAATGTTTTATTAAATTAGTATATGAAAATGATAAGGTAGCTGGTAGCATTTGGAAAAAAAGTCGGCTTTATAGAATATGTGTCAAAAAACCTTTATAGGGAGTGGTGTCGCGAAAGGCATGACATATGAAATATTGTATATAAGGCATATGACTGTGGGGTGTTGACTTGGCGGCACAAGTCAATTATTTTTAATTGAAAAGAATAATGAAGTTTATTGAATGTATTAATAAAATAGTACATGAAATCAATAAGGTGATTGGTAGCATTTGGAAAAAATGTCGGCATTATAGAATATATGTCAAAAAACCTTTAAAAGTAGTGGTGTCGCGCACGGCATGTCATATGAAAAATGTTATGAATGATAATGATAATATGACTGTGGGTATTTGCCCTATCGACATAAGTCTATTATGTTTAACTAAAAAGAATACTGAAGCAATTTGAATGTGTTACTAAATTAAAACATGAAACAATTAATGTGGTTGGTAGCATTTGGAAAAAATGTCGGCATTAGAGAATATGTGTCAATAAACCTAAATAAGGAGTGGTGTCGCTCAAGGTATGGCATATGCAAAATGGTGTATACGGCAAGTTCATATGAGTGTGAGTTGTTGGCTTGCCGGCATGTGTCAATTATGTTTAATTAAAAAGATTAATGAAGTTATTTGAATGTTTTATTAAATTAGTATATGAAAATGATAAGGTAGTTGGTAGCATTTGGAAAAAAAGTCGGCATTATAGAATATGTGTCAAAAAACCTTTATAGGGAGTGGTGTCGCGAAAGGCATGACATATGAAATATTGTATATAAGGCATATGACTGTCTTGTGTTGACTTGGCGGCATAAGTCAATTATTTTTAACTAAAAAGAATAATGAAGTTTATTGAATCTATTAATAAATTAGTACATGAAAACGATAAAGTGATTGGTAGCATTTGGAAAAATGTCGGCAGTATAGAATATATGTCAATAAACCTAAATAAGGAGTGGTGTCGCTCAAGGTATGGCATATGCAAAATGGTGTATACGGCAAGTTCATATGAGTGTGAGTTGTTGGCTTGCCGGCATGTGTCAATTATGTTTAATTAAATAGATTAATGAAGTTATTTGAATGTTTTATTAAATTAGTATATGAAAATGATAAGGTAGTTGGTAGCATTTGGAAAAAATGTCGGCATTATAGAATATATGTCAAAAAACCTTTATTGGTAGTGGTGTCGCGCAAGGCATGTCATACGAAAACTGTTATGAATGATAATGATAATATGACTGTGGGTATTTGCCTTATCGACATAAGTCTATTATGTTTAACTAAAAAGAATACTGAAGCAATTTGAATGTGTTACTAAATTAAAACATTAAACAAATAAGGTGGTTGGTAGCATTTGGAAATAATTTCGGCATTAGAGAATATGTGTCAATAAACCTAAATTAGGAGTGGTGTCGCTCAAGGTATGACATATTCAAAATGGTGTATACGGCAAGTTCATATGAGTGTGAGTTGTTGGCTTGCCGGCATGTGTCAATTATGTTTAATTAAAAAGATTAATGAAGTTAATTGAATGTTTTATTAAATTAGTATATGAAAATGATAAGGTAGTTGGTAGCATTTGGAAAAAAAAGTCGGCATTATAGAATATGTGTCAAAAAACCTTTATAGGGAGTGGTGTCGCGCTAGGCATGACATATGAAATATTGTATATAAGGCATATGACTGTGGGGTGTTGACTTGGCGGCATAAGTCAATTATTTTTAATTGAAAAGAATAATGAAGTTTATTGAATGTATTAATAAAATAGTACATGAAATCAATAAGGTGATTGGTAGCATTTGGAAAAAATGTCGGCATTATAGAATATATGTCAAAAAACCTATAAATGTAGTGGTGTCGAGCACGGCATGTCATATGAAAAATGTTATGAATGATAATGATAATATGACTGTGGGTATTTGCCTTATCGACATAAGTCTATTATGTTTAACTAAAAAGAATACTGAAGCAATTTGAATGTGTTACTAAATTAAAACATGAAACAAATAAGGTGGTTGGTAGCATTTGGAAAAAATGTCGGCATTAGAGAATATGTGTCAATAAACCTTTATAGGGAGTGGTGTCGCGCAAGGCATGTCATATGAAAAAGTTTATATACGGCATATGACTATGGGAATTTGCCTTATCGACATAAGTCAATTATGTTTAACTTAAAAGAATACTGATGCTATTTGAATGTAATACTTAATTAAAACATGAAACAAATAAGGTGGTTGGTAGCATTGGGAAAAAATGTCGGCATTAGAGAATATGTGTCAATAAACCTAAATAAGGAGTGGTGTCGCTCAAGGTATAGCATATGCAAAATGGTGTATACGGCAAGTTCATATGAGTGTGAGTTGTTGGCTTGCCGACATGTGTCAATTATGTTTAATTAAAAGATTAATGAAGTTATTTGAATGTTTTATTAAATTAGTATATAAAAATGATAAGGTAGTTGGTAGCATTTGGAAAAAAAGTCGGCATTATAGAATATGTGTCAAAAAACCTTTATAGGGAGTGGTGTCGCGCTAGGCATGACATATGAAATATTGTATATAAGGCATATGACTGTGGGGTGTTGACTTGGCGGCATAAGTCAATTATTTTTAATTGAAAAGAATAATGAAGTTTATTGAATGTATTAATAAAATAGTACATGAAATCAATAAGGTGATTGGTAGCATTTGGAAAAAATGTCGGCATTATAGAATATATGTCAAAAAACCTTTAAATGTAGTGGTGTCGAGCACGGCATGTCATATGAAAAATGTTATGAATGATAATGATAATATGACTGTGGGTATTTGCCTTATCGACATAAGTCTATTATGTTTAACTAAAAAGAATACTGAAGCAATTTGAATGTGTTACTAAATTAAAACATGAAACAAATAAGGTGGTTGGTAGCATTGGGAAAAATGTCGGCATTAGAGAATATGTGTCAATAAACCTTTATAGGGAGTGGTGTCGCGCAAGGCATGTCATATGAAAAAGTTTATATACGGCATATGACTATGGGAATTTGCCTTATCGACATAAGTCAATTATGTTTAACTTAAAAGAATACTGATGCTATTTGAATGTATTACTTAATTAAAACATGAAACAAATAAGGTGGTTGGTAGCATTGGGAAAAAATGTCGGCATTAGAGAATATGTGTCAATAAACCTAAATAAGGAGTGGTGTCGCTCAAGGTATGGCATATGCAAAATAGTGTATACGGCAAGTTCATATGAGTGTGAGTTGTTGGCTTGGCGGCATGTGTCAATTATGTTTAATTAAAAAGATTAATGAAGTTATTTGAATGTTTTATTAAATTAGTATATGAGAACGATAAGGTGGTTGGTAGCATTTGGAAAATGGCTGCATTATAGCATATGTGTAATAAAACCTATATATGGAGTGGTGTCGCAAAAGGCATGGCATATGAAATATTGTATATAAGGCATATGACTGTAGGGCATAAGTCAATTATGTATAATTGAAAAGAGTAATGAAGTTTATTGAATCTTTTAATAAATTAGTACATGAAAACGATAAAGTGGTTGGTAGCATTTGGAAAAAATGTCGGCATTATAGAATATATGTCAAAAAACCTTTAAAAGTAGTGGTGTCGCGCACGGCATGTCATATGAAAAATGTTATGAATGTTAATGATAATATGACTGTGGGTATTTGCCTTATCGACATAAGTATATTATGTTTAACTAAAAAGAATACTGAAGCAATTTGAATGTGTTACTAAATTAAAACATTAAACAAATAAGGTGGTTGGTAGCGTTTGGAAAAAATGTCGGCATTAGAGAATATGTGTCAATAACCTAAATAAGGAGTGGTGTCGCTCAAGGTATGGCATATGCAAAATGGTGTATACGGCAAGTTCATATGAGTGTGAGTTGTTGGCTTGCCGGCATGTGTCAATTATGTTTAATTTAAAAGATAAATGAAGTTATTTGAATGTTTCATTAAATTAGTATATGAAAATGATAAGGTAGTTGGTAGCATTTGGAAGAAAAGTCGGCATTATAGAATATGTGTCAAAAAACCTTTATAGGGAGTGGTGTCGCGAAAGGCATGTCATATGAAAAAGTTTATATACGGCATATGACTATGGGAACTTGCCTTATCGACATAAGTCAATTATGTTTAACTTAAAAGAATACTGATGCTATTTGAATGTATTACTTAATTAAAACATGAAACAAATAAGGTGGTTGGTAGCATTGGGAAAAAATGTCGGCATTAGAGAATATGTGTCAATAAACCTAAATAAGGAGTGGTGTCGCTCAAGGTATGGCATATGCAAAATGGTGTATACGGCAAGTTCATATGAGTGTGAGTTGTTGGCTTGGCGGCATGTGTCTATTATGTTTAATTAAAAAGATTAATGAAGTTATTTGAATGTTTTATTAAATTAGTATATGAAAACGATAAGGTGGTTGGTAGCATTTGGAAAATGGCTGCATTACAGCATATGTGTAATAAAACCGATATATGGAGTGGTGTCGCGAAAGGCATGGCATATGAAATATTGTATATAAGGCATATGACTGTAGGGCATAAGTCAATTATCTATAATTGAAAAGAGTAATGAAGTTTATTGAATCTATTAATAAATTAGTACATGAAAACGATAAAGTGGTTGGTAGCATTTGGAAAAAATGTCGGCATTATAGAATATATGTAAAAAAACCTTTAAAAGTAGTGGTGTCGCGCACGGCATGTCATATGAAAAATGTTATGAATGATAATGATAATATGACTGTGGGTATTTTCCTTATCGACATAAGTCTATTATGTTTAACTAAAAAGAATACTGAAGCAATTTGAATGTGTTACTAAATTAAAACATTAAACAAATAAGGTGGTTGGTAGCATTTGGAAAAAATGTCGGCATTAGAGAATATGTGTCAATAAACCTAAATAAGGAGTGGTGTCGCTCAAGGTATGGCATATGCAAAATGGTGTATACGGCAAGTTCATATGAGTGTGAGTTGTTGGCTTGGCGGCATGTGTCAATTATGTTTAATTAAAAAGATTAATGAAGTTATTTGAATGTTTTATTAAATTAGTATATGAAAACGATAAGGTGGTTGGTAGCATTTGGAAAATGGCTGCATTATAGCATATGTGTAATAAAACCTATATATGGAGTGGTGTCGCGAAAGGCATGGCATATGAAATATTGTATATAAGGCATATGACTGTAGGGCATAAGTCAATTATGTATAATTGAAAAGCGTAATGAAGTTTATTGAATCTATTAATACATTAGTACATGAAAACGATAAAGTGGTTGGTAGCATTTGGAAAAAATGTCGGCATTATAGAATATATGTCAAAAAACCTTTAAAAGTAGTGGTGTCGCGCACGGCATGTCATATGAAAAATGTTATGAATGATAATGATAATATGACTGTGGGTATTTTCCTTATCGACATAAGTCTATTATGTTTAACTAAAAAGAATACTGAAGCAATTTGAATGTGTTACTAAATTAAAACATTAAACAAATAAGGTGGTTGGTAGCATTTGGAAAAAATTTCGGCATTAGAGAATATGTGTCAATAAACCTAAATAAGGAGTGGTGTCGCTCAAGGTATGGCATATGCAAAATGGTGTATACGGCAAGTTCATATGAGTGTGAGTTGTTGGCTTGGCGGCATGTGTCAATTATGTTTAATTAAAAAGATTAATGAAGTTATTTAAATGTTTTATTAAATTAGTATATGAAAACGATAAGGTGGTTGGTAGCATTTGGAAAATGGCTGCATTATAGCATATGTGTAATAAAACCTATATATGGAGTGGTGTCGCGAAAGGCATGGCATATGAAATATTGTATATAAGGCATATGACTGTAGGGCATAAGTCAATTATGTATAATTGAAAAGCGTAATGAAGTTTATTGAATCTATTAATAAATTAGTACATGAAAACGATAAAGTGGTTGGTAGCATTTGGAAAAAATGTCGGCATTATAGAATATATGTCAAAAAACCTTTAAAAGTAGTGGTGTCGCGCACGGCATGTCATATGAAAAATGTTATGAATGATAATGATAATATGACTGTGGGTATTTTCCTTATCGACATAAGTCTATTATGTTTAACTAAAAAGAATACTGAAGCAATTTGAATGTGTTACTAAATTAAAACATTAAACAAATAAGGTGGTTGGTAGCATTTGGAAAAAATTTCGGCATTAGAGAATATGTGTCAATAAACCTAAATAAGGAGTGGTGTCGCTCAAGGTATGGCATATGCAAAATGGTGTATACGGCAAGTTCATATGTGTGTGAGTTGTTGGCTTGCCGGCATGTGTCAATTATGTTTAATTAAAAAGATTAATGAAGTTATTTGAATGTTTTATTAAATTGGTATATGAAAACGATAAGGTAGTTGGTAGCAGTTGGAAAAAAGCCGGTCATTATAGAATATGTGTAAAAAAACCTTTATAGGGAGTGGTGTCGCGAAAGGCATGACATATGAAATATTGTATATAAGGCATATGACTGTCTTGTGATTGGGGCATAAGTCAATTATTTTTAATTAAAAAGAATAATGAAGTTTATTGAATCTATTAATAAATTAGTACATGAAAACGATAAAGTGGTTGGTAGCATTTGGAAAAAATGTCGGCATTATAGAATATATGTCAAAAAACCTTTAATGGTAGTGGTGTCGCGCAAGGCATGTTATATGAAAAATGTTGTGAATGATAATGATAATATGACTGTGGGTATTTGCCTTATCGACATAAGTCTATTATGTTAAACTAAAAAGAATACTGAAGCAATTTGAATGTGTTACTAAATTAAAACATTAAACAAATAAGGTGGTTGGTAGCATTTGGAAAAAATGTCGGCATTAGAGAATATGTGTCAATAAACCTAAATAAGGAGTGGTGTCGCTCAAGGTATGGCATATACAAAATGGTGTATACGGCAAGTTCATATGAGTGTGAGTTGTTGGCTTGCCGGCATGTGTCAATTATGTTTAATTAAAAAGATTAATGAAGTTATTTGAATGTTTTATTAAATTAGTATATGAAAACGATAAGGTGGTTGGTAGCATTTGGAAAAAGGCTGCATTATAGAATATGTGTAAAAAAACCTATATATGGAGTGGTGTCGCGAAAGGCATGGCATATGAAATATTGTATATAAGGCATATGACTGTCTTGTGAGGGCATAAGTCAATTATTTTTAATTAAAAAGAATAATGAAGTTTATTGAATCTATTAATAAATTAGTACATGAAAACGATAAAGTGGTTGGTAGCATTTGGAAAAAATGTCGGCATTATAGAATATATGTCAAAAAACCTTTCAAAGTAGTGGTGTCGCGCAAGGCATGTTATACGAAAAATGTTATGAATGTTAATGATAATATGACTGTGGGTATTTGCCTTATCGACATAAGTCTATTATGTTAAACTAAAAAGAATACTGAAGCAATTTGAATGTGTTACTAAATTAAAACATTAAACAAATAAGGTGGTTGGTAGCATTTGGAAAAAATGTCGGCATTAGAGAATATGTGTCAATAAACCTAAATAAGGAGTGGTGTCGCTCAAGGTATGGCATATGCAAAATGGTGTATACGGCAAGTTCATATGAGTGTGAGTTGTTGGCTTGGCGGCATGTGTCAATTATGTTTAATTAAAAAGATTAATGAAGTTATTTAAATGTTTTATTAAATTAGTATATGAAAACTATAAGGTGGTTGGTAGCATTTGGAAAATGGCTGCATTATAGCATATGTGTAATAAAACCTATATATGGAGTGGTGTCGCGAAAGGCATGGCATATGAAATATTGTATATAAGGCATATGACTGTAGGGCATAAGTCAATTATGTATAATTGAAAAGCGTAATGAAGTTTATTGAATCTATTAATAAATTAGTACATGAAAACGATAAAGTGGTTGGTAGCATTTGGAAAAAATGTCGGCATTATAGAATATATGTCAAAAAACCTTTCAAAGTAGTGGTGTCGCGCACGGCATGTCATATGAAAAATGTTATGAATGATAATGATAATATGACTGTGGGTATTTTCCTTATCGACATAAGTCTATTATGTTTAACTAAAAAGAATACTGAAGCAATTTGAATGTGTTACTAAATTAAAACATTAAACAAATAAGGTGGTTGGTAGCATTTGGAAAAAATTTCGGCATTAGAGAATATGTGTCAATAAACCTAAATAAGGAGTGGTGTCGCTCAAGGTATGGCATATGCAAAATGGTGTATACGGCAAGTTCATATGAGTGTGAGTTGTTGGCTTGGCGGCATGTGTCAATTATGTTTAATTAAAAAGATTAATGAAGTTATTTGAAATGTTTTATTAAATTAGTATATGAAAACCATTGAATAAGGTAGATTAACTGGGGCATAAGTCAATTATTTTTAATTAAAAAGAATAATGAAGTTTATTGAATCTATTAATAAATTAGTACATGAAAACGATAAAGTGGTTGGTAGCATTTGGAAAAAATGTCGGCATTATAGAATATATGTCAAAAAACCTTTCAAAGGTAGTGGTGTCGCGCAAGGCATGTTATACGAAAAATGTTATGAATGATAATGATAATATGACTGTGGGTATTTGCCTTATCGACATAAGTCTATTATGTTAAACTAAAAAGAATACTGAAGCAATTTGAATGTGTTACTAAATTAAAACATTAAACAAATAAGGTGGTTGGTAGCATTTGGAAAAAATTTCGGCATTAGAGAATATGTGTCAATAAACCTAAATAAGGAGTGGTGTCGCTCAAGGTATGGCATATACAAAATGGTGTATACGGCAAGTTCATATGAGTGTGAGTTGTTGGCTTGCCGGCATGTGTCAATTATGTTTAATTAAAAAGATTAATGAAGTTATTTGAATGTTTTATTAAATTAGTATATGAAAACGATAAGGTGGTTGGTAGCATTTGGAAAATGGCTGCATTATAGCATATGTGTAATAAAACCTATATATGGAGTGGTGTCGCGAAAGGCATGGCATATGAAATATTGTATATAAGGCATATGACTGTAGGGCATAAGTCAATTATGTATAATTGAAAAGAGTAATGAAGTTTATTGAATCTATTAATAAATTAGTACATGAAAACGATAAAGTGGTTGGTAGCATTTGGAAAAAATGTCGGCATTATAGAATATATGTCAAAAAACCTTTCAAAGTAGTGGTGTCGCGCACGGCATGTCATATGAAAAATGTTATGAATGATAATGATAATATGACTGTGGGTATTTTCCTTATCGACATAAGTCTATTATGTTTAACTAAAAAGAATACTGAAGCAATTTGAATGTGTTACTAAATTAAAACATTAAACAAATAAGGTGGTTGGTAGCATTTGGAAAAAATTTCGGCATTAGAGAATATGTGTCAATAAACCTAAATAAGGAGTGGTGTCGCTCAAGGTATGGCATATGCAAAATGGTGTATACGGCAAGTTCATATGAGTGTGAGTTGTTGGCTTGGCGGCATGTGTCAATTATGTTTAATTAAAAAGATTAATGAAGTTATTTAAATGTTTTATTAAATTAGTATATGAAAACTATAAGGTGGTTGGTAGCATTTGGAAAATGGCTGCATTATAGCATATGTGTAATAAAACCTATATATGGAGTGGTGTCGCGAAAGGCATGGCATATGAAATATTGTATATAAGGCATATGACTGTAGGGCATAAGTCAATTATGTATAATTGAAAAGCGTAATGAAGTTTATTGAATCTATTAATAAATTAGTACATGAAAACGATAAAGTGGTTGGTAGCATTTGGAAAAAATGTCGGCATTATAGAATATATGTAAAAAAACCTTTAAAAGTAGTGGTGTCGCGCACGGCATGTCATATGAAAAATGTTATGAATGATAATGATAATATGACTGTGGGTATTTTCCTTATCGACATAAGTCTATTATGTTTAACTAAAAAGAATACTGAAGCAATTTGAATGTGTTACTAAATTAAAACATTAAACAAATAAGGTGGTTGGTAGCATTTGGAAAAAATGTCGGCATTAGAGAATATGTGTCAATAAACCTAAATAAGGAGTGGTGTCGCTCAAGGTATGGCATATGCAAAATGGTGTATACGGCAAGTTCATATGAGTGTGAGTTGTTGGCTTGGCGGCATGTGTCAATTATGTTTAATTAAAAAGATTAATGAAGTTATTTGAATGTTTTATTAAATTAGTATATGAAAACGATAAGGTGGTTGGTAGCATTTGGAAAATGGCTGCATTATAGCATATGTGTAATAAAACCTATATATGGAGTGGTGTCGCGAAAGGCATGGCATATGAAATATTGTATATAAGGCATATGACTGTAGGGCATAAGTCAATTATGTATAATTGAAAAGCGTAATGAAGTTTATTGAATCTATTAATACATTAGTACATGAAAACGATAAAGTGGTTGGTAGCATTTGGAAAAAATGTCGGCATTATAGAATATATGTCAAAAAACCTTTAAAAGTAGTGGTGTCGCGCACGGCATGTCATATGAAAAATGTTATGAATGATAATGATAATATGACTGTGGGTATTTTCCTTATCGACATAAGTCTATTATGTTTAACTAAAAAGAATACTGAAGCAATTTGAATGTGTTACTAAATTAAAACATTAAACAAATAAGGTGGTTGGTAGCATTTGGAAAAAATGTCGGCATTAGAGAATATGTGTCAATAAACCTAAATAAGGAGTGGTGTCGCTCAAGGTATGGCATATACAAAATGGTGTATACGGCAAGTTCATATGTGTGTGAGTTGTTGGCTTGCCGGCATGTGTCAATTATGTTTAATTAAAAAGATTAATGAAGTTATTTGAATGTTTTATTAAATTGGTATATGAAAATGATAAGGTAGTTGGTAGCATTTGGAAAAAAGTCGGTCTTATAGAATATGTGTCAAAAAACTTTTATAGGGAGTGGTGTCGCGAAAGGCATGACATATGAAATATTGTATATAAGGCATATGACTGTCTTGTGTTGACTTGGCGGCATAAGTCAATTATTTTTAATTAAAAAGAATAATGAAGTTTATTGAATCTATTAATAAATTAGTACATGAAAACGATAAAGTGGTTGGTAGCATTTGGAAAAAATGTCGGCATTATAGAATATATGTCAAAAAACCTTTATTGGTAGTGGTGTCGCGCAAGGCATGTTATACGAAAAATGTTGTGAATGATAATGATAATATGACTGTGGGTATTTGCCTTATCGACATAAGTCTATTATGTTAAACTTAAAAGAATACTGAAGCAATTTGAATGTGTTACTAAATTAAAACATTAAACAAATAAGGTGGTTGGTAGCATTTGGAAAAAATGTCGGCATTAGAGAATATGTGTCAATAAACCTAAATAAGGAGTGGTGTCGCTCAAGGTATGGCATATACAAAATGGTGTATACGGCAAGTTCATATGAGTGTGAGTTGTTGGCTTGCCGGCATGTGTCAATTATGTTTAATTAAAAAGATTAATGAAGTTATTTGAATGTTTTATTAAATTAGTATATGAAAACGATAAGGTGGTTGGTAGCATTTGGAAAATGGCTGCATTACAGCATATGTGTAATAAAACCTATATATGGAGTGGTGTCGCGAAAGGCATGGCATATGAAATATTGTATATAAGGCATATGACTGTAGGGCATAAGTCAATTATGTATAATTGAAAAGAGTAATGAAGTTTATTGAATCTATTAATAAATTAGTACATGAAAACGATAAAGTGGTTGGTAGCATTTGGAAAAAATGTCGGCATTATAGAATATATGTCAAAAAACCTTTCAAAGTAGTGGTGTCGCGCACGGCATGTCATATGAAAAATGTTATGAATGATAATGATAATATGACTGTGGGTATTTTCCTTATCGACATAAGTCTATTATGTTTAACTAAAAAGAATACTGAAGCAATTTGAATGTGTTACTAAATTAAAACATTAAACAAATAAGGTGGTTGGTAGCATTTGGAAAAAATTTCGGCATTAGAGAATATGTGTCAATAAACCTAAATAAGAAGTGGTGTCGCTCAAGGTATGGCATATGCAAAATGGTGTATACGGCAAGTTCATATGAGTGTGAGTTGTTGGCTTGGCGGCATGTGTCAATTATGTTTAATTAAAAAGATTAATGAAGTTATTTAAATGTTTTATTAAATTAGTATATGAAAACTATAAGGTGGTTGGTAGCATTTGGAAAATGGCTGCATTATAGCATATGTGTAATAAAACCTATATATGGAGTGGTGTCGCGAAAGGCATGACATATGAAATATTGTATATAAGGCATATGACTGTAGGGCATAAGTCAATTATGTATAATTGAAAAGCGTAATGAAGTTTATTGAATCTATTAATAAATTAGTACATGAAAACGATAAAGTGGTTGGTAGCATTTGGAAAAAATGTCGGCATTATAGAATATATGTCAAAAAACCTTTAAAAGTAGTGGTGTCGCGCACGGCATGTCATATGAAAAATGTTATGAATGATAATGATAATATGACTGTGGGTATTTTCCTTATCGACATAAGTCTATTATGTTTAACTAAAAAGAATACTGAAGCAATTTGAATGTGTTACTAAATTAAAACATTAAACAAATAAGGTGGTTGGTAGCATTTGGAAAAAATTTCGGCATTAGAGAATATGTGTCAATAAACCTAAATAAGGAGTGGTGTCGCTCAAGGTATGGCATATGCAAAATGGTGTATACGGCAAGTTCATATGTGTGTGAGTTGTTGGCTTGCCGGCATGTGTCAATTATGTTTAATTAAAAAGATTAATGAAGTTATTTGAATGTTTTATTAAATTGGTATATGAAAATGATAAGGTAGTTGGTAGCATTTGGAAAAAAGTCGGTCTTATAGAATATGTGTCAAAAAAACTTTTATAGGGAGTGGTGTCGCGAAAGGCATGACATATGAAATATTGTATATAAGGCATATGACTGTCTTGTGTTGACTTGGCGGCATAAGTCAATTATTTTTAATTAAAAAGAATAATGAAGTTTATTGAATCTATTAATAAATTAGTACATGAAAACGATAAAGTGGTTGGTAGCATTTGGAAAAAATGTCGGCATTATAGAATATATGTCAAAAAACCTTTATTGGTAGTGGTGTCGCGCAAGGCATGTTATACGAAAAATGTTGTGAATGATAATGATAATATGACTGTGGGTATTTGCCTTATCGACATAAGTCTATTATGTTAAACTTAAACTTGCCGGCATGTGTCAATTATGTTTAATTAAAAGATTAATGAAGTTATTTGAATGTTTTATTAAATTAGTATATGAAAACGATAAGGTGGTTGGTAGCATTTGGAAAATGGCTGCATTACAGCATATGTGTAATAAAACCTATATATGGAGTGGTGTCGCGAAAGGCATGGCATATGAAATATTGTATATAAGGCATATGACTGTAGGGCATAAGTCAATTATGTATAATTGAAAAGAGTAATGAAGTTTATTGAATCTATTAATAAATTAGTACATGAAAACGATAAAGTGGTTGGTAGCATTTGGAAAAAATGTCGGCATTATAGAATATATGTCAAAAAACCTTTAAAAGTAGTGGTGTCGCGCACGGCATGTCATATGAAAAATGTTATGAATGATAATGATAATATGACTGTGGGTATTTTCCTTATCGACATAAGTCTATTATGTTTAACTAAAAAGAATACTGAAGCAATTTGAATGTGTTACTAAATTAAAACATTAAACAAATAAGGTGGTTGGTAGCATTTGGAAAAAATTTCGGCATTAGAGAATATGTGTCAATAAACCTAAATAAGGAGTGGTGTCGCTCAAGGTATGGCATATGCAAAATGGTGTATACGGCAAGTTCATATGAGTGTGAGTTGTTGGCTTGGCGGCATGTGTCAATTATGTTTAATTAAAAAGATTAATGAAGTTATTTAAATGTTTTATTAAATAAGTATATGAAAACTATAAGGTGGTTGGTAGCATTTGGAAAATGGCTGCATTATAGCATATGTGTAATAAAACCTATATATGGAGTGGTGTCGCGAAAGGCATGGCATATGAAATATTGTATATAAGGCATATGACTGTAGGGCATAAGTCAATTATGTATAATTGAAAAGCGTAATGAAGTTTATTGAATCTATTAATAAATTAGTACATGAAAACGATAAAGTGGTTGGTAGCATTTGGAAAAAATGTCGGCATTATAGAATATATGTCAAAAAACCTTTAAAAGTAGTGGTGTCGCGCACGGCATGTCATATGAAAAATGTTATGAATGATAATGATAATATGACTGTGGGTATTTTCCTTATCGACATAAGTCTATTATGTTTAACTAAAAAGAATACTGAAGCAATTTGAATGTGTTACTAAATTAAAACATTAAACAAATAAGGTGGTTGGTAGCATTTGGAAAAAATTTCGGCATTAGAGAATATGTGTCAATAAACCTAAATAAGGAGTGGTGTCGCTCAAGGTATGGCATATGCAAAATGGTGTATACGGCAAGTTCATATGTGTGTGAGTTGTTGGCTTGCCGGCATGTGTCAATTATGTTTAATTAAAAAGATTAATGAAGTTATTTGAATGTTTTATTAAATTGGTATATGAAAATGGTAAGGTAGTTGGTAGCATTTGGAAAAAAAGTCGGTCTTATAGAATATGTGTCAAAAAACTTTTATAGGGAGTGGTGTCGCGAAAGGCATGACATATGAAATATTGTATATAAGGCATATGACTGTGGGGTGTTGACTTGGCGGCATAAGTCAATTATTTTTAATTGAAAAGAATAATGAAGTTTATTGAATGTATTAATAAAATAGTACATGAAATCAATAAGGTGGTTGGTAGCATTTGGAAAAAATGTCGGCATTATAGAATATATGTCAAAAAACCTTTCAAAGTAGTGGTGTCGCGCACGGCATGTCATATGAACAATTTTATGAATGATAATGATAATATGACTGTGGGTATTTGCCTTATCGACATAAGTCTATTATGTTTGACCAAAAAGAATACTGAAGCAATTTGGAAGTTTTAGTAAATTTAAACATTAAACAAATAAGGTGGTTGGTAGCATTTGGAAAAAATTTCGGCATTAGAGAATATGTGTCAATAAACCTAAATAAGGAGTGGTGTCGCTCAAGGTATGGCATATGCAAAATGGTGTATACGGCAAGTTCATATGAGTGTGAGTTGTTGGCTTGCCGGCATGTGTCAATTATGTTTAATTAAAAGGATTAATGAAGTTATTTGAATGTTTTATTAAATTAGTATATGAAAATGATAAGGTAGTTGGTAGCATTTGGAAAAAAAGTCGGCATTATAGAATATGTGTCAAAAAACTTTTATAGGGAGTGGTGTCGCGAAAGTCATGACATATGAAATATTGTATATAAGGCATATGACTGTAGGGCATAAGTCAATTATGTATAATTGAAAAGAGTAATGAAGTTTATTGAATCTATTAATAAATTAGTACATGAAAACGATAAAGTGGTTGGTAGCATTTGGAAAAAATGTCGGCATTATAGAATATATGTAAAAAAACCTTTAAAAGTAGTGGTGTCGCGCACGGCATGTCATATGAAAAATGTTATGAATGATAATGATAATATGACTGTGGGTATTTGCCTTATCGACATAAGTCTTTTATGTTTAACTAAAAAGAATACTGAAGCAATTTGAATGTGTTACTAAATTAAAACATTAAACAAATAAGGTGGTTGGTAGCATTTGGAAAAAATGTCGGCATTAGAGAATATGTGTCAATAAACCTAAATAAGGAGTGGTGTCGCTCAAGGTATGGCATATGCAAAATGGTGTATGCGGCAAGTTCATATGTGTGTGAGTTGTTGGCTTGCCGGCATGTGTCAATTATGTTTAATTAAAAAGATTAATGAAGTTATTTGAATGTTTTATTAAATTAGTATATGAAAATGATAAGGTAGTTGGTAGCATTTGGAAAAAAAGTCGGCATTATAGAATATGTGTCAAAAAACCTTTATAGGGAGTGGTGTCGCGAAAGGCATGACATATGAAATATTGTATATAAGGCATATGACTGTCTTGTGTTGACTTGGCGGCATAAGTCAATTATTTTTAATTAAAAAGAATAATAAAGTTTATGGAATCTATTAATAAATTAGTACATGAAAACGATAAAGTGGTTGGTAGCATTTGGAAAAAATGTCGGCATTATAGAATATATGTCAAAAAACCTTTAAAAGTAGTGGTGTCGCGCACGGCATGTCATATGAAAAATGTTATGAATGATAATGATAATATGACTGTGGGTATTTGCCTTATCGACATAAGTCTATTATGTTTAACTAAAAAGAATACTGAAGCAATTTGAATGTGTTACTAAATTAAAACATTAAACAAATAAGGTGGTTGGTAGCAATTGGAAAAAATGTCGGCATTAGAGAATATGTGTCAATAAACCTAAATAAGGAGTGGTGTCGCTCAAGGTATGGCATATGCAAAATGGTGTATACGGCAAGTTCATATGTGTGTGAGTTGTTGGCTTGGCGGCATGTGTCAATTATGTTTAATTAAAAAGATTAATGAAGTTATTTGAATGTTTTATTAAATTGGTATATGAAAATGATAAGGTAGTTGGTAGCATTTGGAAAAAAAGTCGGTCTTATAGAATATGTGTCAAAAAACTTTTATAGGGAGTGGTGTCGCGAAAGGCATGACATATGAAATATTGTATACAAGGCATATGACTGTCTTGTGTTGACTTGGCGGCATAAGTCAATTATTTTTAATTGAAAAGAATAATGAAGTTTATTGAATGTATTAATAAAATAGTATATGAAATCAATAAGGTGGTTGGTAGCATTTGGAAAAAATGTCGGCATTATAGAATATATGTCAAAAAACCTTTCAAAGTAGTGGTGTCGCGCACGGCATGTCATATGAACAATTTTATGAATGATAATGATAATATGACTGTGGGTATTTGCCTTATCGACATAAGTCTATTATGTTTGACCAAAAAGAATACTGAAGCAATTTGGAAGTTTTAGTAAATTTAAACATTAAACAAATAATGTGGTTGGTAGCATTTGGAAAAAATGTCGGCATTAGAGAATATGTGTCAATAAACCTAAATAAGGAGTGGTGTCGCTCAAGGTATGGCATATGCAAAATGGTGTATACGGCAAGTTCATATGAGTGTGAGTTGTTGGCTTGCCGGCATGTGTCAATTATGTTTAATTAAAAGGATTAATGAAGTTATTTGAATGTTTTATTAAATTAGTATATGAAAATGATAAGGTAGTTGGTAGCATTTGGAAAAAAAGTCGGCATTATAGAATATGTGTCAAAAAACCTTTATAGGGAGTGGTGTCGCGAAAGTCATGACATATGAAATATTGTATATAAGGCATATGACTGTAGGGCATAAGTCAATTATGTATAATTGAAAAGAGTAATGAAGTTTATTGAATCTATTAATAAATTAGTACATGAAAACGATAAAGTGGTTGGTAGCATTTGGAAAAAATGTCGGCATTATAGAATATATGTAAAAAAACCTTTAAAAGTAGTGGTGTCGCGCACGGCATGTCATATGAAAAATGTTATGAATGATAATGATAATATGACCGTGGGTATTTGCCTTATCGACATAAGTCTTTTATGTTTAACTAAAAAGAATACTGAAGCAATTTGAATGTGTTACTAAATTAAAACATTAAACAAATAAGGTGGTTGGTAGCATTTGGAAAAAATGTCGGCATTAGAGAATATGTGTCAATAAACCTAAATAAGGAGTGGTGTCGCTCAAGGTATGGCATATGCAAAATGGTGTATACGGCAAGTTCATATGTGTGTGAGTTGTTGGCTTGCCGGCATGTGTCAATTATGTTTAATTAAAAAGATTAATGAAATTATTTGAATGTTTTATTAAATTAGTATATGAAAATGATAGGGTAGTTGGTAGCATTTGGAAAAAAAGTCGGCATTATAGAATATGTGTCAAAAAACCTTTATAGGGAGTGGTGTCGCGAAAGGCATGACATATGAAATATTGTATATAAGGCATATGACTGTCTTGTGTTGACTTGGCGGCATAAGTCAATTATTTTTAATTAAAAAGAATAATAAAGTTTATGGAATCTATTAATAAATTAGTACATGAAAACGATAAAGTGGTTGGTAGCATTTGGAAAAAATGTCGGCATTATAGAATATATGTCAAAAAACCTTTAAAAGTAGTGGTGTCGCGCACGGCATGTCATATGAAAAATGTTATGAATGATAATGATAATATGACTGTGGGTATTTGCCTTATCGACATAAGTCTATTATGTTTAACTAAAAAGAATACTGAAGCAATTTGAATGTGTTACTAAATTAAAACATTAAACAAATAAGGTGGTTGGTAGCATTTGGAAAAAATGTCGGCATTAGAGAATATGTGTCAATAAACCTAAATAAGGAGTGGTGTCGCTCAAGGTATGGCATATGCAAAATGGTGTATACGGCAAGTTCATATGAGTGTGAGTTGTTGGCTTGCCGGCATGTGTCAATTATGTTTAATTAAAAGGATTAATGAAGTTATTTGAATGTTTTATTAAATTAGTATATGAAAATGATAAGGTAGTTGGTAGCATTTGGAAAAAAGTCGGCATTATAGAATATGTGTCAAAAAACCTTTATAGGGAGTGGTGTCGCGAAAGTCATGACATATGAAATATTGTATATAAGGCATATGACTGTAGGGCATAAGTCAATTATGTATAATTGAAAAGAGTAATGAAGTTTATTGAATCTATTAATAAATTAGTACATGAAAACGATAAAGTGGTTGGTAGCATTTGGAAAAAATGTCGGCATTATAGAATATATGTAAAAAACCTTTAAAAGTAGTGGTGTCGCGCACGGCATGTCATATGAAAAATGTTATGAATGATAATGATAATATGACTGTGGGTATTTGCCTTATCGACATAAGTCTTTTATGTTTAACTAAAAAGAATACTGAAGCAATTTGAATGTGTTACTAAATTAAAACATTAAACAAATAAGGTGGTTGGTAGCATTTGGAAAAAATGTCGGCATTAGAGAATATGTGTCAATAAACCTAAATAAGGAGTGGTGTCGCTCAAGGTATGGCATATGCAAAATGGTGTATACGGCAAGTTCATATGTGTGTGAGTTGTTGGCTTGCCGGCATGTGTCAATTATGTTTAACTAAAAAGATTAATGAAGTTATTTGAATGTTTTATTAAATTAGTATATGAAAATGATAAGGTAGTTGGTAGCATTTGGAAAAAAAGTCGGCATTATAGAATATGTGTCAAAAAAACCTTTATAGGGAGTGGTGTCGCGAAAGGCATGACATATGAAATATTGTATATAAGGCATATGACTGTCTTGTATTGACTTGGCGGCATAAGTCAATTATTTTTAATTAAAAAGAATAATAAAGTTTATGGAATCTATTAATAAATTAGTACATGAAAACGATAAAGTGGTTGGTAGCATTTGGAAAAAATGTCGGCATTATAGAATATATGTCAAAAAACCTTTAAAAGTAGTGGTGTCGCGCACGGCATGTCATATGAAAAATGTTATGAATGATAATGATAATATGACTGTGGGTATTTGCCTTATCGACATAAGTCTATTATGTTTAACTAAAAAGAATACTGAAGCACTTTGAATGTGTTACTAAATTAAAACATTAAACAAATAAGGTGGTTGGTAGCATTTGGAAAAAATGTCGGCATTAGAGAATATGTGTCAATAAACCTAAATAAGGAGTGGTGTCGCTCAAGGTATGGCATATGCAAAATGGTGTATACGGCAAGTTCATATGTGTGTGAGTTGTTTGCATATGACTGTCTTGTGTTGACTTGGCGGCATAAGTCAATTATTTTTAATTAAAAAGAATAATGAAGTTTATTGAATCTATTAATAAATTAGTACATGAAAACGATAAAGTGGTTGGTAGCAGTTGGAAAAAATGTCGGCATTATAGAATATATGTCAAAAAACCTTTATTGGTAGTGGTGTCGCGCAAGGCATGTTATACGAAAAATGTTGTGAATTATAATGATAATATGACTGTGGGTATTTGCCTTATCGACATAAGTCTATTATGTTAAACTAAAAAGAATACTGAAGCAATTTGAATGTGTTACTAAATTAAAACATTAAACAAATAAGGTGGTTGGTAGCATTTGGAAAAAATGTCGGCATTAGAGAATATTTGTCAATAAACCTAAATAAGGAGTGGTGTCGCTCAAGGTATGGCATATACAAAATGGTGTATACGGCAAGTTCATATGAGTGTGAGTTGTTGGCTTGCCGGCATGTGTCAATTATGTTTAATTAAAAAGATTAATGAAGTTATTTGAATGTTTTATTAAATTAGTATATGAAAATGATAAGGTAGTTGGTAGCATTTGGAAAAAAGTCGGCATTATAGAATATGTGTCAAAAAACCTTTATAGGGAGTGGTGTCGCGAAAGGCATGACATATGAAATATTGTATATAAGGCATATGACTGTGGGGTGTTGACTTGGCGGCATAAGTCAATTATTTTTAATTGAAAAGAATAATGAAGTTTATTGAATGTATAAGGCATATGACTGTAGGGCATAAGTCAATTATGTATAATTGAAAAGAGTAATGAAGTTTATTGAATCTATTAATAAATTAGTACATGAAAACGATAAAGTGGTTGGTAGCATTTGGAAAAAATGTCGGCATTATAGAATATATGTAAAAAAACCTTTAAAAGTAGTGGTGTCGCGCACGGCATGTCATATGAAAAATGTTATGAATGATAATGATAATATGACTGTGGGTATTTGCCTTATCGACATAAGTCTTTTATGTTTAACTAAAAAGAATACTGAAGCAATTTGAATGTGTTACTAAATTAAAACATTAAACAAATAAGGTGGTTGGTAGCATTTGGAAAAAATGTCGGCATTAGAGAATATGTGTCAATAAACCTAAATAAGGAGTGGTGTCGCTCAAGGTATGGCATATGCAAAATGGTGTATACGGCAAGTTCATATGTGTGTGAGTTGTTGGCTTGCCGGCATGTGTCAATTATGTTTAACTAAAAAGATTAATGAAGTTATTTGAATGTTTTATTAAATTAGTATATGAAAATGATAAGGTAGTTGGTAGCATTTGGAAAAAAAGTCGGCATTATAGAATATGTGTCAAAAAACCTTTATAGGGAGTGGTGTCGCGAAAGGCATGACATATGAAATATTGTATATAAGGCATATGACTGTCTTGTATTGACTTGGCGGCATAAGTCAATTATTTTTAATTAAAAAGAATAATAAAGTTTATGGAATCTATTAATAAATTAGTACATGAAAACGATAAAGTGGTTGGTAGCATTTGGAAAAAATGTCGGCATTATAGAATATATGTCAAAAAACCTTTAAAAGTAGTGGTGTCGCGCACGGCATGTCATATGAAAAATGTTATGAATGATAATGATAATATGACTGTGGGTATTTGCCTTATCGACATAAGTCTATTATGTTTAACTAAAAAGAATACTGAAGCACTTTGAATGTGTTACTAAATTAAAACATTAAACAAATAAGGTGGTTGGTAGCATTTGGAAAAAATGTCGGCATTAGAGAATATGTGTCAATAAACCTAAATAAGGAGTGGTGTCGCTCAAGGTATGGCATATGCAAAATGGTGTATACGGCAAGTTCATATGTGTGTGAGTTGTTTGCATATGACTGTCTTGTGTTGACTTGGCGGCATAAGTCAATTATTTTTAATTAAAAAGAATAATGAAGTTTATTGAATCTATTAATAAATTAGTACATGAAAACGATAAAGTGGTTGGTAGCAGTTGGAAAAAATGTCGGCATTATAGAATATATGTCAAAAAACCTTTATTGGTAGTGGTGTCGCGCAAGGCATGTTATACGAAAAATGTTGTGAATTATAATGATAATATGACTGTGGGTATTTGCCTTATCGACATAAGTCTATTATGTTAAACTAAAAAGAATACTGAAGCAATTTGAATGTGTTACTAAATTAAAACATTAAACAAATAAGGTGGTTGGTAGCATTTGGAAAAAATGTCGGCATTAGAGAATATTTGTCAATAAACCTAAATAAGGAGTGGTGTCGCTCAAGGTATGGCATATACAAAATGGTGTATACGGCAAGTTCATATGAGTGTGAGTTGTTGGCTTGCCGGCATGTGTCAATTATGTTTAATTAAAAAGATTAATGAAGTTATTTGAATGTTTTATTAAATTAGTATATGAAAATGATAAGGTAGTTGGTAGCATTTGGAAAAAAGTCGGCATTATAGAATATGTGTCAAAAAACCTTTATAGGGAGTGGTGTCGCGAAAGGCATGACATATGAAATATTGTATATAAGGCATATGACTGTGGGGTGTTGACTTGGCGGCATAAGTCAATTATTTTTAATTGAAAAGAATAATGAAGTTTATTGAATGTATAAGGCATATGACTGTAGGGCATAAGTCAATTATGTATAATTGAAAAGAGTAATGAAGTTTATTGAATCTATTAATAAATTAGTACATGAAAACGATAAAGTGGTTGGTAGCATTTGGAAAAAATGTCGGCATTATAGAATATATGTAAAAAAAACCTTTAAAAGTAGTGGTGCCGCGCACGGCATGTCATATGAAAAATGTTATGAATGATAATGATAATATGACTGTGGGTATTTGCCTTATCGACATAAGTCTTTTATGTTTAACTAAAAAGAATACTGAAGCAATTTGAATGTGTTACTAAATTAAAACATTAAACAAATAAGGTGGTTGGTAGCATTTGGAAAAAATGTCGGCATTAGAGAATATGTGTCAATAAACCTAAATAAGGAGTGGTGTCGCTCAAGGTATGGCATATGCAAAATGGTGTATACGGCAAGTTCATATGTGTGTGAGTTTAATAAAGATTAAGAGTTGGTTATTAAATGCATGAAAATGTAAATTATGTTTAACTTATAAAAAGATTAATGAAGTTATTTGAATGTTTTATTAAATTAGTATATGAAAACGATAAAGGTAGTTGGTAGCATTTGGAAAAAAAGAATAAGTGGCCGCACGGCATTATAGAAATTAAAAATATGTGTCAAAAAACCTTAAGGAATTAGGTAAAATTTCGGAAAGGCATGAACCAAATATGAAATACAATTGTATATAAGGCATATGACTGTCTTGTGTTGACTTGGCGGCATAAGTCAATTATTTTTAATTAAAAAGAATAATAAAGTTTATGGAATCTATTAATAAATTAGTACATGAAAACGATAAAGTGGTTGGTAGCATTTGGAAAAAATGTCGGCATTATAGAATATATGTCAAAAAACCTTTAAAAGTAGTGGTGTCGCGCAAGGCATGTTATATGAAAAATGTTATGAATGATAATGATAATATGACTGTGGGTATTTGCCTTATCGACATAAGTCTATTATGTTAAACTAAAAAGAATACTGAAGCAATTTGAATGTGTTACTAAATTAAAACATTAAACAAATAAGGTGGTTGGTAGCATTTGGAAAAAATGTCGGCATTAGAGAATATTTGTCAATAAACCTAAATAAGGAGTGGTGTCGCTCAAGGTATGGCATATACAAAATGGTGTATACGGCAAGCTCATATGAGTGTGAGTTGTTGGCTTGCCGGCATGTGTCAATTATGTTTAATTAAAAAGATTAATGAAGTTATTTGAATGTTTTATTAAATTAGTATATGAAAATGATAAGGTAGTTGGTAGCATTTGGAAAAAAGTCGGCATTATAGAATATGTGTCAAAAAACCTTTATAGGGAGTGGTGTCGCGAAAGGCATGACATATGAAATATTGTATATAAGGCATATGACTGTGGGGTGTTGACTTGGCGGCATAAGTCAATTATTTTTATTTGAAAAGAATAATGAAGTTTATTGAATGTATGAATAAAATAGTACATGAAATCAATAAGGTGGTTGGTAGCATTTGGAAAAAATGTCGGCATTATAGAATATATGTCAAAAAACCTTTCAAAGTAGTGGTGTCGCGCACGGCATGTCATATGAAAAATGTTATGAATGATAATGATAATATGACTGTGGGTATTTGCCTTATCGACATAAGTCTATTATGTTTAACTAAAAAGAATACTGAAGCAATTTGAATGTGTTAATAAATTAAAACATTAAACAAATAAGGTGGTTGGTAGCATTTGGAAAAAATGTCGGCATTAGAGAATATGTGTCAATAAACCTAAATAAGGAGTGGTGTCGCTCAAGGTATGGCATATGCAAAATGGTGTATACGGCAAGTTCATATGTGTGTGAGTTGTTGGCTTGCCGGCATGTGTCAATTATGTTTAATTAAAAAGATTAATGAAGTTATTTGAATGTTTTATTAAATTAGTATATGAAAATGATAAGGTAGTTGGTAGCATTTGGAAAAAAAGTCGGCATTATAGAATATGTGTCAAAAAACCTTTATAGGGAGTGGTGTCGCGAAAGGCATGACATATGAAATATTGTATATAAGGCATATGACTGTCTTGTGTTGACTTGGCGGCATAAGTCAATTATTTTTAATTAAAAAGAATAATAAAGTTTATGGAATCTATTAATAAATTAGTACATGAAAACGATAAAGTGGTTGGTAGCATTTGGAAAAAATGTCGGCATTATAGAATATATGTCAAAAAACCTTTCAAAGTAGTGGTGTCGCGCACGGCATGTCATATGAACAATTTTATGAATGATAATGATAATATGACTGTGGGTATTTGCCTTATCGACATAAGTCTATTATGTTTGACCAAAAAGAATACTGAAGCAATTTGGAAGTTTTAGTAAATTTAAACATTAAACAAATAATGTGGTTGGTAGCATTTGGAAAAAATGTCGGCATTAGAGAATATGTGTCAATAAACCTAAATAAGGAGTGGTGTCGCTCAAGGTATGGCATATGCAAAATGGTGTATACGGCAAGTTCATATGAGTGTGAGTTGTTGGCTTGCCGGCATGTGTCAATTATGTTTAAATAAAAGGATTAATGAAGTTATTTGAATGTTTTATTAAATTAGTATATGAAAATGATAAGGTAGTTGGTAGCATTTGGAAAAAAAGTCGGCATTATAGAATATGTGTCAAAAAACCTTTATAGGGAGTGGTGTCGCGAAAGTCATGACATATGAAATATTGTATATAAGGCATATGACTGTAGGGCATAAGTCAATTATGTATAATTGAAAAGAGTAATGAAGTTTATTGAATCTATTAATAAATTAGTACATGAAAACGATAAAGTGGTTGGTAGCATTTGGAAAAAATGTCGGCATTATAGAATATATGTCAAAAAACCTTTATTGGTAGTGGTGTCGCGCAAGGCATGTTATACGAAAAATGTTGTGAATTATAATGATAATATGACTGTGGGTATTTGCCTTATCGACATAAGTCTTTTATGTTTAACTAAAAAGAATACTGAAGCAATTTGAATGTGTTACTAAATTAAAACATTAAACAAATAAGGTGGTTGGTAGCATTTGGAAAAAATGTCGGCATTAGAGAATATGTGTCAATAAACCTAAATAAGGAGTGGTGTCGCTCAAGGTATGGCATATGCAAAATGGTGTATACGGCAAGTTCATATGTGTGTGAGTTGTTTGCATATGACTGTCTTGTGTTGACTTGGCGGCATAAGTCAATTATTTTTAATTAAAAAGAATAATGAAGTTTATTGAATCTATTAATAAATTAGTACATGAAAACGATAACGTGGTTGGTAGCATTTGGAAAAAATGTCGGCATTATAGAATATATGTCAAAAAACCTTTATTGGTATTGGTGTCGCGCAAGGCATGTTATACGAAAAATGTTGTGAATTATAATGATAATATGACTGTGGGTATTTGCCTTATCGACATAAGTCTATTATGTTAAACTAAAAAAGAATACTGAAGCAATTTGAATGTGTTACTAAATTAAAACATTAAACAAATAAGGTGGTTGGTAGCATTTGGAAAAAATGTCGGCATTAGAGAATATTTGTCAATAAACCTAAATAAGGAGTGGTGTCGCTCAAGGTATGGCATATACAAAATGGTGTATACGGCAAGTTCATATGAGTGTGAGTTGTTGGCTTGCCGGCATGTGTCAATTATGTTTAATTAAAAAGATTAATGAAGTTATTTGAATGTTTTATTAAATTAGTATATGAAAATGATAAGGTAGTTGGTAGCATTTGGAAAAAAGTCGGCATTATAGAATATGTGTCAAAAAACCTTTATTGGTAGTGGTGTCGCGCACGGCATGTCATGTGAACAATTTTATGAATGATAATGATAATATGACTGTGGGTATTTGCCTTATCGACATAAGTCTATTATGTTTGACCAAAAAGAATACTGAAGCAATTTGGAAGTTTTAGTAAATTTAAACATTAAACAAATAATGTGGTTGGTAGCATTTGGAAAAAATGTCGGCATTAGAGAATATGTGTCAATAAACCTAAATAAGGAGTGGTGTCGCTCAAGGTATGGCATATGCAAAATGGTGTATACGGCAAGTTCATATGAGTGTGAGTTGTTGGCTTGCCGGCATGTGTCAATTATGTTTAATTAAAAGGATTAATGAAGTTATTTGAATGTTTTATTAAATTAGTATATGAAAATGATAAGGTAGTTGGTAGCATTTGGAAAAAACGTCGGCATTATAGAATATGTGTCAAAAAACCTTTATAGGGAGTGGTGTCGCGAAAGTCATGACATATGAAATATTGTATATAAGGCATATGACTGTAGGGCATAAGTCAATTATGTATAATTGAAAAGAGTAATGAAGTTTATTGAATCTATTAATAAATTAGTACATGAAAACGATAAAGTGGTTGGTAGCATTTGGAAAAAATGTCGGCATTATAGAATATATGTAAAAAAACCTAAATAAGGAGTGGTGTCGCTCAAGGTATGGCATATGCAAAATGGTGTATACGGCAAGTTCATATGAGTGTGAGTTGTTGGCTTGCCGGCATGTGTCAATTATGTTTAAATAAAAGGATTAATGAAGTTATTTGAATGTTTTATTAAATTAGTATATGAAAATGATAAGGTAGTTGGTAGCATTTGGAAAAAAAGTCGGCATTATAGAATATGTGTCAAAAAACCTTTATAGGGAGTGGTGTCGCGAAAGTCATGACATATGAAATATTGTATATAAGGCATATGACTGTAGGGCATAAGTCAATTATGTATAATTGAAAAGAGTAATGAAGTTTATTGAATCTATTAATAAATTAGTACATGAAAACGATAAAGTGGTTGGTAGCATTTGGAAAAAATGTCGGCATTATAGAATATATGTCGAAAAACCTTTATTGGTAGTGGTGTCGCGCAAGGCATGTTATACGAAAAATGTTGTGAATTATAATGATAATATGACTGTGGGTATTTGCCTTATCGACATAAGTCTTTTATGTTTAACTAAAAAGAATACTGAAGCAATTTGAATGTGTTACTAAATTAAAACATTAAACAAATAAGGTGGTTGGTAGCATTTGGAAAAAATGTCGGCATTAGAGAATATGTGTCAATAAACCTAAATAAGGAGTGGTGTCGCTCAAGGTATGGCATATGCAAAATGGTGTATACGGCAAGTTCATATGTGTGTGAGTTGTTTGCATATGACTGTCTTGTGTTGACTTGGCGGCATAAGTCAATTATTTTTAATTAAAAAGAATAATGAAGTTTATTGAATCTATTAATAAATTAGTACATGAAAACGATAACGTGGTTGGTAGCATTTGGAAAAAATGTCGGCATTATAGAATATATGTCAAAAAACCTTTATTGGTATTGGTGTCGCGCAAGGCATGTTATACGAAAAATGTTGTGAATTATAATTATAATATGACTGTGGGTATTTGCCTTATCGACATAAGTCTATTATGTTAAACTAAAAAGAATACTGAAGCAATTTGAATGTGTTACTAAATTAAAACATTAAACAAATAAGGTGGTTGGTAGCATTTGGAAAAAATGTCGGCATTAGAGAATATTTGTCAATAAACCTAAATAAGGAGTGGTGTCGCTCAAGGTATGGCATATACAAAATGGTGTATACGGCAAGTTCATATGAGTGTGAGTTGTTGGCTTGCCGGCATGTGTCAATTATGTTTAATTAAAAAGATTAATGAAGTTATTTGAATGTTTTATTAAATTAGTATATGAAAATGATAAGGTAGTTGGTAGCATTTGGAAAAAAAGTCGGCATTATAGAATATGTGTCAAAAAACCTTTATTGGTAGTGGTGTCGCGCACGGCATGTCATGTGAACAATTTTATGAATGATAATGATAATATGACTGTGGGTATTTGCCTTATCGACATAAGTCTATTATGTTTGACCAAAAAGAATACTGAAGCAATTTGGAAGTTTTAGTAAATTTAAACATTAAACAAATAATGTGGTTGGTAGCATTTGGAAAAAATGTCGGCATTAGAGAATATGTGTCAATAAACCTAAATAAGGAGTGGTGTCGCTCAAGGTATGGCATATGCAAAATGGTGTATACGGCAAGTTCATATGAGTGTGAGTTGTTGGCTTGCCGGCATGTGTCAATTATGTTTAATTAAAAGGATTAATGAAGTTATTTGAATGTTTTATTAAATTAGTATATGAAAATGATAAGGTAGTTGGTAGCATTTGGAAAAAACGTCGGCATTATAGAATATGTGTCAAAAAACCTTTATAGGGAGTGGTGTCGCGAAAGTCATGACATATGAAATATTGTATATAAGGCATATGACTGTAGGGCATAAGTCAATTATGTATAATTGAAAAGAGTAATGAAGTTTATTGAATCTATTAATAAATTAGTACATGAAAACGATAAAGTGGTTGGTAGCATTTGGAAAAAATGTCGGCATTATAGAATATATGTAAAAAAACCTTTAAAAGTAGTGGTGTCGCGCACTGCATGTCATATGAAAAATGTTATGAATGATAATGATAATATGACTGTGGGTATTTGCCTTATCGACATAAGTCTTTTATGTTTAACTAAAAAGAATACTGAAGCAATTTGAATGTGTTACTAAATTAAAACATTAAACAAATAAGGTGGTTGGTAGCATTTGGAAAAAATGTCGGCATTAGAGAATATGTGTCAATAAACCTAAATAAGGAGTGGTGTCGCTCAAGGTATGGCATATGCAAAATGGTGTATACGGCAAGTTCATATGTGTGTGAGTTGTTTGCATATGACTGTCTTGTGTTGACTTGGCGGCATAAGTCAATTATTTTTAATTAAAAAGAATAATAAAGTTTATGGAATCTATTAATAAATTAGTACATGAAAACGATAAAGTGGTTGGTAGCATTTGGAAAAAATGTCGGCATTATAGAATATATGTCAAAAAACCTTTATAGGTAGTGGTGTCGCGCAAGGCATGTTATACGAAAAATGTTGTGAATTATAATGATAATATGACTGTGGGTATTTGCCTTATCGACATAAGTCTATTATGTTAAACTAAAAAGAATACTGAAGCAATTTGAATGTGTTACTAAATTAAAACATTAAACAAATAAGGTGGTTGGTAGCATTTGGAAAAAATGTCGGCATTAGAGAATATTTGTCAATAAACCTAAATAAGGAGTGGTGTCGCTCAAGGTATGGCATATACAAAATGGTGTATACGGCAAGTTCATATGAGTGTGAGTTGTTGGCTTGCCGGCATGTGTCAATTATGTTTAATTAAAAAGATTAATGAAGTTATTTGAATGTTTTATTAAATTAGTATATGAAAATGATAAGGTAGTTGGTAGCATTTGGAAAAAAGTCGGCATTATAGAATATGTGTCAAAAAACCTTTATAGGGAGTGGTGTCGCGAAAGGCATGACATATGAAATATTGTATATAAGGCATATGACTGTGGGGTGTTGACTTGGCGGCATAAGTCAATTATTTTTAATTGAAAAGAATAATGAAGTTTATTGAATGTATAAGGCATATGACTGTAGGGCATAAGTCAATTATGTATAATTGAAAAGAGTAATGAAGTTTATTGAATCTATTAATAAATTAGTACATGAAAACGATAAAGTGGTTGGTAGCATTTGGAAAAAATGTCGGCATTATAGAATATATGTAAAAAAACCTTTAAAAGTAGTGGTGTCGCGCACGGCATGTCATATGAAAAATGTTATGAATGATAATGATAATATGACTGTGGGTATTTGCCTTATCGACATAAGTCTTTTATGTTTAACTAAAAAGAATACTGAAGCAATTTGAATGTGTTACTAAATTAAAACATTAAACAAATAAGGTGGTTGGTAGCATTTGGAAAAAATGTCGGCATTAGAGAATATGTGTCAATAAACCTAAATAAGGAGTGGTGTCGCTCAAGGTATGGCATATGCAAAATGGTGTATACGGCAAGTTCATATGTGTGTGAGTTGTTGGCTTGCCGGCATGTGTCAATTATGTTTAACTAAAAAGATTAATGAAGTTATTTGAATGTTTTATTAAATTAGTATATGAAAATGATAAGGTAGTTGGTAGCATTTGGAAAAAAAGTCGGCATTATAGAATATGTGTCAAAAAACCTTTATAGGGAGTGGTGTCGCGAAAGGCATGACATATGAAATATTGTATATAAGGCATATGACTGTCTTGTATTGACTTGGCGGCATAAGTCAATTATTTTTAATTAAAAAGAATAATAAAGTTTATGGAATCTATTAATAAATTAGTACATGAAAACGATAAAGTGGTTGGTAGCATTTGGAAAAAATGTCGGCATTATAGAATATATGTCAAAAAACCTTTAAAAGTAGTGGTGTCGCGCACGGCATGTCATATGAAAAATGTTATGAATGATAATGATAATATGACTGTGGGTATTTGCCTTATCGACATAAGTCTATTATGTTTAACTAAAAAGAATACTGAAGCATTTTGAATGTGTTACTAAATTAAAACATTAAACAAATAAGGTGGTTGGTAGCATTTGGAAAAAATGTCGGCATTAGAGAATATGTGTCAATAAACCTAAATAAGGAGTGGTGTCGCTCAAGGTATGGCATATGCAAAATGGTGTATACGGCAAGTTCATATGTGTGTGAGTTGTTTGCATATGACTGTCTTGTGTTGACTTGGCGGCATAAGTCAATTATTTTTAATTAAAAAGAATAATGAAGTTTATTGAATCTATTAATAAATTAGTACATGAAAACGATAAAGTGGTTGGTAGCAGTTGGAAAAAATGTCGGCATTATAGAATATATGTCAAAAAACCTTTATTGGTAGTGGTGTCGCGCAAGGCATGTTATACGAAAAATGTTGTGAATTATAATGATAATATGACTGTGGGTATTTGCCTTATCGACATAAGTCTATTATGTTAAACTAAAAAGAATACTGAAGCAATTTGAATGTGTTACTAAATTAAAACATTAAACAAATAAGGTGGTTGGTAGCATTTGGAAAAAATGTCGGCATTAGAGAATATTTGTCAATAAACCTAAATAAGGAGTGGTGTCGCTCAAGGTATGGCATATACAAAATGGTGTATACGGCAAGTTCATATGAGTGTGAGTTGTTGGCTTGCCGGCATGTGTCAATTATGTTTAATTAAAAAGATTAATGAAGTTATTTGAATGTTTTATTAAATTAGTATATGAAAATGATAAGGTAGTTGGTAGCATTTGGAAAAAAGTCGGCATTATAGAATATGTGTCAAAAAACCTTTATAGGGAGTGGTGTCGCGAAAGGCATGACATATGAAATATTGTATATAAGGCATATGACTGTGGGGTGTTGACTTGGCGGCATAAGTCAATTATTTTTAATTGAAAAGAATAATGAAGTTTATTGAATGTATAAGGCATATGACTGTAGGGCATAAGTCAATTATGTATAATTGAAAAGAGTAATGAAGTTTATTGAATCTATTAATAAATTAGTACATGAAAACGATAAAGTGGTTGGTAGCATTTGGAAAAAATGTCGGCATTATAGAATATATGTAAAAAAACCTTTAAAAGTAGTGGTGTCGCGCACGGCATGTCATATGAAAAATGTTATGAATGATAATGATAATATGACTGTGGGTATTTGCCTTATCGACATAAGTCTTTTATGTTTAACTAAAAAGAATACTGAAGCAATTTGAATGTGTTACTAAATTAAAACATTAAACAAATAAGGTGGTTGGTAGCATTTGGAAAAAATGTCGGCATTAGAGAATATGTGTCAATAAACCTAAATAAGGAGTGGTGTCGCTCAAGGTATGGCATATGCAAAATGGTGTATACGGCAAGTTCATATGTGTGTGAGTTGTTGGCTTGCCGGCATGTGTCAATTATGTTTAACTAAAAAGATTAATGAAGTTATTTGAATGTTTTATTAAATTAGTATATGAAAATGATAAGGTAGTTGGTAGCATTTGGAAAAAAAGTCGGCATTATAGAATATGTGTCAAAAAACCTTTATAGGGAGTGGTGTCGCGAAAGGCATGACATATGAAATATTGTATATAAGGCATATGACTGTCTTGTATTGACTTGGCGGCAAAAGTCAATTATTTTTAATTAAAAAGAATAATAAAGTTTATGGAATCTATTAATAAATTAGTACATGAAAACGATAAAGTGGTTGGTAGCATTTGGAAAAAATGTCGGCATTATAGAATATATGTCAAAAAACCTTTAAAAGTAGTGGTGTCGCGCACGGCATGTCATATGAAAAATGTTATGAATGATAATGATAATATGACTGTGGGTATTTGCCTTATCGACATAAGTCTATTATGTTTAACTAAAAAGAATACTGAAGCACTTTGAATGTGTTACTAAATTAAAACATTAAACAAATAAGGTGGTTGGTAGCATTTGGAAAAAATGTCGGCATTAGAGAATATGTGTCAATAAACCTAAATAAGGAGTGGTGTCGCTCAAGGTATGGCATATGCAAAATGGTGTATACGGCAAGTTCATATGTGTGTGAGTTGTTTGCATATGACTGTCTTGTGTTGACTTGGCGGCATAAGTCAATTATTTTTAATTAAAAAGAATAATGAAGTTTATTGAATCTATTAATAAATTAGTACATGAAAACGATAAAGTGGTTGGTAGCAGTTGGAAAAAATGTCGGCATTATAGAATATATGTCAAAAAACCTTTATTGGTAGTGGTGTCGCGCAAGGCATGTTATACGAAAAATGTTGTGAATTATAATGATAATATGACTGTGGGTATTTGCCTTATCGACATAAGTCTATTATGTTAAACTAAAAAGAATACTGAAGCAATTTGAATGTGTTACTAAATTAAAACATTAAACAAATAAGGTGGTTGGTAGCATTTGGAAAAAATGTCGGCATTAGAGAATATTTGTCAATAAACCTAAATAAGGAGTGGTGTCGCTCAAGGTATGGCATATACAAAATGGTGTATACGGCAAGTTCATATGAGTGTGAGTTGTTGGCTTGCCGGCATGTGTCAATTATGTTTAATTAAAAAGATTAATGAAGTTATTTGAATGTTTTATTAAATTAGTATATGAAAATGATAAGGTAGTTGGTAGCATTTGGAAAAAAGTCGGCATTATAGAATATGTGTCAAAAAACCTTTATAGGGAGTGGTGTCGCGAAAGGCATGACATATGAAATATTGTATATAAGGCATATGACTGTGGGGTGTTGACTTGGCGGCATAAGTCAATTATTTTTAATTGAAAAGAATAATGAAGTTTATTGAATGTATTAATAAAATAGTACATGAAATCAATAAGGTGGTTGGTAGCATTTGGAAAAAATGTCGGCATTATAGAATATATGTCAAAAAACCTTTCAAAGTAGTGGTGTCGCGCACGGCATGTCATATGAAAAATGTTATGAATGATAATGATAATATGACTGTGGGTATTTTCCTTATCGACATAAGTCTATTATGTTTGACCAAAAAGAATACTGAAGCAATTTGGAAGTTTTAGTAAATTTAAACATTAAACAAATAATGTGGTTGGTAGCATTTGGGAAAAATGTAGGCATTAGAGAATATGTGTCAATAAACCTAAATAAGGTGGTGTCGCTCAAGGTATGGCATATGCAAAAGGTGTATCGGCAAGTTCATATGAGTGTGAGTTGTTGGCTTGCCGGCATGTGTCAATTATGTTTAATTAAAAAGATTAATGAAGTTATTTGAATGTTTTATTAAATTAGTATATGAAAACGATAAGGTGGTTGGTAGCATTTGGAAAATGGCTGCATTACAGCATATGTGTAATAAAACCTATATATGGAGTGGTGTCGCGAAAGGCATGGTATATAAAATATTGTATATAAGGCATATGACTGTAGGGCATAAGTCAATTATTTATATGAAAAATGTTATGAGTGATAATGGTAATATGACTGTGGGTATTTGCCTTATCGACATAAGTCTATTATGTTTAACTAAAAAGAATACTGAAGCAATTTGAATGTGTTACTAAATTAAAACATTTAACAAATAAGGTGGTTGGTAGCATTTGGAAAAAATGTCGGCATTAGAGAATATGTGTCAATAAACCTAAATAAGGAGTGGTGTCGCTCAAGGTATGGCATATGCAAAAAGGGTGTATACGGCAAAGTTCATATGTGTGTGTGGTGTTGGCTTGCCGGCATGTGTCAATTATGTTTAACTAAAAAGATTAATGAAGTTATTTGAATGTTTTATTAAATTGGTATATGAAAATGATAAGGTAGTTGGTAGCATTTGGAAAAAAAGTCGGTCTTATAGAATATGTGTCAAAAACTTTTATAGGGAGTGGTGTCGCGAAAGGCATGACATATGAAATATTGTATATAAGGCATATGACTGTCTTGTGTTGACTTGGCGGCATAAGTCAATTATTTTTAATTAAAAGAATAATGAAGTTTATTGAATCTATTAATAAATTAGTACATGAAAACGATAAAGTGGTTGGTAGCATTTGGAAAAAATGTCGGCATTATAGAATATATGTCAAAAAACCTTTATTGGTAGTGGTGTCGCGCAAGGCATGTTATACGAAAAATGTTGTGAATGATAATGATAATATGACTGTGGGTATTTGCCTTATCGACATAAGTCTATTATGTTAAACTTAAACTTGCCCGGCATGTGTCAATTATGTTTAATTAAAAGATTAATGAAGTTATTTGAATGTTTTATTAAATTAGTATATGAAAACGATAAGGTGGTTGGTAGCATTTGGAAAATGGCTGCATTACAGCATATGTGTAATAAAACCTATATATGGAGTGGTGTCGCGAAAGGCATGGCATATGAAATATTGTATATAAGGCATATGACTGTAGGGCATAAGTCAATTATGTATAATTGAAAAGAGTAATGAAGTTTATTGAATCTATTAATAAATTAGTACATGAAAACGATAAAGTGGTTGGTAGCATTTGGAAAAAATGTCGGCATTATAGAATATATGTCAAAAAACCTTAAAAGTAGTGGTGTCGCGCACGGCATGTCATATGAAAAATGTTATGAATGATAATGATAATATGACTGTGGGTAATTTTCCTTATCGACATAAGTCTATTATGTTTAACTAAAAAGAATACTGAAGCAATTTGAATGTGTTACTAAATTAAAACATTAAACAAATAAGGTGGTTGGTAGCATTTGGAAAAAATTTCGGCATTAGAGAATATGTGTCAATAAACCTAAATAAGGAGTGGTGTCGCTCAAAGGTATGGCATATGCAAAATGGTGTATACGGCAAGTTCATATGTGTGTGAGTTGTTGGCTTGCCGGCATGTGTCAATTATGTTTAATTAAAAAGATTAATGAAGTTATTTGAATGTTTTATTAAATTAGTATATGAAAATGATAAAGGTAGTTGGTAGCATTTGGAAAAAAAGTCGGCATTATAGAATATGTGTCAAAAAACCTTTATAGGGAGTGGTGTCGCGAAAGGCATGACATATGAAATATTGTATATAAGGCATATGACTGTCTTGTATTGACTTGGCGGCATAAGTCAATTATTTTTAATTAAAAAGAATAATAAAGTTTATGGAATCTATTAATAAATTAGTACATGAAACAAATAAAGTGGTTGGTAGCATTTGGAAAAAATGTCGGCATTATAGAATATATGTCAAAAAACCTTTAAAAGTAGTGGTGTCGCGCAAGGCATGTCATATGAAAAATGTTATGAATGATAATGATAATATGACTGTGGGTATTTGGCTTATCGACATAAGTCTATTATGTTTAACTAAAAAGAATACTGAAGCACTTTTGAATGTGTTACTAAATTAAAACATTAAACAAATAAGGTGGTTGGTAGCATTTGGAAAAAATGTCGGCATTAGAGAATATGTGTCAATAAACCTAAATAAGGAGTGGTGTCGCTCAAGGTATGGCATATGCAAAAATGGTGTATACGGCAAGTTCATATGTGTGTGAGTTGTTGCAAAAATATGACTGTCTTGTGTTGACTTGGCGGCATAAGTCAATTATTTTTAATTAAAAAGAATAATGAAGTTTATTGAATCTATTAATAAATTAGTACATGAAAACGATAAAGTGGTTGGTAGCATTTGGAAAAAATGTCGGCATTATAGAATATATGTCAAAAAACCTTTATTGGTAGTGGTGTCGCGCAAGGCATGTTATACGAAAAATGTTGTGAATGATAATGATAATATGACTGTGGGTATTTGCCTTATCGACATAAGTCTATTATGTTAAACTAAA
>JAEIGF010000629.1:0-209306 GCA_018903485.1 Drosophila littoralis | reverse complement strand
AACCAATTCTGTTCAGCCGTCTTTATAGATATACAAGAGGCTTTCGATCGAGTCTGGCATCCAGGACTCTTTTATAAACTCAAACCAATAGCTTCCATATGCCCTATATGCCATCATTAGACAATACCTTAACAGACAGAACCTATACGGTTCAATGCCAAGGAAGGTGCCAAATCCACACCAAAAACCATCTCAGCCGGGAGTACCACAAGGTAGAGTATAGGGACCTGTCCTATACACTATCTATACTGCAGACATGCCCAATCCAGAAAAATGTCGCTTACAAACATACCACGAGACTCAACAGCCTTACTAGCGAACTATGCCGACGGATACTGTCGTCATGTTTGCCCAATCAATCAGCAATTACTGCCATTGAACAAGTCAGCATTATGCTTGAGGCATTAGAAAAATGGACAAACAAATGGTGCATCAAAATAAATGCCAGCAAAATAGCCCACATACTCTTCTCCTAAAGAGAACAAATGAACCATTCCAAACACATTATCACCAAAATTATGGGCCAAAGAATAATCACTAAAGATTCACACACCCTTATCTGGGTGTTAAACTTGACAAAAAACTTAATTTCTGCAATCATGTCGTTGC
Organism: Drosophila littoralis; assembly: GCA_018903485.1. Lineage (NCBI taxonomy): Eukaryota > Metazoa > Arthropoda > Insecta > Diptera > Drosophilidae > Drosophila > Drosophila littoralis. The sequence goes on along the minus strand of JAEIGF010000629.1, from coordinate 208,697 downwards.
CCTGACAACCAAACTTAAATCCAGAAAAGCCCAACTTGACTGGTTGATAAATAACAATAGCAAGCTTACACTAAATTGCAAAACCCTATTATATAAACAAATGATCGCCCCAATTTGGCAGTATGCCATCCCAATCTGGGAGCACTTACCAGTGATACCCAGTTAAATAAAGTAATAACATTCAAAATACTACACTCACGCACTATCAAAAATCCCCACTACTAACAAGAAATAGCGAAATCCATAATGAACTCAACGTAACCGTCGAAGACAATTTATATGATCAACTCTCTGCCAAGCATGCCAAAAGACTAGGAAATCACTCAAACATTGAAGCCAAAAACCAATTGCCACCCCATATGTCCCATTTCGTTTAGACCGAAACTTATTCAGTGCCAATTTGCAACGTTCAATATCCAAGTAGCCAAAATGAAAACGCGCACCAATGCGATATTTTGCCTGGTCGATCGAGCAACAATCGATACATCGACAAAAGCTGTCACCGCATCTCTAGACGATCCTCTAGATAACAGTCAAAAGCGGCAAACGCCTGCCAGACGACGCCTGCGCAAGTGAAGTAAAGTAAGCTCGGAAAAAATCAAAACTACTAAACCCTGATTAAAAGCAACAAAAACTAAAAGTGAAAAACAACAAACTATTTAACGCAGGATCGCTGTCATTTTGCCTAAACCAAAACACTGTGTAATCACCAATTTTAACCCAACCCCATTTCAACAAAATACTGCCCACAGACCTGGATAGAGCCACTAATATACCAATATATATAAAAAAAAAAAAAAAAAAAAAAAAAAAAATAAATGTCCGATAGCGAACCAAACCATGATCTCAAAATCATCAGCTGGAACTCAGCTGGAATTCCTAAAAAAGATCTCTGAACTGGAAGCCCATGTTCATCAACACAAAATCGACATTGTCCTACTATCAGAAACACATCTTATCGACACGGATATAGACACCATAACCATTGAGGGATACAATTTATATATAGCCAATCATCCAACAAATCGGCGAAGAGGAGGCTCTGCTATCATAATCAATAGAAACATTGAGCATATTGCTCTCCCAACAATAACCACACAGGCTATACAATGTACCCCAATTAGTGTCACCCTTAAAGACCAACCATTAATTAACATAGCCGCCATATATTGCCCACCATTAAGAGGCCTACGACATCCAAGGCCTTTGAAATTATATTCAAACTCTTTGAGCCCAAATTCATAATTGCCGGCGATTGGAACGCCAAACACCGTTGGTGGGGCAATAGTCGCGCCTGTAAACGAGGCAATGAGCTAATCAATTGTGTAAGAGCCCACAATTATAACATCATCAGCCATAGATTTTGCCATATATTGCGGCATCCACCGCAATCGCTTATATATTCAAACCACACTTGATCTAGACTCAGATCACCTACAACTTCTTATCAATTTACTGAATAAACCAACGACCATAGTCCACAATAAACCCATATTAGCACTAGATGCAAATATCAAAAAATTCCAAAACTGGCTAAATCACAACATACATCTCAATACTGAGATAACAACTGGACATGATATAGATGATGCAGTTGATATTCTAACCAGAAATATCCATCAAGCCGCTACCCATGCATCTAAAAACACCCCAAATCTCCCAATAAATAGCCGCTTTCGTACATACCACACACCAAATAGGCAAATACAAAATATATATTAATTGTTAAACGATTCTTTAAATACAACCACCTTGTCCTTAGGGATAATATAGTCAAAAGACTCCATAGAATAACATCAAAACGACTAAGTAAAGCATTGCAAGCCAGAAAACCAAACGCCTAGATAAAACACTTTTAGAAATCAACCCCAAAGATCAGTATAGTATGCAAAAGCTTTGGAAACTCACGAAATAAATCAAACGACAACCAGCGCCAAACTTACCTGTCAAACGGCACATAATACATACTAACCAAAATACACCAGACCTTGAAATTGGCTGGTGTAAAACTAACATAGAAAAAAAGCTGAAGCCTTCTCCCAACACCTCGAACTAAGATTCAAACCATTTCTAATAAACACCCCTGAAGAACGATCTGCCATTGAAAATGAAATCAAATCCTTTCGATCCACAAGTAATCTCAAATTTAGTCCAATCACTTTGACTGAAATTAAAACACAAATCAAAAAACTTACAAACAACAAGGCCCCAGGACTAGATAAAATTGACAATCATATTATCAAAAATCTTCCCAACTCTGCCCTATTATATCTCATATTAATCTACAATAATTCACTACGACTTGGCCATTTTCCGCAACAATGGAAAATGGCTGTAGTCACTATGATCCCAAAGCCAGGCAAACCAACTGAACAACTTGCCTCATACAGGCCAATAAGTCTTCTATCTGGCCTATCCAAATTATTAGAAAAACTACTATTAAGCCGCATGTTCAGAACCAAAACATTCATAAACACCATACCAAATCATCAATTTGGCTTCCGCTATGAACATAATACCGGACAACAATTGGCAAGAGTTACCCAATTCATCCAAAAGCCTATGAAAGAAACCAATTCTGTTCAGCCGTCTTTATAGATATACAAGAGGCTTTCGATCGAGTCTGGCATCCAGGACTCTTTTATAAACTCAAACCAATACTTCCATATGCCCTATATGCCATCATTAGACATTACCTAACAGACAGAACCTATACGGTTCAATGCCATGAAGGTGCCAAATCCACACCAAAAACCATCTCAGCCGGAGTACCACAAGGTAGTGTATTAGGACCTGTCCTGTACACTATCTATACTGCAGACATGCCAATCCAGAAAATGTCCTTACAAACATACCACGAGACTCAACAGCCTTACTTAGCGACCTATGCCGACGATACTGTCGTCATGTTTGCCAATCAATCAGCAATTACTGCCATTGAACAAGTCAGCATTGTGCTTGAGGCATTAGAAAATGGACAAACAAATGGTGCATCAAAATAAATGCCAGCAAAACAGCCCACATACTCTTCTCCCTAAAAAGAGAACAATGAATTCATTCCAAACACATTATCACCAATAATTATGGGCCAAAGAATAATCACTAAAGATTCACACCCTTATCTGGGTGTTAAACTGACAAAAAACTTAATTTCTGCAATCATGTCGTTGCCCTGACAACCAAACTTAAATCCAGAAAAGCCCAACTTGACTGGTTGATAAATAACAATAGCAAAGCTTACACTAAATTGCAAAACCCTATTATATAAACAAATGATCGCCCCAATTTGGCAGTATGCCATCCCAATCTGGGGAGCACTTACCAGTGATACCCAGTTAAATAAAGTAATAACATTCAAAATACTACACTACGCACTATCAAAAATCCCCCACTACTAACAAGAAATAGCGAAATCCATAATGAACTCAACGTAAGCACCGTCGAAGACACATATGATCAACTCTGTGCCAAGCATGCCAAAAGACTAGGAAACCACTCAAACATTGAAGCCAAAAAACTAATTGCCACCCCATATGTCCCATTTCGTTTAGACCGACTTATTCTGTGCCAATTTGCAACGTTCCAATATCCAAGTAGCCAAAATAAAACGCGCACCAATGCGGATATTTTGCCTGGTCGAGACCAACAATCGATACATCGACAAGCTTCACTGATCCCCATACGATCTCTAGGCGATACTCTCAGTAAAAGTCAAAAGCGACGACTGCCTGCGCAAGTGAAGAAGTAAGCTCGGAAAAATAAAAAACCACTAAACCCTATTAAAAGCAACAAAAACTAAAAGTGAAAAACAACAAACTATTTACACCCAGGATCAATGTCATTTTGCCTAAACCAAAAACACTGTGTAATCACCAATTTTAACCCAACCCCCATTTCAACAAAATACTGCCCCACAAACCTGGATAGGGAACCACTAATATACCAATATATATAAAAAAAAAAAAAAAAAAAAAAAAAAAAATAAATAAATGTCCGATAGCGAACCAAACCATGAGCTCAAAATCATCAGCTGAACTCAGCTGGAATTCTAAAAAAGATCTCTGAACTGGAAGCCCATGTTCATCAACACAAAATCGAGCATTGTCCTACTATCAGAAACACATCTTATCGATATGGATATAGACACCATAACCATTGAGGGGATACAATTTATATATAGCCAATCATCCAACAATCGCGAAGAGGAGGCTCTGCTATCATAATCAATAGAAACATTGAGCATATTGCTCTCCCAACAATAACTACACAGGCTATACAATGTACCCCAATTAGTGTCACCCTTAAAGACCAACCATTAATTAACATAGCCGCCATATGTTGCCCACCATTAAGAGGCCTAACATCCAAGGCCTTTGAAATTATATTCAAACTCTTTGAGCCCAAATTCATAATTGCCGGCGATTGGAACGCTAAACACCGTTGGTGGGGCAATAGTCGCGCCTGTAAACGAGGCAATGGGCTAATCAATTGTGTAAGAGCCCACAATTATAACATCCTGACCACTGGCTCATCCACCCATCATCTTCGTGATCAAAATAAAAGACCCTCAGCCATAGATTTTGCCATATGTGGCGGCATCCACCGCAATCGCTTATATATTCAAACCACACTTGATCTAGACTCAGATCACCTACAACTTCTTATCAATTTACTGAATAAACCAACGACCATAGTCCACAATAAACCCATATTAGCACTAGATGCAAATATCAAAAAATTCCAAAACTGGCTAAATCATGAAAGCTACATCTCAATACTGAGATAACAACTGGACATGATATAGATGATGCAGTTGATATTCTAACCAGAAATATCCATCAAGTAGCTACCCATGCATCTAAAAACACCCCAAATCTCCCAATAAATAGCCGCTTTCGTACATACCACACACAAATAGGCAAATACAAAATATATTAATTGTTAAACGATTCTTTAAATACAACCACCGTGTCCTTAGGGATAATATAGCCAAAAGACTCCATAGAATAACATCAAAACGATAAAGTAAAGCGGTTTGCAAGCCAGAAAAACAAACGCCTAGATAAAACACTTTTAGAAATCAACCCCAAAGATCAGTATAGTATGCAAAAGCTTTGGAAACTCACAAAACAAATCAAACGACAACCAGCGCCAAACTTACCTGTCAAAACGGCACATAATACATACTAACCAAAATACACCAGACTCTTGAAATTGGCTGGTGTAAAACTAACATAGAAAAGCTGAAGCCTTCTCCCAACACCTCGAACTAAGATTCAAACCATTTCTAATAAACACCCCTGAAGAACGATCTCGCCATTGAAAATGAAATCAAATCCTTTCGATCCACAAGTAATCCTAAATTTGGTCCAATCACTTTGGACTGAAATTAAAACACAAATCAAAAAACTTACAAACAACAAGGCCCCAGGACTAGATAAAAAAAAATTGACAATCATATTATCAAAATCTTCCCAACTCTGCCCCTATTATACTCATATTAATCTACAATAATTCACTACGACTTGGCCATTTCAAACAATGGAAAATGGCTGTAGTCACCATGATCCCAAAGCCAGGCAAACCAATGAACACCTTACTCATACAGGCCAATAAGTCTTCTATCCGGCCTATCCAAATTATTAGAAAAACTACTATTAAGCCATATGTTCGAACCAAAACATTCATAAACACCCTTCCAAATCATCAATTTGGCTTCCGCTAAGAACATAATACCGAACAACAATTGGCAAGAGTTACCCAATTCATCCTAAAAGCCTATGAAAGAAACCAATTCTGTTCAGCCGTCTTTTAGATATACAAGAGGCTTTCGATCGAGTCTGGCATCCAGGACTCTTTTATAAACTCAAACCAATACTTCCATATGCCCTATATGCCATCATCATTAGACATTACCTAACAGACAGAACCTATACGGTTCAATGCCATGAAGGTGCCAAATCCACACCAAAAACCATCTCAGCCGGAGTACCACAAGGTAGTGTATTAGGACCTGTCCTATACACTATCTATACTGCAGACATGCCTAATCCAGAAAATGTCCTTACAAACATACCACGAGACTCAACAGCCTTACTAGCGACCTATGCTGACGATACTGTCGTCATGTTTTACAATCAATCAGCAATTACTGCCATTGAACAAGTCAGCATTATGCTTGAGGCATTAGGAAAATGGACAAACAAATGGGTGCATCAAAATAAATGCCAGCAAAACAGCCCACATACTCTTCTCCCTAAAAGAGAACAATGAATTCATTCCAAACACATTATCACCAATAATTATGGGCCAAAGAATAAATCACTAAAGATTCACACCCTTATCTGGGTGTTAAACTTGACAAAAAAACTTAATTTCTGCAATCATGTCGCTGCCCTGACAACCAAACTTAAATCCAGAAAGCCCAACTTGACTGGTTGATAAATAACAATAGCAAGCTTACACTAAATTGCAAAACCCTATTATATAAACAAATGATCGCCCAATTTGGCAGTATGCCATCCCAATCTGGGGAGCACTTACCAGTGATACCAGTTAAATAAAGTAATAACATTCAAAATACTACACTACGCACTATCAAAAATCCCCCACTACTAACAAGAAATAGCGAAATCCATAATGAACTCAACGTAAGCACCGTCGAAGACACATATGATCAACTCTGTGCCAAGCATGCCAAAAGACTAGGAAACCACTCAAACATTGAAGCCAAAAAACTAATTGCCACCCCATATGTCCCATTTCGTTTAGACCGACTTATTCTGTGCCATTTGCAACGTTCCAATATCCAAGTAGCCAAAATAAAACGCGCACCAATGCGATATTTTGCCTGGTCGATCGACCAACAATCGATACATCGACAAGCTTCACTGATCCCCATACGATCTCTAGGCGATACTCTCAGTAAAAGTCAAAAGCGACGACTGCCTGCGCAAGTGAAGAAGTAAGCTCGGAAAAAATCAAAAACTACTAAACCCTATTAAAAGCAACAAAACTAAAAGTGAAAAACAACAAACTATTTAACGCAGGATCGCTGTCATTTGCCTAAACCAAAACACTGTGTAATCACCAATTTTAACCCAACCCCATTTCAACAAAATACTGCCCCACAAACCTGGATAGAGCCACTAATATACCAATATATATAAAAAAAAAAAAAAAAAAAAAAATAAAATAAATGTCCGATAGCGAACCAAACCATGATCTCAAAATCATCAGCTGGAACTCAGCTGGAATTCTAAAAAAGATCTCTGAACTGGAAGCCCATGTTCATCAACACAAATCGACATTTTTTTCACTATCAGAAACACATCTTATCGACACGGATATAGACACCATAACCATTGAGGGGATACAATTTATATACAATCAATCATCCAACAAATCGGCGACGAGGAGGCTCTCGCTATCATAATCAATAGAAACATTGGAGCATATTGCTCTCCCAACAATAACCAACACAGGCTATAAAATGTACCCCCCAATTAGTGTCACCCTTAAAGAGCCAACCAGTAATTAACATAGCCGCCATATATTGCCCACCATTAAGAGCCCTAACATCCAAGGCCTTTGAAATTATATTCAAACTTTGAGCCCAAATCCACAATTGCCGGCGATTGGAACGCCAAACACCCCCGGTGGGGCAATAGTCGCGAAAAGGCAATGAGCTAATCAATTGTGAAAAACACAGAGCCCAAACCGCTTCCACCCACTATCCTCGTGATCAAGGAATAAAAGACCCTCAGCCATAGATTTGCCAATTTATATAATGCGGCATCAATGCTTTATATATTCAAACCACACTTCGATCTAGACTCCAGATCACCTACAACTTCTTATCAATTTACTGAATAAACCAACGACCATAGCTAAACCCATATTAGCACTAGATGCAAATATTAAAAAAATTCCAAAACTGGCTAAATCACAACATACATCTCAATACTGAGATAATCAACTGATGATGATATAGATGATGCAGTTGATATTCTAATCAAAATATCCATCAAGCTGCTACCCATGCAACTAAAAACACCCCAAATCTCCCAATAAATAGCCGCTGTACATACCACACACACCAAATAGGCAAATACAAAATATATTAATTGTTAAACGATTCTTAAATACAACCACCTGTCCTTAGGATATGATAGCCAAAAGACTCATAGAATAACATCAAAACGATTCAGTAAAGCATTGACAAGCCAGAAAAACCAAACGCCTAGATAAAACACTTTTAGAAATCAACCCCCAAAGATCAGTATAGTATGCAAAAGCTTTGAAAACTCACGAAACAAATCAAACGATAATCAGCGCTAAACTTACCGTCAAACGGCATTATAATACATACTAACCAAAATACACCAGACCTTGAAATTGGCTGGTGTAAAACTAACATAGAAAAAGCTGAAGCCTTCTCCCAACACCTCGAACTAAGATCAAACCATTTCTAATAAACACCCCTGAAGAACGATCTGCCATTGAAAATGAACAAATCCTTTCGATCCACAAGTAATCTCAAATTTAGTCCAATCACTTCTGACTGAAATTAAAACACAAATCAAAAAACTTACAAACAAGAAGGCCCCAGGACTAGATAAAATTGACAATCATATTATCAAAAAATCTTACAACTCTGCCCTTTCCATATCTCATATTAATCTACAATAATTCACTCACGACTTGGCCATTTTCCGCAACAATGGAAAATGGCTGTAGTCACCATGATCCCAAAGCCAGGCAAACCAACTGAACAACTTGCCTCATACAGGCCAATAAGTCTTCCTATCTGGCCTATCCAAATTATTAGAAAAACTACTATTAAGCCGCATGTTCCAGAACCAAACATTCATAAACACCATACCAAATCATCAATTTGGCTTCCGCTATGAACATAATACCGAACAACAATGGTGGCAAGAGTGACCCAATTCATCCTAAAAGCCTATGAAAAGAAACAATTCTGTTCAGCCCAAAATCAGCATAGATATAAGGAGGCTTTCGACGAGTCTGGCATCCAGGACTCTTTATAAAGCTCAAACCAATACTTCCATGCCCTATATGCCATCATTAGACATTACCTAACAGACAGAACCTATACTGGTTCTTAATGCCATGAAGGTGCCAAATCCACACCAAACCATCTCAGCGGAGTACATAGGAGTAGTGTATTAGGACCTGTCCTATACACTATCTATACTGCAGACATGCCCAATCCAGAAAATGTCCTTACAAACATACCACGAGAGACTCCAACAGCCTTACTAGCGACCTATGCCGACGATACTGTCTCGTCATGTTTGCCAATCAATCAGCAATTACTGCCATTGAACAAGTCAGCATTATGCTTGAGGCATTAGAAAAATGGACAAACAAGTGGTGCATCAAAATAAATGCCAGCAAAACAGCCCACACATACTCTTCTCCTAAAGAGAACAATGAATTCATTCCAAAACACATTATCACACAATAATTATGGGCCAAAGAATAATCAAAGATTCACACATAACCGGGTGTTAAACTTGACAAAAAACTTAATTTCTGCAATCATGTTCGCTGCCCTGACAACCAAACTTAAATCCGAAAGCCCAACTTGACTGGGTGATAAATAACACTAGCTAAGCTAAACACACTAAATTGCAAAACCCTATATATAAACAAATGATCGCCCAATTTGGCAGGTATGCCATCCCAATCAGGGGAGCACCAGTGATACCCAGTTAAATAAAGTAATAACATTCAAAATACTACACTACGCACTATCAAAATCCCCCACTACTAACAAGAAATAGCGAAATCATAATGAACTCAACGTAAGCACCGCCGAAGACACATATGATCAACTCTGTGCCAAGCATGCCAAAAGACTAGGAAAGTATCAAACATTGAAGCAAAAAACTAATTGCCACACCATGTCCCATTGCGCTGAGGAATGACTTGATTCTGTGCCAATTGCAACGTTCCATACAAGTAGCGAAATAAAACGCGCACCAATGCGATATGTTGCTGCCGATCGACCAACAATCGATACATCGACAAGCTTCACTGATCCCCGCATACGACCTCTAGGCGATACTCTAGTAAAGTCAAAAGCGACGGCCACCGCTGCGCAAGGAAGAAGTAAGCTCGAAAAAATCAAAACTTACTAAACCCTATTAAAAGCAACAAAAACTAAAAGTGAAAAACAACAAAACTATTTAACGCAGGATCGCTGTCATTTGCCTAAACCAACACTGTAATCACCAATTTTAACCCAACCCCATTTCAACAAAAAAAAAAAAAAATACTGCCCCACAAATCCAAGAGAGCCAATACCACCAATGTATACAAAAAAAAAAAAAAAAAAAAAAAAAAAAAAAATAGTGTCCGGATAGCGAACCAAACCATGATCTCAAAATCAAAATCAGCTGGAACTCAGCTGGAATTCTAAAAAAGATCTCTGAACTGGAAGCCCATGTTCATCAACATAAAATCGACATTGTCCTACTATCAGAAACACATCTTATCGACACGGATATAGACACCATAAGCATTGAGGGATACAATTTATATATAACCAATCATCCAATAAATCGGCGAAGAGGAGGCTCTGCTACATAAGGTCAATAGAAACATTGGAGCATAGTGCTCTCCCAACAAAACCAATACAGCTACACAATGTACCCAATTAGTGTCACCCTTAAAGACCAACTATTGTAATTAACATAGCCGCCATATATTGCCCACGTCATTAAGAGGCTTAACATCCAAGGACTTTGAAATTATATTCGGCCTCTTTGATCCAATTCGCCGATACCGCTGCGATTGAACGCCAAAACACCGTGGTGGGGCGTAGTCGCGCTGTAAACGAGGCATGAGCTAATCAATTGTGTAAGAGCCCACAATTATAACATCCTGACCACTGGCTCATCCACCCACTATCTCGTGATCAAATAAAAGACCCTCAGCCATTTCATCCCCAAATCAGCTATATATTCAAACCACACTGATCTAGACCTGGATCTTTCCACTTCTTATAATTCAGATCACCTAAGAACTTCCATCAATTTATTTGAATAAACCAACGACCATAGTCCACAATAAACCCATTAGGCACTAGATGCAAATATCAAAAAATCCAAAACTGGTTAAATCAAAATACATCTCAATGACAGATAACAACTGAAGATGATATAGATGATGCAGTTGATATTCCTAACCAGAAATATCCATCAAGCTGCTACCTATGCATCCAAAACACCCCAAATCTCCCAATAAATAGCCGCTTTCGTACATACCACACACCAAATAGGCAAAATATAAAATATACACTAGCAAACGATTCTTTAAAGACAACCACCTTGTCCTTAGGGATAATATAGCAAAAGACTCATAGAATAACATCAAAACATTAAGTAAAGCATTACAAGCCAGAAAAACCAAACGCCTAGATAAAACACTTTTAGAAATCAACCCCAAAGATCGGTATAGTATGCAAAGCTTTGGAAACTCACGAAACAAATCAAACGACAACCAGCGCCAAACTTACCTGTCAAACGGCACATAATACATACTAGCCAAAATACACCAGACCTTGAAATTGGCTGGTGATAAAACTAACATAGAAAAAGCTGAAGCCTTCTCCCAACACCTCGAACTAAGATTCAAACCATTTCTAATAAACACCCCTGAAGAACGATCTGCCATTGAAAATGAAATCAAATCCTTTCGATCCACAAGTAATCTCAAATTTAGTCCAATCACTTTGACTGAAATTAAAACACAAATCAAAAAAACTTACAAACAACAAGGCCCCAGGACTAGATAAAATTGACAATCATATTATCAAAAAATCTTCCCAACTCTGCCCTATTATATCTCATATTAATCTGCAATAATTCACTACGACTTGGCCATTTTCCACCAACAATGGAAAATGGCTGAAGTCACCATGATCCCAAAGCCAGGCAAACCAACTGAACAACTTGCCTCATACAGGCCAATAAGTCTTCTATCTGGCCTATCCAAATTATTAGAAAAACTACTATTAAGCCGCATGTTCAGAACCAAACATTCATAAACACCATACCAAATCATCAATTTGGCTTCCACTATCATAATACTGAACAACAATTGCAAGAGTTACCCAATTCATCCTAAAAGCCTATAGAAACCAACAATTCTGTTCAGCCGTCTTTATAGATATACAAGAGGCTTTCGATCGAGTCTGGCATCCAGGACTCTTTTATAAACTCAAACCAATACTTCCATATGCCCTATATGCCATCAGGCATTACCTAACAGACAGAACCTATACGGTTCAATGCCATGAAGGTGCCAAATCCACACAAAACCATCTCAGCCGGAGTACCACAAGGTAGTGTATTAGGACCTGTCCTATACACCATCTATACTGCAGACATGCCCAATCAGAAAATGTCCTTACAAACCATACCACGAGACTCAACAGCCTTACTAGCGACCTATGCCGACGATACTGTCGTCATGTTTCGCCAATCAATCAGCAATTATCCATTGAACAAGTCAGCATTATAGCTCGAGGCATTAGAAAAATGGACAAACAAGTGGTGCATCAAAATAAATGCCAGCAAAACAGCCCACATACTTCTTCTCCTAAAAGAGAACAATGAATTCATTCCAAACACATTATCACCAATAATTATGGGCCAAAAGAATAATACTAAAGATTCACACCCTTATCTGGGTGTTAAACTTGACAAAAACTTAATTTCTGCAATCATGTCGCTGCCCTGACAACCAAACTTAAATCCAGAAAAGCCCAACTTTGACTGGTTGATAAATAACAATAGCAAACACACACTTAAATTGCAAACCCTATTATATAAACAAATGATCGCCCCAATTTGGCAGTATGCTATCCCAATCTGGGGAGCACTTACCAGTGATACCCAGTTAAATAAAGTAATAACATTCAAAATACTACACTACGCACTATCAAAAATCCCCCTACTAACAAGAAATAGCGAAATCCATAATGAACTCAACGTAAGCACCGTCGAAGACACATATGATCAACTCTGTGCCAAGCATGCCAAAAGACTAGGAAACCACTCAAACATTGAAGCCAAAAAACTAATTGCCACCCCATATGTCCCATTTTCGTTTAGACCGACTTATTCTGTGCCAATTTGCAACGTTCCAATATCCAAGTAGCCAAAATAAAACGCGCACCAATGCGATATTTTGCCTGGTCGATCGACCAACAATCGATACATCGACAAGCTTCACTGATCCCATACGATCTCTAGGCGATACTCTCAGTAAAAGTCAAAAGCGACGACTGCCTGCGCAAGTGAAGAAGTAAGCTCGGAAAAATCAAAAACTACTAAACCCTATTAAAAGCAACAAAAACTAAAAGTGAAAAACAACAAACTATTTAACGCAGGATCGCTGTCATTTTGCCTAAAACCAAAACACTGTGTAATCACCAATTTTAACCCAACCCCATTTCAACAAAATACTGCCCCACAAACCTGGATAGAGCCACTAATATACCAATATATATAAAAAAAAAAAAAAAAAAAAAAAATAAATAAATGTCCGATAGCGAACCAAACCATGATCTCAAAATCATCAGCTGGAACTCAGCTGGAATTCTAAAAAGATCTCTGAACTGGAAGCCCATGTTCATCAACACAAAATCGACATTGTCCTATTATCAGAAACACATCTTATCGACACGGATATAGACACCATAACCATTGAGGGATACAATTTATATATAGCCAATCATCCAACAAATCGGCGAAGAGGAGGCTCTGCTATCATAATCAATAGAAACATTGAGCATATTGCTCTCCCAACAATAACCACACAGGCTATACAATGTACCCCCAATTAGTGTCACCCTTAAAGACCAACCATTAATTAACATAGCCGCCATATATTGCCCACCATTAAGAGGCCTAACATCAAGGACTTTGAAATTATATTCAAACTCTTTGAGCCCAAATTCATAATTGCCGGCGATTGGAACGCCAAACACCGTTGGTGGGCAATAGTCGCGCCTGTAAACGAGGCTATGAGCTAATCAATTGTGTAAGAGCCCACAATTATAACATCCTGACCACTGGCTCATCCACCCACTATCCTCGTGATCAAAATAAAAGACCCTCAGCCATAGATTTGCCATATATTGCGGCATCCACCGCAATCGCTTATATATTCAAACCACACTTGATCTAGACTCAGATCACCTACAACTTCTTATCACTTTACTGGAATAAACCAACGACCATAGTCCACAATAAACCCATATTAGCACTAGATGCAAATATCAAAAATTCCAAAACTGGCTAAATCACAACATACATCTCAATACTGAGATAACAACTGATGATGATATAGATGATGCAGTTGATATTCTAACCAGAAATATCCATCAAGCCGCTACCCATGCATCTAAAACACCCCAAATCTCCCAATAAATAGCCGCTTTCGTACATACCACACACCAAATAGGCAAATACAAAATATATTAATTGTTAAACGATTCTTTAAATACAACCACCTTGTCCTTAGGGATAATATAGCCAAAAGACTCCATAGAATAACATCAAAACGACTAAGTAAAGCATTGCAAGCCAGAAAAACCAAACGCCTAGATAAAACACTTTTTAGAAATCAACCCCAAAGATCAGTATAGTATGCAAAAGCTTTGGAAACTCACGAAACAAATCAAACGACAACCAGCGCCAAACTTACCTGTCAAACGGCACATAATACATACTAACCAAAATACACCAGACCTTGAAATTGGCTGGTGTAAAACTAACATAGAAAAAGCTGAAGCCTTCTCCCAACACCTCGAACTAAGATTCAAACCATTTCTAATAAACACCCCCTGAAGAACGATCTGCCATTGAAAATGAAATCAAATCCTTTCGATCCACAAGTAATCTCAAATTTAGTCCAATCACTTTGACTGAAAATTAAAACACAAATCAAAAAACTTACAAACAACAAGGCCCCAGGACTAGATAAAATTGACAATCATATTATCAAAAATCTTCCCAACTCTGCCCTATTATATCTCATATTAATCTACAATAATTCACTACGACTTGGCCATTTTCCGCAACAATGGAAAATGGCTGTAGTCACCATGATCCCAAAGCCAGGCAAACCAACTGAACAACTTGCCTCATACAGGCCAATAAGTCTTCTATCTGGCCTATCCAAATTATTAGAAAAACTACTATTAAGCCGCATGTTCAGAACCAAAACATTCATAAACACCATACCAAATCATCAATTTGGCTTCCGCTATGAACATAATACCGAACAACAATTGGCAAGAGTTACCCAATTCATCCTAAAAGCCTATGAAAGAAACCAATTCTGTTCAGCCGTCTTTATAGATATACAAGAGGCTTTCGATCGAGTCTGGCATCCAGGACTCTTTTTATAAACTCAAACCAATACTTCCATATGCCCTATATGCCATCATTAGACATTACCTAACAGACAGAACCTATACGGTTCAATGCCATGAAGGTGCCAAATCCACACCAAAAACCATCTCAGCCGGAGTACCACAAGGTAGTGTATTAGGACCTGTCCTATACACTATCTATACTCAGACATGCCCAATCCAGAAAATGTCCTTACAAACATACCACGAGACTCAACAGCCTTACTAGCGACCTATGCCGACGATACTGTCGTCATGTTTGCCAATCAATCAGCAATTACTGCCATTGAACAAGTCAGCATTATGCTTGAGGCATTAGAAAAATGGACAAACAAGTGGTGCATCAAAATAAATGCCAGCAAAACAGCCCACATACTCTTCTCCCTAAAAGAGAACAATGAATTCATTCCAAACACATTATCACCAATAATTATGGGCCAAAGAATAATCACTAAAGATTCACACCCTTATCTGGGTGTTAAACTTGACAAAAACTTAATTTCTGCAATCATGTCGCTGCCCTGACAACCAAACTTAAATCCAGAAAAGCCCAACTTGACTGGTTGATAAATAACAATAGCAAGCTTACACTAAATTGCAAAACCCTATTATATAAACAAATGATCGCCCCAATTTGGCAGTATGCCATCCCAATCTGGGGAGCACTTACCAGTGATACCCAGTTAAATAAAGTAATAACATTCAAAATACTACACTACGCACTATCAAAAATCCCCCACTACTAACAAGAAATAGCGAAATCCATAATGAACTCAACGTAAGCACCGTCGAAGACACATATGATCAACTCTGTGCCAAGCATGCCAAAAGACTAGGAAACCACTCAAACATTGAAGCCAAAAACTAATTGCCACCCCATATGTCCCATTTCGTTTAGACCGACTTATTCTGTGCCAATTTGCAACGTTCCAATATCCAAGTAGCCAAAATAAAACGCGCACCAATGCGATATTTTGCCTGGTCGATCGACCAACAATCGATACATCGACAAGCTTCACTGATCCCCATACGATCTCTAGGCGATACTCTCAGTAAAAGTCAAAAGCGACGACTGCCTGCGCAAGTGAAGAAGTAAGCTCGGAAAAATCAAAAACTACTAAACCCTATTAAAAGCAACAAAAACTAAAAGTGAAAAACAACAAACTATTTAACGCAGGATCGCTGTCATTTTGCCTAAACCAAAACACTGTGTAATCACCAATTTTAACCCAACCCCATTTCAACAAAATACTGCCCCACAAACCTGGATAGAGCCACTAATATACCAATATATATAAAAAAAAAAAAAAAAAAAAAAAAAAATAAATGTCCGATAGCGAACCAAACCATGATCTCAAAATCATCAGCTGGAACTCAGCTGGAATTCTAAAAAAGATCTCTGAACTGGAAGCCCATGTTCATCAACACAAAATCGACATTGTCCTACTATCAGAAACACATCTTATCGACACGGATATAGACACCATAACCATTGAGGGATACAATTTATATATAGCCAATCATCCAACAAATCGGCGAAGAGGAGGCTCTGCTATCATAATCAATAGAAACATTGAGCATATTGCTCTCCCAACAATAACCACACAGGCTATACAATGTACCCCAATTAGTGTCACCCTTAAAGACCAACCATTAATTAACATAGCCGCCATATATTGCCCACCATTAAGAGGCCTAACATCCAAGGCCTTTGAAATTATATTCAAACTCTTTTGGAGCCCAAATTCATAATTGCCGGCGATTGGAACGCCAAACACCGTTGGTGGGGCAATAGTCGCGCCTGTAAACGAGGCAATGAGCTAATCAATTGTGTAAGAGCCCACAATTATAACATCCTGACCACTGGCTCATCCACCCACTATCCTCGTGATCAAAATAAAAGACCCTCAGCCATAGATTTTGCCATATATTGCGGCATCCACCGCAATCGCTTATATATTCAAACCACACTTGATCTAGACTCAGATCACCTACAACTTCTTATCAATTTACTGAATAAACCAACGACCATAGTCCACAATAAACCCATATTAGCACTAGATGCAAATATCAAAAAATTCCAAAACTGGCTAAATCACAACATACATCTCAATACTGAGATAACAACTGATGATGATATAGATGATGCAGTTGATATTCTAACCAGAAATATCCATCAAGCCGCTACCCATGCATCTAAAAACACCCCAAATCTCCCAATAAATAGCCGCTTTCGTACATACCACACACCAAATAGGCAAATACAAAATATATTAATTGTTAAACGATTCTTTAAATACAACCACCTTGTCCTTAGGGATAATATAGCCAAAAGACTCCATAGAATAACATCAAAACGACTAAGTAAAGCATTGCAAGCCAGAAAAACCCAACGCCTAGATAAAACACTTTAGAAATCAACCCCAAAGATCAGTATAGTATGCAAAAGCTTTGGAAACTCACGAAACAAATCAAACGACAACCAGCGCCAAACTTACCTGTCAAACGGCACATAATACATACTAACCAAAATACACCAGACCTTGAAATTGGCTGGTGTAAAACTAACATAGAAAAAGCTGAAGCCTTCTCCCAACACCTCGAACTAAGATTCAAACCATTTCTAATAAACACCCCTGAAGAACGATCTGCCATTGAAAATGAAATCAAATCCTTTCGATCCACAAGTAATCTCAAATTTAGTCCAATCACTTTGACTGAAATTAAAACACAAATCAAAAAACTTACAAACAACAAGGCCCCAGGACTAGATAAAATTGACAATCATATTATCAAAAATCTTCCCAACTCTGCCCTATTATATCTCATATTAATCTACAATAATTCACTACGACTTGGCCATTTTCCTGCAACAATGGAAAATGGCTGTAGTCACCATGATCCCAAAGCCAGGCAAACCAACTGAACAACTTGCCTCATACAGGCCAATAAGTCTTCTATCTGGCCTATCCAAATTATTAGAAAAACTACTATTAAGCCGCATGTTCAGAACCAAAACATTCATAAACACCATACCAAATCATCAATTTGGCTTCCGCTATGAACATAATACCGAACAACAATTGGCAAGAGTTACCCAATTCATCCTAAAAGCCTATGAAAGAAACCAATTCTGTTCAGCCGTCTTTATAGATATACAAGAGGCTTTCGATCGAGTCTGGCATCCAGGACTCTTTTATAAACTCAAACCAATACTTCCATATGCCCTATATGCCATCATTAGACATTACCTAACAGACAGAACCTATACGGTTCAATGCCATGAAGGTGCCAAATCCACACCAAAAACCATCTCAGCCGGAGTACCACAAGGTAGTGTATTAGGACCTGTCCTATACACTATCTATACTGCAGACATGCCCAATCCAGAAAATGTCCTTACAAACATACCACGAGACTCAACAGCCTTACTAGCGACCTATGCCGACGATACTGTCGTCATGTTTGCCAATCAATCAGCAATTACTGCCATTGAACAAGTCAGCATTATGCTTGAGGCATTAGAAAAATGGACAAACAAATGGTGC
Source organism: Drosophila littoralis (assembly GCA_018903485.1). Lineage (NCBI taxonomy): Eukaryota > Metazoa > Arthropoda > Insecta > Diptera > Drosophilidae > Drosophila > Drosophila littoralis. Next base: position 189,695 of record JAEIGF010000629.1, on the reverse strand, counting down.
ATCAAAATAAATGCCAGCAAAACAGCCCACATACTCTTCTCCCTAAAAGAGAACAATGAATTCATTCCAAACACATTATCACCAATAATTATGGGCCAAAGAATAATCACTAAAGATTCACACCCTTATCTGGGTGTTAAACTTGACAAAAAACTTAATTTCTGCAATCATGTCGCTGCCCTGACAACCAAACTTAAATCCAGAAAAGCCCAACTTGACTGGTTGATAAATAACAATAGCAAGCTTACACTAAATTGCAAAACCCTATTATATAAACAAATGATCGCCCCAATTTGGCAGTATGCCATCCCAATCTGGGGAGCACTTACCAGTGATACCCAGTTAAATAAAGTAATAACATTCAAAATACTACACTACGCACTATCAAAAATCCCCCACTACTAACAAGAAATAGCGAAATCCATAATGAACTCAACGTAAGCACCGTCGAAGACACATATGATCAACTCTGTGCCAAGCATGCCAAAAGACTAGGAAACCACTCAAACATTGAAGCCAAAAAACTAATTGCCACCCCATATGTCCCATTTCGTTTAGACCGACTTATTCTGTGCCAATTTGCAACGTTCCAATATCCAAGTAGCCAAAATAAAACGCGCACCAATGCGATATTTTGCCTGGTCGATCGACCAACAATCGATACATCGACAAGCTTCACTGATCCCCATACGATCTCTAGGCGATACTCTCAGTAAAAGTCAAAAGCGACGACTGCCTGCGCAAGTGAAGAAGTAAGCCCCGGAAAAAATCAAAAACTACTAAACCCTATTAAAAGCAACAAAAACTAAAAGTGAAAAACAACAAACTATTTAACGCAGGATCGCTGTCATTTTGCCTAAACCAAAAACACTGTGTAATCACCAATTTTAACCCAACCCCATTTCAACAAAATACTGCCCCACAAACCTGGATAGAGCCACTAATATACCAATATATATAAAAAAAAAAAAAAAAAAAAATAAATAAATGTCCGATAGCGAACCAAACCATGATCTCAAAATCATCAGCTGGAACTCAGCTGGAATTCTAAAAAGATCTCTGAACTGGAAGCCCATGTTCATCAACACAAAATCGACATTGTCCTACTATCAGAAACACATCTTATCGACACGGATATAGACACCATAACCATTGAGGGATACAATTTATATATAGCCAATCATCCAACAAATCGGCGAAGAGGAGGCTCTGCTATCATAATCAATAGAAACATTGAGCATATTGCTCTCCCAACAATAACCACACAGGCTATACAATGTACCCCAATTAGTGTCACCCTTAAAGACCAACCATTAATTAACATAGCCGCCATATATTGCCCACCATTAAGAGGCCTAACATCCAAGGCCTTTGAAATTATATTCAAACTCTTTGAGCCCAAATTCATAATTGCCGGCGATTGGAACGCCAAACACCGTTGGTGGGGCAATAGTCGCGCCTGTAAACGAGGCTATGAGCTAATCAATTGTGTAAGAGCCCACAATTATAACATCCTGACCACTGGCTCATCCACCCACTATCCTCGTGATCAAAATAAAAGACCCTCAGCCATAGATTTTGCCATATATTGCGGCATCCACCGCAATCGCTTATATATTCAAACCACACTTGATCTAGACTCAGATCACCTACAACTTCTTATCAATTTACTGAATAAACCAACGACCATAGTCCACAATAAACCCATATTAGCACTAGATGCAAATATCAAAAAATTCCAAAACTGGCTAAATCACAACATACATCTCAATACTGAGATAACAACTGGACATGATATAGATGATGCAGTTGATATTCTAACCAGAAATATCCATCAAGCCGCTACCCATGCATCTAAAAACACCCCAAATCTCCCAATAAATAGCCGCTTTCGTACATACCACACACCAAATAGGCAAATACAAAATATATTAATTGTTAAACGATTCTTTAAATACAACCACCTTGTCCTTAGGGATAATATAGCCAAAAGACTCCATAGAATAACATCAAAACGACTAAGTAAAGCATTGCAAGCCAGAAAAACCAAACGCCTAGATAAAACACTTTTAGAAATCAACCCCAAAGATCAGTATAGTATGCAAAAGCTTTGGAAACTCACGAAACAAATCAAACGACAACCAGCGCCAAACTTACCTGTCAAACGGCACATAATACATACTAACCAAAATACACCAGACCTTGAAATTGGCTGGTGTAAAACTAACATAGAAAAAGCTGAAGCCTTCTCCCAACACCTCGAACTAAGATTCAAACCATTTCTAATAAACACCCCTGAAGAACGATCTGCCATTGAAAATGAAATCAAATCCTTTCGATCCACAAGTAATCTCAAATTTAGTCCAATCACTTTGACTGAAATTAAAACACAAATCAAAAAACTTACAAACAACAAGGCCCCAGGACTAGATAAAATTGACAATCATATTATCAAAAAATCTTCCCAACTCTGCCCTATTATATCTCATATTAATCTACAATAATTCACTACGACTTGGCCATTTTCCGCAACAATGGAAAATGGCTGTAGTCACCATGATCCCAAAGCCAGGCAAACCAACTGAACAACTTGCCTCATACAGGCCAATAAGTCTTCTATCTGGCCTATCCAAATTATTAGAAAAACTACTATTAAGCCGCATGTTCAGAACCAAAACATTCATAAACACCATACCAAATCATCAATTTGGCTTCCGCTATGAACATAATACCGAACAACAATTGGCAAGAGTTACCCAATTCATCCTAAAAGCCTATGAAAGAAACCAATTCTGTTCAGCCGTCTTTATAGATATACAAGAGGCTTTCGATCGAGTCTGGCATCCAGGACTCTTTTATAAACTCAAACCAATACTTCCATATGCCCTATATGCCATCATTAGACATTACCTAACAGACAGAACCTATACGGTTCAATGCCATGAAGGTGCCAAATCCACACCAAAAACCATCTCAGCCGGAGTACCACAAGGTAGTGTATTAGGACCTGTCCTATACACTATCTATACTGCAGACATGCCCAATCCAGAAAATGTCCTTACAAACATACCACGAGACTCAACAGCCTTACTAGCGACCTATGCCGACGATACTGTCGTCATGTTTGCCAATCAATCAGCAATTACTGCCATTGAACAAGTCAGCATTATGCTTGAGGCATTAGAAAAATGGACAAACAAATGGTGCATCAAAATAAATGCCAGCAAAACAGCCCACATACTCTTCTCCCTAAAAGAGAACAATGAATTCATTCCAAACACATTATCACCAATAATTATGGGCCAAAGAATAATCACTAAAGATTCACACCCTTATCTGGGTGTTAAACTTGACAAAAACTTAATTTCTGCAATCATGTCGCTGCCCTGACAACCAAACTTAAATCCAGAAAAGCCCAACTTGACTGGTTGATAAATAACAATAGCAAGCTTACACTAAATTGCAAAACCCTATTATATAAACAAATGATCGCCCCAATTTGGCAGTATGCCATCCCAATCTGGGGAGCACTTACCAGTGATACCCAGTTAAATAAAGTAATAACATTCCAAAATACTACACTACGCACTATCAAAAATCCCCCACTACTAACCAGAAATAGCGAAATCCATAATGAACTCAACGTAAGCACCGTCGAAGACACATATGATCAACTCTCTGCCAAGCATGCCAAAAGACTAGGAAATCACTCAAACATTGAAGCCAAAAACTAATTGCCACCCCATATGTCCCATTTCGTTTAGACCGACTTATTCTGTGCCAATTTGCAACGTTCCAATATCCAAGTAGCCAAAATAAAACGCGCACCAATGCGATATTTTGCCTGGTCGATCGACCAACAATCGATACATCGACAAGCTTCACTGATCCCCATACGATCTCTAGGCGATACTCTCAGTAAAAGTCAAAAGCGACGACTGCCTGCGCAAGTGAAGAAGTAAGCTCGGAAAAAAATCAAAAACTACTAAACCCTATTAAAAGCAACAAAAACTAAAAGTGAAAAACAACAAACTATTTAACGCAGGATCGCTGTCATTTTGCCTAAACCAAAAACACTGTGTAATCACCAATTTTAACCCAACCCCATTTCAACAAAATACTGCCCCACAAACCTGGATAGAGCCACTAATATACCAATATATATAAAAAAAAAAAAAAAAAAAAAAAAAAAATAAATAAATGTCCGATAGCGAACCAAACCATGATCTCAAAATCATCAGCTGGAACTCAGCTGGAATTCTAAAAAAGATCTCTGAACTGGAAGCCCATGTTCATCAACACAAAATCGACATTGTCCTACTATCAGAAACACATCTTATCGACACGGATATAGACACCATAACCATTGAGGGATACAATTTATATATAGCCAATCATCCAACAAATCGGCGAAGAGGAGGCTCTGCTATCATAATCAATAGAAACATTGAGCATATTGCTCTCCCAACAATAACCACACAGGCTATACAATGTACCCCAATTAGTGTCACCCTTAAAGACCAACCATTAATTAACATAGCCGCCATATATTGCCCACCATTAAGAGGCCTAACATCCAAGGCCTTTGAAATTATATTCAAACTCTTTGAGCCCAAATTCATAATTGCCGGCGATTGGAACGCCAAACACCGTTGGTGGGGCAATAGTCGCGCCTGTAAACGAGGCTATGAGCTAATCAATTGTGTAAGAGCCCACAATTATAACATCCTGACCACTGGCTCATCCACCCACTATCCTCGTGATCAAAATAAAAGACCCTCAGCCATAGATTTTGCCATATATTGCGGCATCCACCGCAATCGCTTATATATTCAAACCACACTTGATCTAGACTCAGATCACCTACAACTTCTTATCAATTTACTGAATAAACCAACGACCATAGTCCACAATAAACCCATATTAGCACTAGATGCAAATATCAAAAAATTCCAAAACTGGCTAAATCACAACATACATCTCAATACTGAGATAACAACTGGACATGATATAGATGATGCAGTTGATATTCTAACCAGAAATATCCATCAAGCCGCTACCCATGCATCTAAAAACACCCCAAATCTCCCAATAAATAGCCGCTTTCGTACATACCACACACCAAATAGGCAAATACAAAATATATTAATTGTTAAACGATTCTTTAAATACAACCACCTTGTCCTTAGGGATAATATAGCCAAAAGACTCCATAGAATAACATCAAAACGACTAAGTAAAGCATTGCAAGCCAGAAAAACCAAACGCCTAGATAAAACACTTTTAGAAATCAACCCCAAAGATCAGTATAGTATGCAAAAGCTTTGGAAACTCACGAAACAAATCAAACGACAACCAGCGCCAAACTTACCTGTCAAACGGCACATAATACATACTAACCAAAATACACCAGACCTTGAAATTGGCTGGTGTAAAACTAACATAGAAAAAGCTGAAGCCTTCTCCCAACACCTCGAACTAAGATTCAAACCATTTCTAATAAACACCCCTGAAGAACGATCTGCCATTGAAAATGAAATCAAATCCTTTCGATCCACAAGTAATCTCAAATTTAGTCCAATCACTTTGACTGAAATTAAAACACAAATCAAAAAACTTACAAACAACAAGGCCCCAGGACTAGATAAAATTGACAATCATATTATCAAAAATCTTCCCAACTCTGCCCTATTATATCTCATATTAATCTACAATAATTCACTACGACTTGGCCATTTTCCGCAACAATGGAAAATGGCTGTAGTCACCATGATCCCAAAGCCAGGCAAACCAACTGAACAACTTGCCTCATACAGGCCAATAAGTCTTCTATCTGGCCTATCCAAATTATTAGAAAAACTACTATTAAGCCGCATGTTCAGAACCAAAACATTCATAAACACCATACCAAATCATCAATTTGGCTTCCGCTATGAACATAATACCGAACAACAATTGGCAAGAGTTACCCAATTCATCCTAAAAGCCTATGAAAGAAACCAATTCTGTTCAGCCGTCTTTATAGATATACAAGAGGCTTTCGATCGAGTCTGGCATCCAGGACTCTTTTATAAACTCAAACCAATACTTCCATATGCCCTATATGCCATCATTAGACATTACCTAACAGACAGAACCTATACGGTTCAATGCCATGAAGGTGCCAAATCCACACCAAAAACCATCTCAGCCGGAGTACCACAAGGTAGTGTATTAGGACCTGTCCTATACACTATCTATACTGCAGACATGCCCAATCCAGAAAATGTCCTTACAAACATACCACGAGACTCAACAGCCTTACTAGCGACCTATGCCGACGATACTGTCGTCATGTTTGCCAATCAATCAGCAATTACTGCCATTGAACAAGTCAGCATTATGCTTGAGGCATTAGAAAAATGGACAAACAAATGGTGCATCAAAATAAATGCCAGCAAAACAGCCCACATACTCTTCTCCCTAAAAGAGAACAATGAATTCATTCCAAACACATTATCACCAATAATTATGGGCCAAAGAATAATCACTAAAGATTCACACCCTTATCTGGGTGTTAAACTTGACAAAAAACTTAATTTCTGCAATCATGTCGCTGCCCTGACAACCAAACTTAAATCCAGAAAAGCCCAACTTGACTGGTTGATAAATAACAATAGCAAGCTTACACTAAATTGCAAAACCCTATTATATAAACAAATGATCGCCCCAATTTGGCAGTATGCCATCCCAATCTGGGGAGCACTTACCAGTGATACCCAGTTAAATAAAGTAATAACATTCCAAAATACTACACTACGCACTATCAAAAATCCCCCACTACTAACCAGAAATAGCGAAATCCATAATGAACTCAACGTAAGCACCGTCGAAGACACATATGATCAACTCTCTGCCAAGCATGCCAAAAGACTAGGAAATCACTCAAACATTGAAGCCAAAAAACTAATTGCCACCCCATATGTCCCATTTCGTTTAGACCGACTTATTCTGTGCCAATTTGCAACGTTCCAATATCCAAGTAGCCAAAATAAAACGCGCACCAATGCGATATTTTGCCTGGTCGATCGACCAACAATCGATACATCGACAAGCTTCACTGATCCCCATACGATCTCTAGGCGATACTCTCAGTAAAAGTCAAAAGCGACGACTGCCTGCGCAAGTGAAGAAGTAAGCTCGGAAAAAAATCAAAAACTACTAAACCCTATTAAAAGCAACAAAAACTAAAAGTGAAAAACAACAAACTATTTAACGCAGGATCGCTGACATTTTGCCTAAACCAAAAACACTGTGTAATCACCAATTTTAACCCAACCCCATTTCAACAAAATACTGCCCCACAAACCTGGATAGAGCCACTAATATACCAATATATATAAAAAAAAAAAAAAAAAAAAAAAAAATAAATAAATGTCCGATAGCGAACCAAACCATGATCTCAAAATCATCAGCTGGAACTCAGCTGGAATTCTAAAAAAGATCTCTGAACTGGAAGCCCATGTTCATCAACACAAAATCGACATTGTCCTACTATCAGAAACACATCTTATCGACACGGATATAGACACCATAACCATTGAGGGATACAATTTATATATAGCCAATCATCCAACAAATCGGCGAAGAGGAGGCTCTGCTATCATAATCAATAGAAACATTGAGCATATTGCTCTCCCAACAATAACCACACAGGCTATACAATGTACCCCAATTAGTGTCACCCTTAAAGACCAACCATTAATTAACATAGCCGCCATATATTGCCCACCATTAAGAGGCCTAACATCCAAGGCCTTTGAAATTATATTCAAACTCTTTGAGCCCAAATTCATAATTGCCGGCGATTGGAACGCCAAACACCGTTGGTGGGGCAATAGTCGCGCCTGTAAACGAGGCTATGAGCTAATCAATTGTGTAAGAGCCCACAATTATAACATCCTGACCACTGGCTCATCCACCCACTATCCTCGTGATCAAAATAAAAGACCCTCAGCCATAGATTTTGCCATATATTGCGGCATCCACCGCAATCGCTTATATATTCAAACCACACTTGATCTAGACTCAGATCACCTAGAACTTCTTATCAATTTACTGAATAAACCAACGACCATAGTCCACAATAAACCCATATTAGCACTAGATGCAAATATCAAAAAATTCCAAAACTGGCTAAATCACAACATACATCTCAATACTGAGATAACAACTGGACATGATATAGATGATGCAGTTGATATTCTAACCAGAAATATCCATCAAGCCGCTACCCATGCATCTAAAAACACCCCAAATCTCCCAATAAATAGCCGCTTTCGTACATACCACACACCAAATAGGCAAATACAAAATATATTAATTGTTAAACGATTCTTTAAATACAACCACCTTGTCCTTAGGGATAATATAGCCAAAAGACTCCATAGAATAACATCAAAACGACTAAGTAAAGCATTGCAAGCCAGAAAAACCAAACGCCTAGATAAAACACTTTTAGAAATCAACCCCAAAGATCAGTATAGTATGCAAAAGCTTTGGAAACTCACGAAACAAATCAAACGACAACCAGCGCCAAACTTACCTGTCAAACGGCACATAATACATACTAACCAAAATACACCAGACCTTGAAATTGGCTGGTGTAAAACTAACATAGAAAAAGCTGAAGCCTTCTCCCAACACCTCGAACTAAGATTCAAACCATTTCTAATAAACACCCCTGAAGAACGATCTGCCATTGAAAATGAAATCAAATCCTTTCGATCCACAAGTAATCTCAAATTTAGTCCAATCACTTTGACTGAAATTAAAACACAAATCAAAAAACTTACAAACAACAAGGCCCCAGGACTAGATAAAATTGACAATCATATTATCAAAAATCTTCCCAACTCTGCCCTATTATATCTCATATTAATCTACAATAATTCACTACGACTTGGCCATTTTCCGCAACAATGGAAAATGGCTGTAGTCACCATGATCCCAAAGCCAGGCAAACCAACTGAACAACTTGCCTCATACAGGCCAATAAGTCTTCTATCTGGCCTATCCAAATTATTAGAAAAACTACTATTAAGCCGCATGTTCAGAACCAAAACATTCATAAACACCATACCAAATCATCAATTTGGCTTCCGCTATGAACATAATACCGAACAACAATTGGCAAGAGTTACCCAATTCATCCTAAAAGCCTATGAAAGAAACCAATTCTGTTCAGCCGTCTTTATAGATATACAAGAGGCTTTCGATCGAGTCTGGCATCCAGGACTCTTTTATAAACTCAAACCAATACTTCCATATGCCCTATATGCCATCATTAGACATTACCTAACAGACAGAACCTATACGGTTCAATGCCATGAAGGTGCCAAATCCACACCAAAAACCATCTCAGCCGGAGTACCACAAGGTAGTGTATTAGGACCTGTCCTATACACTATCTATACTGCAGACATGCCCAATCCAGAAAATGTCCTTACAAACATACCACGAGACTCAACAGCCTTACTAGCGACCTATGCCGACGATACTGTCGTCATGTTTGCCAATCAATCAGCAATTACTGCCATTGAACAAGTCAGCATTATGCTTGAGGCATTAGAAAAATGGACAAACAAATGGTGCATCAAAATAAATGCCAGCAAAACAGCCCACATACTCTTCTCCCTAAAAGAGAACAATGAATTCATTCCAAACACATTATCACCAATAATTATGGGCCAAAGAATAATCACTAAAGATTCACACCCTTATCTGGGTGTTAAACTTGACAAAAAACTTAATTTCTGCAATCATGTCGCTGCCCTGACAACCAAACTTAAATCCAGAAAAGCCCAACTTGACTGGTTGATAAATAACAATAGCAAGCTTACACTAAATTGCAAAACCCTATTATATAAACAAATGATCGCCCCAATTTGGCAGTATGCCATCCCAATCTGGGGAGCACTTACCAGTGATACCCAGTTAAATAAAGTAATAACATTCCAAAATACTACACTACGCACTATCAAAAATCCCCCACTACTAACCAGAAATAGCGAAATCCATAATGAACTCAACGTAAGCACCGTCGAAGACACATATGATCAACTCTCTGCCAAGCATGCCAAAAGACTAGGAAATCACTCAAACATTGAAGCCAAAAAACTAATTGCCACCCCATATGTCCCATTTCGTTTAGACCGACTTATTCTGTGCCAATTTGCAACGTTCCAATATCCAAGTAGCCAAAATAAAACGCGCACCAATGCGATATTTTGCCTGGTCGATCGACCAACAATCGATACATCGACAAGCTTCACTGATCCCCATACGATCTCTAGGCGATACTCTCAGTAAAAGTCAAAAGCGACGACTGCCTGCGCAAGTGAAGAAGTAAGCTCGGAAAAAAATCAAAAACTACTAAACCCTATTAAAAGCAACAAAAACTAAAAGTGAAAAACAACAAACTATTTAACGCAGGATCGCTGACATTTTGCCTAAACCAAAAACACTGTGTAATCACCAATTTTAACCCAACCCCATTTCAACAAAATACTGCCCCACAAACCTGGATAGAGCCACTAATATACCAATATATATAAAAAAAAATAAAAAAAAAAAAATAAATAAATGTCCGATAGCGAACCAAACCATGATCTCAAAATCATCAGCTGGAACTCAGCTGGAATTCTAAAAAAGATCTCTGAACTGGAAGCCCATGTTCATCAACACAAAATCGACATTGTCCTACTATCAGAAACACATCTTATCGACACGGATATAGACACCATAACCATTGAGGGATACAATTTATATATAGCCAATCATCCAACAAATCGGCGAAGAGGAGGCTCTGCTATCATAATCAATAGAAACATTGAGCATATTGCTCTCCCAACAATAACCACACAGGCTATACAATGTACCCCAATTAGTGTCACCCTTAAAGACCAACCATTAATTAACATAGCCGCCATATATTGCCCACCATTAAGAGGCCTAACATCCAAGGCCTTTGAAATTATATTCAAACTCTTTGAGCCCAAATTCATAATTGCCGGCGATTGGAACGCCAAACACCGTTGGTGGGGCAATAGTCGCGCCTGTAAACGAGGCTAATGAGCTAATCAATTGTGTAAGAGCCCACAATTATAACATCCTGACCACTGGCTCATCCACCCACTATCCTCGTGATCAAAAATAAAAGACCCTCAGCCATAGATTTTGCCATATATTGCGGCATCCACCGCAATCGCTTATATATTCAAACCACACTTGATCTAGACTCAGATCACCTAGAACTTCTTATCAATTTACTGAATAAACCAACGACCATAGTCCACAATAAACCCATATTAGCACTAGATGCAAATATCAAAAAATTCCAAAACTGGCTAAATCACAACATACATCTCAATACTGAGATAACAACTGGACATGATATAGATGATGCAGTTGATATTCTAACCAGAAATATCCATCAAGCCGCTACCCATGCATCTAAAAACACCCCAAATCTCCCAATAAATAGCCGCTTTCGTACATACCACACACCAAATAGGCAAATACAAAATATATTAATTGTTAAACGATTCTTTAAATACAACCACCTTGTCCTTAGGGATAATATAGCCAAAAGACTCCATAGAATAACATCAAAACGACTAAGTAAAGCATTGCAAGCCAGAAAAACCAAACGCCTAGATAAAACACTTTTAGAAATCAACCCCAAAGATCAGTATAGTATGCAAAAGCTTTGGAAACTCACGAAACAAATTAAACGACAACCAGCGCCAAACTTACCTGTCAAACGGCACATAATACATACTAACCAAAATACACCAGACCTTGAAATTGGCTGGTGTAAAACTAACATAGAAAAAGCTGAAGCCTTCTCCCAACACCTCGAACTAAGATTCAAACCATTTCTAATAAACACCCCTGAAGTACGATCTGCCATTGAAAATGAAATCAAATCCTTTCGATCCACAAGTAATCACAAATTTAGTCCAATCACTTTGACTGAAATTAAAACACAAATCAAAAACTTACAAACAACAAGGCCCCAGGACTAGATAAAATTGACAATCATATTATCAAAAATCTTCCCAACTCTGCCCTATTATATCTCATATTAATCTACAATAATTCACTACGACTTGGCCATTTTCCGCAACAATGGAAAATGGCTGTAGTCACCATGATCCCAAAGCCAGGCAAACCAACTGAACAACTTGCCTCATACAGGCCAATAAGTCTTCTATCTGGCCTATCCAAATTATTAGAAAAACTACTATTAAGCCGCATGTTCGGAACCAAAACATTCATAAACACCATACCAAATCATCAATTTGGCTTCCGCTATGAACATAATACCGAACAACAATTGGCAAGAGTTACCCAATTCATCCTAAAAGCCTATGAAAGAAACCAATTCTGTTCAGCCGTCTTTATAGATATACAAGAGGCTTTCGATCGAGTCTGGCATCCAGGACTCTTTTATAAACTCAAACCAATACTTCCATATGCCCTATATGCCATCATTAGACATTACCTAACAGACAGAACCTATACGGTTCAATGCCATGAAGGTGCCAAATCCACACCAAAACCATCTCAGCCGGAGTACCACAAGGTAGTGTATTAGGACCTGTCCTATACACTATCTATACTGCACATGCCCAATCCAGAAAATGTCCTTACAAACATACCACGAGACTCAACAGCCTTACTAGCGACCTATGCCGACGATACTGTCGTCATGTTTGCCAATCAATCAGCAATTACTGCCATTGAACAAGTCAGCATTAATGCTTGAGGCATTAGAAAAATGGACAAACAAATGGTGCATCAAAATAAATGCCAGCAAAACAGCCCACATACTCTTCTCCCTAAAAGAGAACAATGAATTCATTCCAAACACATTATCACCAATAATTATGGGCCAAAGAATAATCACTAAAGATTCACACCCTTATCTGAGTGTTAAACTGAAAAAACTTAATTTCTGCAATCATGTCGCTGCCCTGACAGCCAAACTTAAATCCAGAAAAGCCCAACTTGACTGGTTGATAAATAACAATAGCAAGCTTACACTAAATTGCAAAACCCTATTATATTAACAAATGATCGCCCCAATTTGGCAGTATAGCCATCCCAATCTGGTGAGCACTTACCAGTATTACCCAGTTAAATAAAGTAATAACATTCCAAAATACTACACTACTGCACTAAGGCTCAAAAACAAACCCCCATAATAACCATAAATATACCAATCCATACATTAACTCATACGTAAGCTATAAATCTATAATAACCATATACTGATTAAAATACTCTGCCAAGCATGCCAATTAAGACTAAAATCACTAAACACTCACGCCATAACAATCCAATATATACCATTATACTTTAGACCAAATATTCACAGTATGCCTACCATATACGCACCAAATACAAAATAAATACGCCCACCATGATATTTTGCCTGGTCGATCGACCTAACTATATACATCACAATGCATTTACTAAACACCCAATATATCTTACCCGATATCCAGTAAAAACTCAAAGCGACGACTGCCCACCAATAAATAAACAATAAACTTACGCAAAACCCTACAAACCTCATAACAACCATATACTACAACAAACACTAACCAAATTGAAACTACCACTAAACTATAACCAGAACATTTTACCTAATACCAATTTTTACATAACTCATCCCACCACATATTTTACCCCCCCCCAAACAACAGACGGCCCCCCACAAACCTGGATAGAGCCACTAATATACCAATATATAAAAAAAAAATCAAAAAACGAACCAAACTATGATCTCAAAATCATCAGCTGGAATTCAGCTGGAATTCTAAAAAAGCTCTCTGAACTGGAAGCCCATGTTCATCAACACAAAATCGACATTGTCCTACTATCAGAAACACATCTTATCGACACGGATATAGACACCATAACCATTGAGGGATACAATTTATATATAGCCAATCATCCAACTAATCGGCGAAGAGGAGGCTCTGCTATCATAATCAATAGAAACATTGAGCATATTGCTCTCCCAACAATAACCACACAGGCCATACAATGTACCCCAATTAGTGTCACCCTTAAAGACCAACCATTAATTAACATAGCCGCCATATATTGCCCACCATTAAGAGGCCTAACATCCAAGGCCTTTGAAATTATATTCAAACTCTTTGAGCCCAAATTCATAATTGCCGGCGATTGGAATGCCAAACACCGTTGGTGGGGCAATAGTCGCGCCTGTAAACGAGGCAATGAGCTAATCAATTGTGTAAGAGCCCACAATTATAACATCCTGACCACTGGCTCATCCACCCACTATCCTCGTGATCAAAATAAAAGACCCTCAGCCATAGACTTTGCCATATATTGCGGCATCCATCACAATCGCTTATACATTAAAACCACCCTTGATCTAGACTCAGATCACCTACCACTTCTCATCAATTTACTGAATAAACCAACGACCATAGTCCACAAGAAACCCATATTAGCACCAGATGCAAATATCAAAAAATTCCAAAACTGGCTAAATCATAACATACATCTCAATACTGAGATAACAACTGGACATGATATAGATGATGCAGTTGATATTCTAACCAGAAATATCCATCAAGCCGCTACCCATGCATCCAAAAACATCCCAAATCTCCCAATAAATAGCCGCTTTCGTACATACCACACACCAAATAGACAAATACAAAATATATTAATTGTTAAACGATTCTTTAAATACAACCACCTTGTCCTTAGGGATAATATAGCCAAAAGACTCCATAGAATAACATCAAAACGACTTAGGAAAGCATTGCAAGCCAGAAAAACCAAACGCCTAGATAAAACACTTTTAGAAATTAACCCCAAAGATCAATATAGTATGCAAAAGCTTTGGAAACTCACTAAACAAATCAAAAGACAACCAGCGCCAAACTTACCTGTCAAACGGCACATAATACATACTAACCAAAATACACCAGACCTTGAAATTGGTTGGTGTAAAACTAACATAGAAAAAGCTGAAGCCTTCTCCCAACACCTCGAACTAAGATTCAAACCATTTTTAATAAACACCCCGGAAGAACGTTTTGACATTGAAAATGAAATCAAATCCTATCAATCCACAAGTAATCACAAATTTAGTCCAATTACTTTGACAGAAATTAAAACACAAATTAAAAAACTTACAAACAATAAGGCCCCAGGACTAGATAAAATTGACAATCATATTATCAAAAATCTCCCCGACTCTGCCCTACTATATCTCATACTAATCTACAATAATTCACTACGGCTTGGCCATTTTCCGCAACAATGGAAAACGGCTTTAGTCACCATGATCCCAAAGCCAGGCAAACCAACTGAACAACTTGCCTCATACAGGCCAATAAGTCTACTATCTGGCCTATCAAAATTATTAGAAAAACTACTATTAAGCCGCATGTTCAGAACCAAAACATTCATAAACACCATACCAAATCATCAATTTGGCTTTCGCTATGAACATAATACCGAACAACAATTGGCAAGAGTTACCCAGTTCATCCTAAAAGCCTATGAAAGAAACCAATTCTGTTCAGCCGTCTTTATAGATATACAAGAGGCTTTCGATCGAGTCTGGCATCCAGGACTCTTTTATAAACTCAAACCAATACTTCCATATGCCCTATATGCCATCATTAGACATTACCTAACAGACAGAACCTATACGGTTCAATGTCATGAGGGTGCCAAATCCACACCAAAAACCATCTCAGCCGGAGTACCACAAGGTAGTGTATTAGGACCTGTCCTATACACTATATATACTGCAGACATGCCCAATCCAGAAAATGTCCTTACAAACATACCACGAGACTCAGCAGCCCTACTAGCTACCTATGCCGACGACACTGTCGTCATGTTTGCCAATCAATCAGCAATTACTGCCATTGAACAAGTCAGCATTATGCTTGAGGCATTAGAAAAATGGACCAACAAATGGTGTATTAAAATAAATGCCAGCAAAACAACCCACATACTCTTCTCCCTAAAAGAGAACAATGAATTCATTCGAAACACATTATCACCAAAAATGTTGGGCCAAAGAATAATCACTAAAGATTCACACCCTTATCTGGGTGTTAAACTGGACAAAAAACTAAATTTCTGCAATCATGTTGCTGCCCTAACAACCAAACTTAAATCCAGAAAAGCCCAACTTGACTGGTTAATAAATAACAATAGCAAGCTCACACTAAATTGCAAAACTCTGTTATATAAACAAATGATCGCCCCAATTTGGCAGTATGCCATCCCAATCTGGGGAGCACTTACCAGTGATACCCAGTTAAATAAAGTAATAACATTCCAAAATACTACACTACGCACTATCAAAAATCCCCCACTACTAACCAGAAATAGCGAAATCCATAATGAACTCAACGTAAGCACCGTCGAAGACACATATGATCAACTCTCTGCCAAGCATGCCAAAAGACTAGGAAATCATTCAAACATTGAAGCCAAAAAACTAGTTGCTACCCCATATGTCCCATTTCGTTTAGCCAGAAGCCGAGCTAGATATATGGAACAGCTAAATAAACATGTTAGGCCAATACAACGCACCATAGCTCCACTACCGCCCAAAAAGAAACAGATACAAAACCTTCAACCAGAATATATGATCACACTATTGAATGAAAAACGTAGACTACTCCAGAAAATTAACGAATTACGCTCCAGATTACCATTCGACCCAGACACCACAGAACTTACCTTCACGCTCCGCTTCCCAATGAGTGTCAATGAAATGAACGATATAAATCGAGAACTACTTGCCCTAAATAACAAACTTCAAGAAACAGAACGACTAATTTCATCTATTACAGCACAAACTGAAAATACACCCCAACAACAACAGCCGCTCACACAGCCTAACCAAATTCCAGTCCAACTAACACAAAATTCCCAACAAGACATAATAATACCACTAACATTATAAACTAACTTAATTCAATAACTATACCCATCAACATTAACCGCATGCACCATTCACGTATGCCAAAAAACTAAAAACCATAATACCCAACAATTAAACCAAACACGGTACCAAAACAATAACCCACAAGCTACACATATCATACACTCTACATATATGCAAAGCCAAAACTCATAAAACAAGCCTACCAGCAAATCAGCCAAACATCACCCAAAAAGAAAACAACTGCCTAGCCAAGGGTCAACATAGATGATGAAAACAATGATTCAATATTACCTTTAATATTTGATCATTGGCTCTGAATATAGTTGATCCGCACCCAATGGCAATAAATCATAACAGCACACATAATATGTATACAAACACAAAATGCCCAAATATATAAACAAGCCACTCAAACAATTAGCAATACCTGCAAACAATCCCAGTGCCTAATGCCCTAAACACTCTGACTAACAGATCAAATCCAAAAACTAACCTGCAAAGCCAAACACCTGCAACAAAAACGCCATTAACCAACCCACCTGGTACAAAATACCCCAAAATTGACAGCCAACTAAACACCAACCATCAACAACAGCCACTAACCTACTAACCGTCAATAAGACAACACTCCTGCTCAGCCATACTTGGACCGCTACATACCCCCATGCCATGCATGGTCTCAAATCGGTCAAGCAAGAAGCGACGCCCTAACATTTTACTAACACACTATGCCGCCTACACAACAACCGCACAGCCGACTTATATGCCAAACCCACCCGTATCGCGCATAGCCAAACAAGCTAGCACCAATCCAAATGCCAGCACCAACCAAAAGCTAGACACCAATATAAAAAAGTCAAGAAAAAAGAGCCCCGGGTGAGCACTTATGATGAAACATAGTGATGAAGCGCCCTGTGTGCAACATCATTGTCCCTGACAGTACCTACCCGGAGGCTCCTGATCCCATGACTGCCTCATACCAGCCACAAACAGCCCAGTCGATTTACATTGTGCCCAAATATTCCACATATGCCCTTCTAAGCAACAACCGCACAGCCGACTTATATTGTGCACTGCCAATAATAGCACTTTTCTCTTCCACCAAAAGATCCAGCATTCCCAGTGCACCCACCAGTGCCAACATGCAGCCACCTGACCACCAACACCCTACTAGCCACCAGAACATAAAGCTAGCAGAATAAAAAGCTGGCAGAATAAAAAAGAGCCCCGGGTGAGCACTTATGATGAAACATAGTGATGAAGCGCCCTGTGTGCAACATCATTGTCCCTGACAGTACCTACCCGGAGGCTCCTGATCCCATGACTGCCTCATACCAGCCACAAACAGCCCAGTCGATTTACATTGTGCCCAAATATATAATGTATGCCCATTCAAAAAACAACCGCACAGCCGACTTATATTGAGCACTGCCAATAATAGCACTTTTCCCTTCCACGAAAAGATCCAGCATTCCCAGTGCAGCCACCAGTGCCAACATGCAGCCACCTGACCACCAACACCCTACTAGCCACCAGAACACAAAGCCAGCAAAATATAAAGCTAACAGAATAAAAAAGCCAGACACCAACTAAAGTCAAGAAAAAGAGCTCCGGGTGAGCACTTATGATTGAAACATAGTATGAAGGCGCCATTGCAAACATCATTGTCTCTGACAGTACCTACCGGCTTCCTGATCCCATGACTGCCACCATAGCCACAAACAGCCCAGTCGATTTGATTGCGCCCAAATATCCAATGGCAATAAATCAAAATAAACCACAATAGCACACAATAACATGTATACAAACACAAAATCCCCAAATATATAAACAAGCCACCAAACAATGAAAACTGCAACCAATCCCAGTGCCTAGTGCCCCAAATGACCCAACCACAGATCAAACCCAAAAAACAACTATAGGTCAGCCAAACACCTCAACAAAACCCATTAACCAACCCACCTGGTACAAAATACCCCAAAATTGACAGCCAACTAAACACCAACCATCAACCACAGCCACTAACCTACTAACCGTCAATAAGACAAACTCCGCTCAGCCATACTTGGACTGTACACTACCCCATAATGCCATTGCATGGTCTCAAATCGGTCAAGCAAGAAGCATTCCCAATACAACCACTAACCCAACTAACACACTATGCCACCACAAAACAAAAGCCACAAAAAGCAAAAAGCCAGCTAAATATAAAGCACCAAAAGCCAAGCACCAATCCAAAAAGCTAGACACCAATTAAAGTCAAGAAAAAGAGCCAGGGGTGAACACTTATGATGAAACATAGTGATGAAGCGCCCTGTGTGCAACATCATTATCTCTGACAGTACCTACCCGGAGGCTCCTGATCCCATGACTGCCTCATACCAGTCACAAACAGCCCAGTCGATTTATATTGTAAACCGGCCAAATATATAATGTATGCCCATTCAAAAACAACCGCACAGCATCGAACTTATATTGAGCCCTGCACCAACAACAATAGCCAACTCATATCGTGCCTGAAAATCCACGAAAAGATCCAGCATTTCCCAGTGCAGCCACCAATGCCAACATGCAGCCACCTGACCACCAACACCCTACTAGCCACCAGAACACAAAGCCAGCAAAATATAAAGCTAGCAGAATAAAAAAGCCAGACACCAACTAAAGTCAAGAAAAAGAGCCCCGGGTGAGCACTTATGATGAAACATAGTGATGAAGCGCCCTGTGTGCAACATCATTATCTCTGACAGTACCTACCCGGAGGCTCCTGATCCCATGACTGCCTCATACCAGTCACAAACAGCCCAGTCGATTTATATGGCCAATAAATGTAGCCCTCCAAAAAATATATCGTGCCTGAAAAATATCATATGCCCATTCAAACAACAACCGCACAACCGACTTAAATTGTGCACTGCCAATAATAACACTTTTCTCTTCCACCAAAAGATCCAGCATTCCCAGTGCAGCCACCAGTGCCAACATGCAGCCACCTGAACACCAACCCTACTAGCCACCAGAACATAAAGCCAGCAAAATATAAACTAGCAGAATAAAAAGCTAGCACCAACTAAAGTCAAAAAAAGAGCCATCGGGTAAGCACTTATGATGAAACATGGTGATGAAGCGCCCTGTGTGCAACATCATTGTCTCTGACAGTGCCCATTCAAACAACAACCGCACAGCCAAAGTATATTGTGCCTGAAAAATATCATATATGCCCTTCTAAGCAACAATCGCACAGCCAAATCATATTGTGCCCGAAAAATATCATATATGCCCTTCTAAGCAAAAATCGCACAGCCGACTTAAATTGCGCCCAATATCCTATATATGCCCATTCAAACAACAATCGCACAGTCAAATTATATTATATTTAATCATTGGCCCTGAATACAGTTGATTCCGCACCCAATGGCAATAAATCATAATAAACCACAATAGCACACATAACATGTATACAAACAC
The DNA here is from genome assembly GCA_018903485.1 of Drosophila littoralis. Classification (NCBI taxonomy): domain Eukaryota; kingdom Metazoa; phylum Arthropoda; class Insecta; order Diptera; family Drosophilidae; genus Drosophila; species Drosophila littoralis. Next base: position 169,222 of record JAEIGF010000629.1, on the reverse strand, counting down.
AAAATGCCCCAAATATATAAACAAGCCACTCAAACAATTGGAAATACCTGCAACCAATCCCAGTGCCTAGTGCCCCAAATGACCCAATCTACAGATCAAATCCAAAAACTAACCTGCAAAGCCAAACACCTGCAACAAATACGCCATTAACCAACCCACCTGGTACAAAAATACCCCAAAATTGACAGCCAACTAAACACCAACCATCAACCACAGCCACTAACCTACTAACCGTCAATAAGACAACACTCCTGCTCAGCCATACTTGGACCGCTACATACCCCCATGCCACTGCATGGTCTCAAATCGGTCAAGCAAGAAGCGACGCCCTAACACTTTTACTAACACACTATGCCGCCCACACAACAAAAGCCGCAAACAGCTAAAACCCACCCGTATCACCATAGCCAAACCAAGCTAGCACCAATCCAAATGCCAGCACCAATCCAAAAGCTAGACACCAATTAAAGTCAAGAAAAAGAGCCACGGGTGAGCACTTATGATGAAACATAGTGATGAAGCGCCCTGTGTGCAACATCATTATCTCTGACAGTTCCTACCCGGAGGCTCTTGATCCCACGACTGCCCCATACCAGTCACAAACAGCCCAGTCGATTTATATTGTGCCCAAATATATAATGTATGCCCATTCAAACAACAACCGCACAGCCGACTTACATCGTGCCTAACATCTTATACATGACCATTAAACAACAACCGCACAGCCAAAGTATATTGTGCCTGAAAAATATCATATATGCCCTTCTAAGCAAAAATCGCACAGCCGACTTAAATTGTGCACTGCCAATAATAGCACTTTTCTCTTCCACCAAAAGATCCAGCATTCCCAGTGCACCCACCAGCGCCAACATGCAGCCACCTGACCACCAACACCCTACTAGCCACCAGAACATAAAGCTGGCAAAATATAAAGCTAGCATAATAAAAAGCTAGCATAATAAAAAAGAGCCATCGGGTGAGCACTTATGATGAAACATAGTGATGAAGCGCCCTGTGTGCAACATCATTATCTCTGACAGTACCTACCCGGAGGCTCTTGATCCCACGACTGCCCCATACCAGTCACGATCAGCCCAGTCGACTTGTGTTGTGCCAAATATATAATGTATGCCCATCCAAAAAACAACCGCACAGCCAAATTATATCGTGCCTGAAAAATTATCATATAACACTGGCAAATGCCAGTGTCTATCCGTATCCAAAACTAGAATCAATTTAAAAATTCATTATATATGCATATGTCCAGTTCAAACAGGCCCGTCTCAAAATGTCAGTTTATTCTTATACCTAACCATATTGTCAAATCATACCAGACACCACAGCTCAAGCCGACACGAGCCAATAAAATTATCACTATAGCAAATCAACAGCCCAATCAATTTAAAGTATGCCTTAAAATATAGTATATATTCCCAAAACAGCAAATAACAGCCCAGCCAATCTAAATTGGGCCCGAAAAGTAACGTATATATCCACCCATTAAAACAACAAACAACCGCACAACCGATTTAAATAATGCCTGAAAAAATCATATCATAAAATTTATAAAATTTATTCATATTATGCCAAAATATATTATATATTTGTAAACAAACAACAATCATAAGACCGACTTATTCTGTGCCAATTTGCAACGTTCCAATATCCAAGTAGCCAAAATAAAACGCGCACCAATGCGATATTTTGCCTGGGCGATCGACCAACAATCGATACATCGACAAGCTTCACTGATCCCCATACGATCTCTAGGCGATACTCTCAGTAAAACTCAAAAGCGACGATGGCCGGTGCAAGTGAAGAAGTGAATCTTGGGAAAAATTCAAAAACTATTAAATCCTAAAAGCAATAAAAACTAAAAAAAAAACTACAAACTATTTAACGAGACCTAAAACCAAAAACACTGTGTAATCACAATTTTAACCCAACCCCATTTCAACAAAATGCAAGCCTCGAAAAACTAAATTAAAACATATTCAAACAGTCAATATAACCCTAAATAAGTGCGACCAACATTTTCACCACCGTTAAAATAGTCTGTAAGTCTGTGTCCCTCAATTAGAAATAGGTAATACAAACGTATTCAAACAGCCCACTAAAATAAGCTGCCCACCAACTAATTAAAACCCAAAATCTCATCATAAATCCCATATAAATAGAAAGTGTGACAATTGGGGTAAGTCTGGACCCCCAATAGTTTTCATAAAACTCCAAAATTGTCCATATTAGTCCCAAAAATTCCAATACCATAGCATACGATTGCGTTGGTATACAGTCGCGAAAAAACAGACGCCATGAAAATGGCGTCAATATTACTGGCGACAAAGCCAAACCGACGCGCATATACACACGCATGCAAGTATAGGCAAAATTTTCCACAATGCTCGGCATTGCCAGGCTTAAACATATTTCTATTATGCTAACGGCTGGCCATTGCCAGACCGAAACACATTCCTACCAAAATAATTAAAAACAAAATTAACAACTACTTACACACTAACTCATTAATACTATAAATCATAGTTAATCAACCATATAGGCCCGTCCCTGGTAAAAAATCTTTTAAGCCCACATCAAAATACGAATTCAAATTCCAACCAATATTTCCACATATACATATGTACTACATTTGTCCAAACATTAGTTTAGCCAACTCATTGCTGGCCATTGCCAAGCACAGAATAAATAAATTCATCCCCAAAAGTATTCAACGTTAACTTCCAAACTTCGTAGACAAGACACACCAGAATTAAAACAACATAGCCAACCCTACAAAACTTACTACTCACTCACCTGTTTAAAACTAAAAACTTATCCGTCAAAAGCCTATTAACAACAATATATTCACCTATGAAAAAAAAAAAACAAAAAAAGCACTTACCTGCAAATAGTAAAAACTTACCTGTTAAAAGTCTTCTTGGAAAAAATCTGCAAACTACCAACTCACTCACCTGTAAACAAAATATAACTTACCCGTATAAAACCAAATAACAATATTCAATAAACTCCACCACTTGCTCACCTGTAAAAACAACAAAACAAAACTCACCTGCTAAAACATAAGAAAACTATTGAACAAAACAAACCAATTACTTACCTGTAAAACAAAAACTTACCTGTTACTAAAGTCATACTATCTCTACTCCAATCAACAGCTCGACCAACATGAGCGGAACATACAACGAAGACAACACCACAATACCATACATTGTCGTCCCAAAGGTCCAAAATGCGGGGAAGTTGGTCAGAATGGCTGAAATCGAAGTAGGTGAAGATGGCTTCTACACTCTCGCCATCAGAAATGATGAAATTAGATTTGCCTGTAGCACCGTAGGAAAGCACCGAGCCCTTTTAAAACTCTGTAGCTGCCTATACAAGGACACCTACACCGAAAACAGCCTACTTGGACCCAAATCGCATAAAGTCATCATCAAAGGACTCCATCCCTCCACACCCATAGACTGGATAGCGCTCAAATTAGCCCACCTTGGACACACAGTACGCTCAGCCAAGAACATCACAAGCCACGCAACCCAGCGTCCAACAACTTCATATATTGTAGACCTAGAACTAAAAGAAAACAACCAGGAAATATATGAAATTGAACAAATTGGCACCTTCCTGGTCAGCATCGTTAAATACACTGCCAACCCTGACAACATAGAGCAATGTCATAAATGCCAAAAGTTTGACCACAAAACCAAGGACTGCAAGAAGCGAGAGTACACATGCTACAAGTGCGCCGGTAGCCATCACTCAGCAGAATGCACAAAGCCAAGACACCAGGATGGAAAATGTGACAACTGTAAAGGCAGCCACATCGCCACATATAGAGGATGCCCAGTATACCAAGATGCACTGCATAAGCAACAACAATCACAACAACAAAGGCAAAGCGATGCCTCACCAAAAGCACCAAAACCATCGACATCCAAAGCAACACCATCAAGCCCAGAAAAACTGAGCATTGCAGACGTCGCAAGGATCTTAGAGGAGGGCTGGAGGGAATTTCACAAGACATATGAAACAAACACAACCCAATAACAGAATAATAAATACCTAACAGCTATACATTAAACAAAAACAAATATCAAAAATAACTTAATTAATAATACAAAACAAATATGTTAAAACTTACAATTAAGCAACTAAGTAACCAAACAAACTTAAACTAAAACAAATATGTTAAAACTAGAAACTAACCAGCATAATAAACAAAAATAAAAATAAAAACAAACATATATGTTAAAATCCTAATTAAACCAAAACAAAACCAAAACCAAAATAATAAATAATAACAAACAAATATGTTAAACTACCAGCTAAGTTACCTAAGAAATAAAAAAAATAAAAACAAATATGTTAAAACTACCACTAAACCTAATAAAAAAAAATAAAACAAACCATATTGACTTACACAAACTTACCTGTTAATACTAAAAATAGTACAAAATAAAAAAAAACAAAAAGCCAAAATTAAAACTAACCAAAAAGCACAAACTTACCTGTTAATACTCAAAATAGCCAAAAATAAACGAAGCCAAAACAAAGCTAAGCTGAAGAACAGCACAAACTAATAAGTAAACACCAAACTATGCCGAAATAAAACTAAACTTAAAAACCAATATGTTAAATACTTAAAAACAAAAACGTTTAAAATATCCTTAAAATAATAAACAAACAAAACTAAAACCAAAATCTAAACTAAATAAGAATAAACAAAAAACAAATATGTTAAAACCCATTACATACCAGATGCTCAGTCATACTTGGACCGCTACATACCCCCATGCCACTGCATGGTCTCAAATCGGTCAAGCAAGAAGCGACGCCCTAACACTTTACTAACACACTATGCCGCCCACACAACAAAAGCCGCAAACAGCTAAAACCCACCCGTATCACCATAGCCAAACCAAGCTAGCACCAATCCAAATGCCAGCACCAATCCAAAAGCTAGACACCGATTAAAGTCAAGAAAAAGAGCCACGGGTGAGCACTTATGATGAAACATAGTGATGAAGCGCCCTGTGTGCAACATCATTATCTCTGACAGTGCCTACCCGGAGACTCTTGATCCCACGACTGCCCCATACCAGTCACAAACAGCCCAGTCGATTTATATTGTGCCAAATATATAATGTATGCCCATCCAAACAACAACCGCACAGCCAAATCATATTGTGCCTGAAAAATACCATATATGCCCATGTAAACAACAGCCGCACAACCGACTTATATTGTGCACTGCCAATAATAGCACTTTTCTCTTCCACCAAAAGATCCAGCATTCCCAGTGCACCCACCAGTGCCAACATGCAGCCACCTGACCACCAACACCCTACTAGCCACCAGAACATAAAGCTACCAAAATATAAAGCTAGCATAATAAAAAGCTAGCAGAATAAAAAAGAGCCAAGGGTGAGCACTCATAATGAAACATAGTGATGAAGCGCCCTGTGTGCAACATCATTATCTCTGACAGTACCTACCCGGAGGCTCTTGATCCCACGACTGCCCCATACCAGTCACGATCAGCCCAGTCGATTTATATTGTGCCCAACTATATAATGTATGCCCATCCAAACAACAATCGCACAGCCGACTTATATTGTGCCTAACATCTTATACATGACCATTAAACAACAGCCGCACAACCGACTTATATTGTGCACTGCCAATAATAGCACTTTTCTCTTCCACCAAAAGATCCAGCATTCCCAGTGCACCCACCAGTGCCAACATGCAGCCACCTGACCACCAACACCCTACTAGCCACCAGAACATAAAGCTACCAAAATATAAAGCTAGCATAATAAAAAGCTAGCAGAATAAAAAAGAGCCATGGGGTGAGCACTTATAATGAAACATGGTGATGAAGCGCCTGTGTGCAACATCATTGTCTCTGACAGTGCCTACCCGGAGGCTCTTGATCCCACGACTGCCCCATACCAGTCACGATCAGCCCAGTCGACTTGTGTTGTGCCAAATATATAATGTATGCCCATTTAAACAACAACCGCACAGCCAAATTATATTGTGCCTGAAAAATATCATATATGCCCTTCTAAGCCAAAATCGCAATCAGCCAAATCATATTGTGCCTGAAAAATAACACATATAACACTGGCAAATGCCAGTGTCTATCCGTATCCAAAACTAGAATCAATTTAAAAATTCATTATATATGCATATGTCCAGTTCAAACAGGCCCGTCTCAAAATGTCAGTTTATTCTTATACCTAACCATATTGTCAAATCATACCAGACACCACAGCTCAAGCCGACACGAGCCAATAAAATTATCACTATAGCAAATCAACAGCCCAATCAATTTAAAGTATGCCTTAAAATATAGTATATATTCCCAAAACAGCAAATAACAGCCCAGCCAATCTAAATTGTGCCCGAAAAGTATCATATATATCCACCCATTAAAACAACAAACAACCGCACAGCCGATTTAAATAGTGCCTGAAAACATCATATCATAAAAATTTATTCATATTATGCCAAAATATATTATATATTTGTAAACAAAAACAACAATCATAAGACCGACTTATTCTGTGCCAATTTGCAACGTTCCAATATCCAGGTAGCCAAAATAAAACGCGCACCAATGCGATATTTTGCCTGGGTGATCGACCAACAATCGATACATCGACAAGCTTCACTGATCCCCATACGATCTCTAGGCGATACTCTCAGTAAAAGTCAAAAGCGACGACTGCCTGCACAAGAAGAAGTAAACTCCGCAAAAAATCAAAAACTACTAAACCCTATTAAAAGCAACAAAAACTAAAAGTAAAAAACTACAAACTATTTAACGCAGGATCGCTGTCATTTTGCCTAAACCAAAAACACTGTGTAATCACCAATTTTAACCCAACCCCATTTCAACAAAATGTAAGTCTCGAAAAAATATTAATATATATTCAAACTGTCAATATAACCCTAAATAAGTGCGCGCAATATCATTTTCACCACGGTTAAAATAGTCTGTCTCCGTCTGTGTCCCTCAATTATGAAATAGCCAATACAAACGTATTCAAGGCCAAACATCCCACTAAAATAAGATGCCAACCAACTAATTAAAACCCAAAAATCTCATATAAATCCCATATAAATAGAAAGTGTGACAATTGGGGTAAGTCTGGAACCATAGTTTTCATAAAACTCCAAAATTGTCCATATTAGTCCCAAAAATTCCAATACCATAGCATACGATTGCGTTGGTATACAGTCGCGAAAAAACAGACGCCATGAAAATGGCGTCAATATTACTGGCGACAAAGCCAAACCGACGCGCATATACACACGCATGCAAGTATAGGCAAAATTTTCCACAATGCTCGGCATTGCCAGGCTTAAACATATTTCTATTATGCTAACGGCTGGCCATTGCCAGACCGAAACACATTCCTACCAAAAAAAGTAAAAACAAAATTAACAACTACTTACACACTAACTCATTAATACTATAAATCATAGTTAATCAACCATATAGGCCCTTCCCTGGTAAAAAATCTTTTAAGCCCACATCAAAATACGAATTCAAATTCCAACCAATATTTCCACATATACATATGTACTACATTTGTCCAAACACTAGTTTAGTCAACCTATTGCTGGCCATTGCCAAGCACAGAATAAATAAATTCATCCCCAAAAGTATTCAACGTTAACTTTCAAACTTCGTAGACAAGACACACCAGAATTAAAACAACATAGCCAACCCTACAAAACTTACTACTTACTCACCTGTTTAAAACCAAAAACTTATCCGTCAAAAGCCTATTAACAACAATATATTCACCTATAAAAAAGAAAAAACAAAAAAGCACTTACCTGCAAATAATAAAAACTTACCTGTTACAAGCCCTCTTGGAAAAAAATCTCCAAACTACCAACTCACTCACCTGTAAACAAAATATAAACTTACTTGTATAAAACCAAATAACAATATTCAATAAACTCCACCACTTGCTCACCTGTAAAAACAACAAAACAAAACTCACCTGCTAAAACATAAGAAAACTATTGAACAAAACAAACCAATTACTTACCTGTAAAACAAAAACTTACCTGTTACTAAAGTCATACTATCTCCACTCCAATCAACAGCTCGACCAATATGAGCGGAACATCCAGCAAAAAGACCTACATAGCACCATTCATTGTCGTCCCAGATGTCCTAGACGCTGAGAGGCTCGTTAGAATGGTTGAAACCGAAGTGGGAGAAGATGGCTATCACACCTTAGCCGACAATTATAATGACATCAGATTTGTCTGCCACACCAGGGAAAAGTACAGAGCTCTTTTAAAACTCTGTACACGCCTAGACAGGGATACATACATTGCAACCAGATTTATCGAACCCGAATCCTACAAAGTCGTCATCAGACGACTCCATCCTTCCACATCCATAGACTGGATAACCCTAAAACTAGCCCACCTTGGGCACACAGTCCGCACTGCAAGCAACATAACAACATACACAAATCAACACCCAACATCCACCTTTATTGTCGACCTGGAAATAAAAGAAAACAACGAAGAAATATTAAACGTCAATCAAATCTGTACCTTCCTGGTCAACATTACTAAAGTCAACCCCAATCAAGTATACGTCACCATTTCACCAATGCTACAATTGCCAAGGATATGACTACAAAACGGCAGACTGTAAGAAGCACGAGTACACCTGCGACAAGTGCACCGTAAGCCAACGAATAAAACCAAAATACAAAGAAGATAAATGCGATAACTGTGGAGGCGATCACAGTACCCTATGGATAGGATGCTACATATACCAAGAGGCACTACAAAAACTAAGAGAAGAACAAGCAACACAAAATAGACAAGATACTCAATTACCCAATGCACTGCCATCATCGCCACCACCGCCATCACCACCTAAACCATCATCAACACCACCACCAAAATGCAGCTCATCAAACCCAGAACAAATAAGTCCAACAGAAATCAATATTAATCAGGAAAAACACCAAAATAACTGTCAAATATGCTAAAACCCAACACAAACTAGATAAATAATAAAAATAGAAAACAGAAACAAAAACTAAAAAATAAAGAACAAACAAATATGTTAAAACTTACAATTAAGCAACTAAGTAACCAAACAAACTTAAACTAAAACAAATATGTTAAAACTAGAAACTAACCAGCATAATAAACAAAAATAAAAATAAAAACAAACATATATGTTAAAATCCTAATTAAACCAAAACAAAACCAAAACCAAAAAAACAAAATAAAACAAATATGTTAAACTAGCAACTAAGTAACCTAATAAAAAAAAACAAACAATAATAAACAAATATGTTTTAAAACTAGCTACTAAGTAACCTAATAAATAAAAATAAAATAAACCATAGCTACTTACACAAACTTACCTGTTAATACTCAAAATAGCCAAAAATAAACGAAGTCAAAAATAAAACTAAGCTGAAAAGCAAAACAAACTTATAACCAAACAATAAACTATGCCAGAATAAAACTAAATTTAAAAACAAAAATATGTTAAAATCCGAATTAAATCAAAATAAAACCAAAACCGAAAAACAAAACAAAACAAATATGTTAAACTAGCAACTAAGTAGCCTAAGAAATTAAAATAAATTATAACAAACAAATATGTTAAAACTAGCAACTAAGCAACCCAAGAAATAAAACAAATAATAGCAAACAAATATGTTATAAGCTAAGCTGAAAAGCCAAACAAACTTATAAGTAAACATTGAATTATCCCAAAACAAAACTAAATTTAAAAACAAATATGTTAAAACCTGAATTAAACCAAAATAAAAACAAAACCAAAAAACAAAATAAAACAAATATGTTAAAACTAGCTACTAAGTAACCTAGGAAATAAAAACTAAATAAGAACAAACATAAATGTTAAAAACTACAACTAAGCAACTAAGAAATCAAAATAAAACAAATCATATTTGACTTACACAAACCTACCTGTTAATGCTCAAAATAGCCCAAAATAAACGAAGCCAAAACAAAACTAAGCTGAAAAGCAAAACAAACTTATAACCAAACAATAAACTATGCCGGAATAAAACTTAATTTAAAAACAAATATGTTAAAACCTGAATTAAACCAAAATAAAACCAGAACCTGAAAACAAAAATAAAACATATATGTTAAACTAGCAACTAAGTAGCCTAGGAAATAAAAATAAATAATAACAAACAAATATGTTAAACTACCAGCTAAGTTACCTAAGAAATAAAAATAAAACAAACCATATTGACTTACACAAACTTACCTGTTAATACTAAAAATAGTACAAAATAAACGAAGCCAAAATTAAAACTAACCAAAAAGCACAAACTTACCTGTTAATACTCAAAATAGCCAAAAATAAACGAAGCCAAAACAAAGCTCAGCTGAAGAACAGCACAAACTAATAAGTAAACACCAAACTATGCCGAAATAAAACTAAACTTAAAAACCAATATGTTAAATACTTAAAAACAAAAACGTTAAAAATATCCTTAAAATAATAAACAAACAAAACTAAAACCAAAATCTAAACTAAATAAGAATAAACAAAAAACAAATATGTTAAAACCCATTACATACCAGTAAAACAAATAAAAATACAAAAAACCAAAATGCTCTTTTTAATAAAAACTACCTCTAGCCACCCTAGCCACCCACCAAACTCGCCCCTTCATATAAACCAGAAACCACAATAAACATAGCAAAATAGCCACAAGCATCTAATAAAATGATGCCAATCACCACAATAAGCGTAACCAATATAAACTATAGAATTAACCAACTAATCCTAGCCTACCTGGCAATACACTACTATACTTATCTTAAAAACAAAACCAACCCACCTGGTACAAAATACCCCAAAATTGACAGCCAACTAAACACCAACCATCAACCACAGCCACTAACCTACTAACCGTCAATAAGACAACACTCCTGCTCAGCCATACTTGGACCGCTACATACCCCCATGCCACTGCATGGTCTCAAATCGGTCAAGCAAGAAGCGACGCCCTAACATTTTTACTAACACACTATGCCGCCCACACAACAAAAGCCGCAAACAGCTAGAACCCACCCGTATCACCATAGCCAAACCAAGCTAGCACCAATCCAAATGCCAGCACCAATCCAAAAGCTAGACACCAATTAAAGTCAAGAAAAAGAGCCACGGGTGAGCACTTATAATGGAACATAGTGATGCAGTGCCCTGGGTGCAACATCATTATCTCTGACTGAACCTACCCGGAGGCTCTTGATCCCACGACTGCCCCATACCAGTCACAAACAGCCCAGTCGATTTATATTGTGCCCAAATATATAATGTATGCCCATTCAAACAACAACCGCACAGCCGACTTACATCGTGCCTAACATCTTATACATGACCATTAAACAACAACCGCACAGCCAAATTACATCGTGCCTGAAAAATATCATATATGCCCATGTAAACAACAGCCGCACAACCGACTTATATTGTGCACTGCCAATAATAGCACTTTTCTCTTCCACCAAAAGATCCAGCATTCCCAGTGCACCCACCAGAACATAAAGCTAGCAAAATATAAAGCTAGCATAATAAAAAGCTAGCAGAATAAAAAAGAGCCAAGGGTGAGCACTTATGATGAAACATGGTGATGAAGCGCCCTGTGTGCAACATCATTATCTCTGACAGTACCTACCCGGAGGCTCTTGATCCCACGACTGCCCCATACCAGTCACGATCAGCCCAGTCGATTTATATTGTGCCCAAATATATAATGTACGCCCTTCTAAGCAACAACCGCACAGCCAAATTACATCGTGCCTGAAAAATATCATATATGCCCATGTAAACAACAGCCGCACAACCGACTTATATTGTGCACTGCCAATAATAGCACTTTTCTCTTCCACCAAAAGATCCAGCATTCCCAGTGCACCCACCAGAACATAAAGCTAGCAAAATATAAAGCTAGCATAATAAAAAGCTAGCAGAATAAAAAAGAGCCAAGGGTGAGCACTTATGATGAAACATGGTGATGAAGCGCCCTGTGTGCAACATCATTATCTCTGACAGTACCTACCCGGAGGCTCTTGATCCCACGACTGCCTCACACCAGTCACAAACAGCCCAGTCGACTTGTGTTGTGCCAAATATATAATGTATGCCCATCCAAACAACAATCGCACAGCCAAATTATATTGTGCTAAATATAATACATAAAAGACTTAAATTGTGCACTACCAATAATAACACTTTTCTCTTCCACCAAAAGATCCAGCATTCCCAGTGCTCCCACCAGCGCCAACATGCAGCCACCTGACCACCAACACCCCACTAGCCACCAGAACATAAAGCTAGCAAAATATAAAGCTAGCATAATAAAAAAGAGCCAAGGGTGAGCACTTATAATGAAACATAGTGATGAAGCGCCTTGTGCGCAACATCATTATCTCTGACAGTACCTACCCGGAGACTCTTGATCCCACGACTGCCCCATACCAGTCACAAACAGCCCAGTCGATTTATATTGTGCCAAATATATAATGTATGCCCTTCTAAGCAACAACCGCACAGCCAAATCATATTGTGCACTGCCAATAATAGTACTTTTCTCTTCCACCAAAAGATCCAGCATTCCCAGTGCACCCACCAGCGCCAACATGCAGCCACCTGACCACCAACACCCATAGCCACCAGAACATAAAGCTAGCAAAATATAAAGCTAGCAAAATAAAAAAGACAACTAAAGTAAAAAAGAGCCATCGGGTGAGCACTTATGATGAAACATAGTGATGAAGCGCCCTGTGTGCAACATCATTATCTCTGACAGTACCTACCCGGAGGCTCTTGATCCCACGACTGCCCCATACCAGTCACAAACAGCCCAGTCGATTTATATTGTGCCCAAATATATAATGTATGCCCATCCAAACAACAACCGCACAGCCGACTTATATTGTGCCTAACATCTTATACATGACCATTAAACAACAACCGCACAGCCAAAGTATATTGTGCCTGAAAAATATCATATATGCCCATGTAAACAACAACCGCACAGCCGACTTAAATTGTGCACTGCCAATAATAACACTTTTCTCTTCCACCAAAAGACCCAGCATTCCCAGTGCACCCACCAGTGCCAACATGCAGCCACCTGACCACCAACACCCTACTAGCCACCAGAACATAAAGCTAGCAAAATATAAAGCTAGCATAATAAAAAGCTAGCATAATAAAAAGCTAGCAGAATAAAAAAGAGCCAAGGGTGAGCACTTATGATGAAACATGGTGATGAAGCGCCCTGTGTGCAACATCATTATCTCTGACAGTACCTACCCGGAGGCTCTTGATCCCACGACTGCCCCATACCAGTCACAAACAGCCCAGTCGACTTGTGTTGTGCCCAAATATATAATGTATGCCCATTCAAACAACAATCGCACAGCCGACTTACATCGTGCCCAACATCTTATACATGACCATTAAACAACAACCGCACAGCCGACTTAAATTTTGCACTGCCAATAATAACACTTTTCTCTTCCAAAAAAAGATCCAGCATTCCCAGTGCACCCACCAGTGCCAACATGCAGCCACCTGACCACCAACACCCTACTAGCCACCAGAACATAAAGCTACCAAAATATAAAGCTAGCATAATAAAAAGCTAGCAGAATAAAAAAGAGCCATCGGGTGAGCACTTATAATGAAACATGGTGATGAAGCGCCTGTGTGCAACATCATTGTCTCTGACAGTGCCTACCCGGAGGCTCTTGATCCCACGACTGCCCCATACCAGTCACAAACAGCCCAGTCGACTTGTGTTGTGCCCAAATATATAATGTATGCCCATTTAAACAACAACCGCACAGCCAAATTATATTGTGCCTGAAAAATATCATATATGCCCTTCTAAGCAACAATCGCACAGCCAAATCATATTGTGCCTGAAAAATTACCATATAACACTGGCAAATGCCAGTATCCAAAACTAGAATCAATTTAAAAATTCATTATATATGCATATGTCCAGTTCAAACAGGCCCGTCTCAAAATGTCAGTTTATTCTTATACCTAACCATATTGTCAAATCATACCAGACACCACAGCTCAAGCCGACACGAGCCAATAAAATTATCACTATAGCAAATCAACAGCCCAATCAATTTAAAGTATGCCTTAAAATATAGTATATATTCCCAAAACAACAAATAACAGCCCAGCCAATCTAAATTGGGCCCGAAAATCATCATATATATCCACCCATTAAAACAACAAACAACCGCACAGCCGATTTAAATAGTGCCTGAAAACATCATATCATAAAAATTTATTCATATTATGCCAAAATATATTATATATTTGCAAACAAACAACAATCATAAGACCGACTTATTCTGTGCCAATTTGCAACGTTCCAATATCCAAGTAGCCAAAATAAAACGCGCACCAATGCGATATTCTGCCTGGGTGATCGACCAACAATCGATACATCGACAAATCTCACTGATCCCCATACGATCTCTAGGCGATACTCTCAGTAAAACTCAAAAGCGACGACTGCCTGTGCAAGTGAAGAAGTGAATCTTGGGAAAAATTCAAAAACTATTAAATCCTAAAAGCAATAAAAACTAAAAGTGAAAACCTAAAAGCCAACATTTAAAGGAGGTGCTGATAATCCACCTAAAACTAAATTAAAAACATAATTAAACAGTCATACACCCATTAAACGACCAACAACAACCAAAAAGTGTAAGTTCCAGAAATAGGTTAATATATTCAAACTGCCCAAATAAGCGCGCGCAGTACCAATTTCATCATTGTTCAAATAGTCTGCCTCTGCCTGTGCCCCCCAATTGTGATTTCATAAAACTCCAAAATTGTCCATATTAGTCCCAAAAATTCCAATACCATAGCATACGATTGCGTTGGTATACAGTCGCGAAAAAACAGACGCCATGAAAATGGCGACAATATTACTGGCGTCAAAGCCAAACCGACGCGCATATACATACGCATGCAAGAATATGCAAAATTTTCCACAATGCTCGGCATTGCCAGGCTTAAACATATTTCTATTATGCTAACGGCTGGCCATTGCCAGACCGAAACACATTCCTACCAAAAAATTAAAAACAAAATTAACAACTACTTACACACTAACTCATTAATACTATAAATCATAGTGAATCAACCATATAGGCCCGTCCCTGGTAAAAAAATCTTTTAAGCCCACATCAAAATACGAATTCAAATTCCAACCAATATTTCCACATATACATATGTACTACATTTGTCCAAACACTAGTTTAGTCAACCTATTGCTGGCCATTGCCAAGCACAGAATAAATAAATTCATCCCCAAAAGTATTCAACGTTAACTTTCAAACTTCGTAGACAAGACACACCATAATTAAAACAACATAGCCAACCCTACAAAACTTACTACTTACTCACCTGTTTAAAACCAAAAACTTATCCGTCAAAAGCCTATTAACAACAATATATTCACCTATGAAAAAGAAAAAAAACAAAAAAGCACTTACCTGCAAATAGTAAAAACTTACCTGTTAAAAGTCTTCTTGGAAAAAAATCTGCAAACTACCAACTCACTCACCTGTAAACAAAACATAAACTTACCTGTATAAAACCTAATAACAATATTCAATAAACTCCACCACTTGCTCACCTGTAAAAACAACAAAACAAAACTCACCTGCTAAAACATAAGAAAACTATTGAACAAAACAAACCAATTACTTACCTGTAAAACAAAAACTTACCTGTTACTAAAGTCATATTATCTCTACTCCAATCAACAGCTCGACCAATATGAGCGGAACATACAACGAAGACAGCACCACAATACCATACATTGTCGTCCCAAAGGTCCAAAATGTGGGGAAGTTGGTCAGAATGGCTGAAATCGAAGTAGGTGAAGATGGCTTCTACACTCTCGCCATCAGAAATGATGAAATTAGATTTGCCTGTAGCACCGTAGGAAAGCACCGAGCCCTTTTAAAACTCTGTAGCTGCCTATACAAGGACACCTACACCGAAAACAGCCTACTTGGACCCAAATCGCATAAAGTCATCATCAAAGGACTCCATCCCTCCACACCCATAGACTGGATAGCGCTCAAATTAGCCCACCTTGGACACACACTACGCTCAGCCAAGAACATCATAAGCCATGCAACCCAGCGTCCAACAACTTCATATATTGTAGACCTAGAACTAAAAGAAAACAACCAGGAAATATATGAAATTGAACAAATTGGCACCTTCCTGGTCAGCATCGTTAAATACACTGCCAACCCTGACAACATAGAGCAATGTCATAAATGCCAAAAGTTTGACCACAAAACCAAGGACTGCAAGAAGCGAGAGTACACATGCTACAAGTGCGCCGGTAGCCATCACTCAGCAGAATGCACAAAGCCAAGACACCAGGATGGAAAATGTGCCAACTGTAAAGGCAGCCACATCGCCACATATAGAGGATGCCCAGTATACCAAGATGCACTGCATAAGCAACAACAATCACAACAACAAAGGCAAAGCGATGCCTCACCAAAAGCACCAAAACCATCGACATCCAAAGCAACACCATCAAGCCCAGAAAAACTGAGCATTGCAGACGTCGCAAGGATCTTAGAGGAGGGCTGGAGGGAATTTCACAAGACATATGAAACAAACACAACCCAATAACAAAAACAAATATCAAAAATAACTTAATTAATAATACAAAACAAATATGTTAAAACTTACAATTAAGCAACTAAGTAACCAAACAAACTTAAACTAAAACAAATATGTTAAAACTAGAAACTAACCAGCATAATAAACAAAAATAAAAATAAAAACAAACATATATGTTAAAATCCTAATTAAACCAAAACAAAACCAAAACCAAAAAACAAAATAAAACAAATATGTTAAAACTAGCTACTAAGTAACCTAGGAAATAAAAACTAAATAAGAACAAACATATATGTTAAAAACTACAACTAAGCAACTAAGAAATCAAAATAAAACAAATCATATTTGACTTACACAAACTTACCTGTTATACTCAAAATAGCCCGAAATAAACGAAGCCAAAACAAAGCTAAGCTGAAAAGCAAAACAAACTTATAAGTAAACATCGAACTATGCCAGAATAAAACTAAATTTAAAAACAAATATGTTAAAACCTAAATTAAACCAAAATAAAAACAAAACCAAAAAACAAAATAAAACATATATGTTAAACTAGCAACTAAGTAGCCTAAGAAACTAAAATAAATAATAACAAACAAATATGTTAAAACTAGCAACTAAGTAACCTTAGAAATAAAGATGAAACAAGAACAAACAAATATGTTAAAAACTACAACAAACCATAGTTGACTTGCACAAACTTACCTGTTAATACTTAAAATAGCTGAAAACAAACGATGCCAAAATAAAGCCTAGCTGAAGAACAGCACAAAACTAATATGTAAACAACAAACTATACCAAAATAAAACTAAACTCAAAAATAAACATGTTAAAATCCGAAAAATTTCAACCATGAATAAACAAATGAAAACATAAAACAAAACGATCTTTTCAATTAAGAACTTTTGACCGAACAAGTCTCGCTCCCATGAAAAACTACCCGAAATACAGGCCATGCCAAAATCAAACAAACAACCAATGTCGAACATAAACAACTACAAATAAATAACATTAAAAATAATATGAACTATAAAAATATAATAAATAAATAGTAAAGTAATAAAAACAAAATCAATAACAAAAGAAATAGGAATATAAACAATAATAACAATAGTAAACAATAAAAATAAAATCAATAACAAAAGTAAAAATAATAAGAACAAAAATAGTAGCATAAACAATAATAATAATAACGAAATAGTAAAAATAAAATTAACAACAAAAGTAAAAATGACAACAATAATAAAACAAAAAAGCAATAACAACAATAAAAACTAACAACAAAAATTAAAGCAATAAAATAAATGCTAGCAAAAATACGATAACAATAATAGCAAAATAAAAAAAATAATAACAATAATAAAACCATAATAATAATTAACAATAGTCAAGTCAAAATCAAAATCAAAATAAAATAACAATAACAATATTAATTATAAATTAGCTACAACAAATTCCAAAATACTACTAACAATAAAATAAATAATAACAAGCAATAACAAAACTAACCAACAACACTTCAATATGTAAGGCCTGCTGTGCGCTGGAATAGAGACTGAGAAGAGACCCTAAAGTGTATGTTCCAGACTCACAGTCGTCTACCAGAGTACATATTGACGTCCCACCAGACAACATTAAATAACTACCTAAATCCCCTTTTATCTGCCCCACTTAAAACAGGAGACCAAAGCACACCACACGGTGCCATAAAAGTACCAAAATTAACTTAGCCATCCAAATCACTTGGCCACACTAACACCATAAAAACGGCACCATACAATCCTTGTGCCCAAAGAATAAAAAAAGCTTCCGGAGCACTGTCCATGGCATAAACAGGTGAGGAGCAGTAACAAAAACCAAACCCAATTCACAACCGCACCCATAGCCCAAAACAACACACCTGGCTAACAAAAACTGCTAGCTTGGTGCCTGGAGCACTGTCCACCTGGGCATGTTGTAAACCAGGTGAGTGAGCAGTAACAAAACTAACCAAAACCCAATTTCACAACCGCACCCATATGCCCAAAACAATCACACCTGGCTAACAAAAACTGCTTAGCTTGGGTGCCTGGAGCACTGTCCACCTGGGCATGTTGTAAACCAGGTGAGTGAGCAGTAACAAAACTAACCAAAACCCAATTTCACAACCGCACCCATATGCCCAAAACAATCACACCTGGCTAACAAAAACTGCTTAGCTTGGGTGCCCGGAGCACTGTCCTTCTGGGCATGTGTAAACCAGGTGAGTGAGCAGTAATCATAAGGACGCACAATAATCCACCAAATAAACGCTAATCGGCAGCACTCTTATGCCAAACAGCTACAAACAAGCCAAACAATAAACTTACTCAACTAACCTACTAACCGACAACCAGACAACTCTCCAGCTCAGCCATACTTGGACAGCTAAAAAACAGCCATCCTCTTACACAACAAAAGCTCCATAACAACGTAAACTCACTATAGCTAAACCAAGCTATCACATGCAAAACCAACATTTGCCCAACCTAAAAAACGTCCAATAGGCCGTGTGGTCCACTTTGTGGCGTCAAGCGGTAAACTGTCCGATCCCAGCCTCCAAAGGACACGGATCCGGACCGCCATCAAGTACTTAGCACCAAGCTAGTACCAAATAGAACTATAATTTAAACCTAACCAAACATGGTCCCAAAACAATAACCCACAAACTGCATATACCATACATTTACATACATATGCAAGGCCAAACACCTAAAACAAGCCTACCAGCAAGCTAGCCAAATTATATTATATTTGATCATTGGCTCTGAATATAGTTGATCCGCACCCAATGGCAATAAATCATAACAGCACACATAACATGTATACAAACACAAAATGCCCTAAATACCTGCAACCAATCCCAGTGCCTAGTGCCCAAAATACTCTGACTAGCAGACGAAATCCAAAAACTAACCTGTTTATAGGCCAGCCAAACAACATAAACGCCATTAACCAGCCCACCTGGCACAAAATACCCCAAAATAGACAGCCAAGTAAACACCAACCATCAACAACAGCCACTAACCTACTAACCGTCAATAAGACAACAATCCTGCTCAGCCATACTTGGACCGCTACATACCCCCATGCCATGCATGGTCTCAAATCGGTCAAGCAAGAAGCGACGCCCTAACATTTTACTAACACACTATGCCGCCTACACAACAACCGCACAGCCGACTTAAATTGTGCCCAAATATATAATGTATGCCCATTCAAACAACAACCGCACAGCCGACTTATATTGTGCACTGCCAATAATAGCACTCTTCCCTTCCACCAAAAGATCCAGCATTCCCAGTGCAGCCACCAGTGCCAACATGCAGCCACCAGAACAAGCAAACATAGCCAGCCACAAATATAAAGCTAGCAGAATAAAAAAAGCTAGACACCAACTAAAGTCAAGAAAAAAGAGCCACGGGTGAGCACTTATGATGAAACATAGTGATGAAGCGCCCTGTGTGCAACATCATTATCTCTGACAGTACCTACCCGGAGGCTCTTGATCCCACGACTGCCCCATACCAGTCACAAACAGCCCAGTTGATTTATATTGTGCCAAATATATAATGTATGCCCATCCAAACAACAACCGCACAGCCAAATCATATCGTGCCTGAAAATGCCACAAAGTTTACATTAAA
The DNA here is from genome assembly GCA_018903485.1 of Drosophila littoralis. Lineage (NCBI taxonomy): Eukaryota > Metazoa > Arthropoda > Insecta > Diptera > Drosophilidae > Drosophila > Drosophila littoralis. The sequence goes on along the minus strand of JAEIGF010000629.1, from coordinate 148,806 downwards.
CACTAAGGGCAATGAAACCAACCACAACATTACAATTATTATTATTACTTTTCCTATCACCCCAAAATGTATTACTTACCGTACACACATGAAATAAACTACTGCCATGAAGGCTCAAAAACAAACCTGAATACCATATACATATACCAATCATACACTTACCATACAACCTCTATAAATCTAGAATAAAATTAGCATATACTTACCATATACTTATTAAAATACTTACCACATAATTAAACTAAACTTACTAAACACTCACTACATAACAATCTAATATATACATTATACTTACCAAATATTCACAGTATGCCTACCATATACGCACCAAATACGCACTATATACCCACCTGATATTCTACAATATACTTAACTAATACTTACCATGCACCTACCAAGCAACCAATATATATTTACCTAATATCTACAATATACTCACCGTATATACGACACATACTCACCAAATCTTCACCATATACTCACCTGTTAACAACAATAAACTTTCCTAATACCCTATATACTTACCCGATATCAACCATACACTCATTAAACACTAACCAAAAAGAAACTACCACGAAATCTCAACAATCTCTATCAATTCCTACATAACTCATCTCACCATAGCACTATAAACTAACTCAATTCAACAACTATACCCATTAACATTAAACGCATGCACCATTCACGCATGCCAAAAACCAAAAACCATAAACCCTATAATTAAACCAAACATGGTACCAAAACAATAACCCATAAACAGCATATACCATACATTTACATACATATGCAAAGCCAAACATCTAAAACAAGCCTACCAGCAAGCTAGCCAAATTATATTATATTCAATCATTGGCCCTGAATATAGTTGATCCGCACCCAATGGCAATAAATCATAATAGCACACATAACATGTATACAAACACAAAATGCCCCAAATATATAAACAAGCCACTCAAACAATTGGCAATACCTGCAACCAATCCCAGTGCCTAATGCCCCAAATGACCTAATCTACAGACCAAAACCAAAAACTAACCTGTTTATAGGTCAGCCAAACACCTGCAACAAATACGCCATTAACCAACCCACCTGGTACAAAATACCCCAAAATTGACAGCCAACTAAACACCAACCATCAACCACAGCCACTAACCTACTAACCGTCAATAAGACAACACTCCTGCTCAGCCATACTTGGACCGCTACATACCCCCATGCCACTGCATGGTCTCAAATCGGTCAAGCAAGAAGCGACGCCCTAACACTTTACTAACACACTATGCCGCCCACACAACAAAAGCCGCAAACAGCCAAAACCCACCCGTATCACCACAGCCAAACCAAGCTAGCACCAATCCAAATGCCAGCACCAATCCAAAAGCTAGACACCAATTAAAGTCAAGAAAAAGAGCCACGGGTGAGCACTTATGATGAAACATAGTGATAAAGCGCCCTGTGTGCAACATCATTATCTCTGACAGTACCTACCCGGAGGCTCTTGATCCCACGACTGCCCCATACCAGTCACGATCAGCCCAGTCGACTTGTGTTGTGCCAAATATATAATGTATGCCCATTTAAACAACAACCGCACAGCCAAATTATATTGTGCCTGAAAAATATCATATATGCCCATGTAAACAACAGCCGCACAACCGACTTATATTGTGCACTGCCAATAATAGCACTTTTCTCTTCCATAAAAGATCCAGCATTCCCAGTACACCCACCAGTGCCAACATGCAGCCACCTGACCACCAACACCCTACTAGCCACCAGAACATAAAGCTAGCAAAATATAAAGCTAGCAAAATATAAAGCTAGCATAATAAAAAAGGGCCAAGGGTGAGCACTTATAATGAAACATAGTGATGAAGCGCCCTGTGTGCAACATCATTATCTCTGACAGTGCCTACCCGGAGGCTCTTGATCCCACGACTGCCCCATACCAGTCACAAACAGCCCAGTTGATTTATATTGTGCCAAATATATAATGTATGCCCATCCAAACAACAACCGCACAGCCAAATCATATCGTGCCTGAAAATGCCACAAAGTTTACATTAAACACTAAGGGCAATGAAACCAACCACAACATTACAATTATTATTATTACTTTTCCTATCACCCCAAAATGTATTACTTACCGTACACACATGAAATAAACTACTGCCATGAAGGCTCAAAAACAAACCTGAATACCATATACATATACCAATCATACACTTACCATACAACCTCTATAAATCTAGAATAAAATTAGCATATACTTACCATATACTTATTAAAATACTTACCACATAATTAAACTAAACTTACTAAACACTCACTACATAACAATCTAATATATACATTATACTTACCAAATATTCACAGTATGCCTACCATATACGCACCAAATACGCACTATATACCCACCTGATATTCTACAATATACTTAACTAATACTTACCATGCACCTACCAAGCAACCAATATATATTTACCTAATATCTACAATATACTCACCGTATATACGACACATACTCACCAAATCTTCACCATATACTCACCTGTCAACAACAATAAACTTTCCTTATACCCTATATACTTACCCGATATCAACCATACACTCATTAAACACTAACCAAAAAGAAACTACCACGAAATCTCAACAATCTCTATCAATTCCTACATAACTCATCTCACCATAGCACTATAAACTAACTCAATTCAACAACTATACCCATTAACATTAAACGCATGCACCATTCACGCATGCCAAAAACCAAAAACCATAAACCCTATAATTAAACCAAACATGGTACCAAAACAATAACCCATAAACAGCATATACCATACATTTACATACATATGCAAAGCCAAACATCTAAAACAAGCCTACCAGCAAGCTAGCCAAATTATATTATATTCAATCATTGGCCCTGAATATAGTTGATCCGCACCCAATGGCAATAAATCATAATAGCACACATAACATGTATACAAACACAAAATGGCCCAAATATATAAACAAGCCACTCAAACAATTGGCAATACCTGCAAACAATCCCAATGCCTAATGCCCCAAATGACCCAATCTACAGATCAAATCCAAAAACCAACTTGTTTATAGGTCAGCCAAACACCTGCAACAAAAACGCCATTAACCAACCCACCTGGTACAAAATACCCCAAAATTGACAGCCAACTAAACACCAACCATCAACCACAGCCACTAACCTACTAACCGTCAATAAGACAACACTCCTGCTCAGCCATACTTGGACCGCTACATACCCCCATGCCACTGCATGGTCTCAAATCGGTCAAGCAAGAAGCGACGCCCTAACACTTTACTAACACACTATGCCGCCCACACAACAAAAGCCGCAAACAGCCAAAACCCACCCGTATCACCACAGCCAAACCAAGCTAGCACCAATCCAAATGCCAGCACCAATCCAAAAGCTAGACACCAATTAAAGTCAAGAAAAAGAGCCACAGGTGAGCACTTATGATGAAACATAGTGATGAAGCGCCCTGTGTGCAACATCATTATCTCTGACAGTACCTACCCGGAGGCTCTTGATCCCACGACTGCCCCATACCAGTCACGATCAGCCCAGTCGATTTATATTGTGCCCAAATATATAATGTATGCCCATCCAAACAACAATCGCACAGCCGACTTATATTGTGCCTAACATCTTATACATGACCATTAAACAACAACCGCACTGCCAAATTATATCGTGCCTGAAAAATTATCATATAACACTGGCAAATGCCAGTGTCTATCCGTATCCAAAACTAGAATCAATTTAAAAATTCATTATATATGCATATGTCCAGTTCAAACAGGCCCGTCTCAAAATGTCAGTTTATTCTTATACCTAACCATATTGTCAAATCATACCAGACACCACAGCTCAAGCCGACACGAGCCAATAAAATTATCACTATAGCAAATCAACAGCCCAATCAATTTAAAGTATGCCTTAAAATATAGTATATATTCCCAAAACAGCAAATAACAGCCCAGCCAATCTAAATTGAGCCCGAAAAGTATCATATATATCCACCCATTAAAACAACAAACAACCGCACAGCCGATTTAAATAGTGCCTGAAAACATCATATCATAAAAATTTATTCATATTATGCCAAAATATATTATATATTTGTAAACAAACAACAATCATAAGACCGACTTATTCTGTGCCAATTTGCAACGTTCCAATATCCAGGTAGCCAAAATAAAACGCGCACCAATGCGATATTTTGCCTAGGTGATCGACCAACAATCGATACATCGACAAGTTTCACTGATCCCCATACGATCTCTAGGCGATACTCTCAGTAAAAGTCAAAAGCGACGACTGCCTGCGCAAGTGAAGAAGTAAGCTCGGAAAAAAATCAAAAACTACTAAACCCTATTAAAAGCAACAAAAACTAAAAGTGAAAAACTACAAACTATTTAACGCAGGATCGCTGTCATTTTGCCTAAACCAAAAACACTGTGTAATCACCAATTTTAACCCAACCCCATTTCAACAAAATGTAAGTCTCGAAAAAATATTAATATATATTCAAACTGTCAATATAACCCTAAATAAGTGCGCGCAATATCATTTTCACCACGGTTAAAATAGTCTGTCTCCGTCTGTGTCCCTCAATTATGAAATAGCCAATACAAACGTATTCAAGGCCAAACATCCCACTAAAATAAGATGCCAACCAACTAATTAAAACCCAAAAATCTCATATAAATCCCATATAAATAGAAAGTGTGACAATTGGGGTAAGTCTGGAACCATAGTTTTCATAAAACTCCAAAATTGTCCATATTAGTCCCAAAAATTCCAATACCATAGCATACGATTGCGTTGGTATACAGTCGCGAAAAACAGACGCCATGAAAATGGCGACAATATTACTGGCGACAAAGCCAAACCGACGCGCATATACACACGCATGCAAGTATAGGCAAAATTTTCCACAATGCTCGGCATTGCCAGGCTTAAACATATTTCTATTATGCTAACGGCTGGCCATTGCCAGACCGAAACACATTCCTACCAAAAAATAAAAACAAAATTAACAACTACTTACACACTAACTCATTAATACTATAAATCATAGTTAATCAACCATATAGGCCCTTCCCTGGTAAAAAATCTTTTAAGCCCACATCAAAATACGAATTCAAATTCCAACCAATATTTCCACATATACATATGTACTACATTTGTCCAAACACTAGTTTAGTCAACCTATTCCTGGCCATTGCCAAGCACAGAATAAATAAATTCATCCCCAAAAGTATTCAACGTTAACTTTCAAACTTCGTAGACAAGACACACCAGAATTAAAACAACATAGCCAACCCTACAAAACTTACTACTTACTCACCTGTTTAAAACCAAAAACTTATCCGTCAAAAGCCTATTAACAACAATATATTCACCTATGAAAAAGAAAAAAACAAAAAAGCACTTACCTGCAAATAGTAAAAACTTACCTGTTAAAAGTCTTCTTGGGAAAAATCTGCAAACTACCAACTCACTCACCTGTAAACAAAACATAAACTTACCTGTATAAAACCTAATAACAATATTCAATAAATTCCCCCACTCGCCCACCTATAAAAACAACAAAATAAAACTCACCTGTTAAAACATAAGAAAACTAATGAACAAAACAAACAAATTACTTACCTGTAAAACAAAAACTTACCTGTTACTAAAGCCATACTATCTCTACTCCAATCAACAGCTCGACCAATATGAGCGGAACATACAACGAAGACAACACCACAATACCATACATTGTCGTCCCAAAGGTCCAAAATGTGGGGAAGTTGGTCAGAATGGCTGAAATCGAAGTAGGAGAAGATGGCTTCTACACTCTCGCCATTAGAAATGATGAAATTAGATTTGCCTGTAGCACCGTAGGAAAGCACCGAGCCCTTTTAAAACTCTGTAGCTGCCTATACAAGGATACCTACACCGAAAACAGCCTACTTGGACCCAAATCGCATAAAGTCATCATCAAAGGACTCCATCCCTCCACACCCATAGACTGGATAGCGCTCAAATTAGCCCACCTTGGACACACAGTACGCTCAGCCAAGAACATCACAAGCCACGCAACCCAGCGTCCAACAACTTCATATATTGTAGACCTAAAACTAAAAGAAAACAACCAGGAAATATATGAAATTGAACAAATTGGCACCTTCCTGGTCAGCATCGTTAAATACACTGCCAACCCTGACAACATAGAGCAATGTCATAAATGCCAAAAGTTTGACCACAAAACCAAGGACTGCAAGAAGCGAGAGTACACATGCTACAAGTGCGCCGGTAGCCATCACTCAGCAGAATGCACAAAGCCAAGACACCAGGATGGAAAATGTGCCAACTGTAAAGGCAGCCACATCGCCACATATAGAGGATGCCCAGTATACCAAGATGCACTGCATAAGCAACAACAATCACAACAACAAAGGCAAAGCGATGCCTCACCAAAAGCACCAAAACCATCGACATCCAAAGCAACACCATCAAGCCCAGAAAAACTGAGCATTGCAGACGTCGCAAGGATCTTAGAGGAGGGCTGGAGGGAATTTCACAAGACATATGAAACAAATACAACCCAATAATAGAATAATAAATACCTAACAGCTATACATTAAACAAAAACAAATATCAAAAATAACTTAATTAATAATACAAAACAAATATGTTAAAACTTACAATTAAGCAAGTAAGTAACCAAACAAACTTAAACTAAAACAAATATGTTAAAACTAGAAACTAACCAGCATAATAAACAAAAATAAGAATAAAAACAAACATATATGTTAAAATCCTAATTAAACCAAAACAAAACCAAAACCAAAAAAAACAAAATAAAACAAATATGTTAAACTAGCAACTAAGTAGCCTAAGAAATTAAAATAAACAATAACAAACAAATATGTTAAAACTAGCAACTAAGCAACCCAAGAAATAAAATAAATAATAGCAAACAAATATGTTATAAGCTAAGCTGAAAAGCCAAACAAACTTATAAGTAAACATTGAATTATCCCAAAACAAAACTAAATTTAAAAAACAAATATGTTAAAACCTAAATTAAACCAAAATAAAACTAGAACCAAAAACAAAATAAAACAAATATGTTAAAACTAGCAATTAAGTAACCTAAGAAATAAAATAAACTATATTTGACCCATACAAACTTACCTGTTAATACTCAAAATAGCCAAAAATAAACGAAGCCAAAATAAAGCCAAGCTGAAAAACAAAAACAAAACAAAAACATATATGTTAAAACTAGCAACTAAGTAACCTAGGAAATAAAAATAAATAATAACAAACAAATATGTTAAAAATTACAACTAAGTAACCCAGGAAATAAAAATAAATAATAACAAACAAATATGTTAAATTATCAACTAAGTTACCTAAGAAATAAAAATAAAACAAACCATATTGACCTACACAAACTTACCTGTTAATACTCAAAATACCCAAAAATAAACGAAGCCAAAATAAAGCCAAGCTGAAAAACAAAAACATATATGTTAAAACTAGCAACTAAGTAACCTAAGAAATAAAAATAAATAATAACAAACAAATATGTTAAAAATTACAAATAAGTAACCTAGGAAATAAAAATAAATAATAACAAACAAATATGTTAAAAATTACAACTAAGCAACTAAGAAATCAAAATAAAACAAATCATATTTGACCTACACAAACTCACCTGTTAACACTAAAAATAGTACAAAATAAACGAAGCCAAAATTAAAACTAACCAAAAAGCACAAACTTACCTGTTAATACTCAAAATAGCCAAAAATAAACGAAGCCAAAACAAAGCTAAGCTGAAAAGCAAAACAAACTTATAAGTAAACATCGAACTATGCCAGAATAAAACTAAATTTAAAAACAAATATGTTAAAACCTGAATTAAACCAAGATAAAAACAAAACCAAAAAACAAAATAAAACAAATATGTTAAAACTAGCTACTAAGTAACCTAGGAAATAAAAACTAAATAAGAACAAATATATATGTTAAAAACTACAACTAAGCAACTAAGAAATCAAAATAAAACAAATCATATTTGACTTACACAAACTTACCTGTTAATGCATATAAATCTGGCAATATTATTTTTGGTCAAAACTCATGTGAGAATGGGACCCTCAAATATCCCATATAGACACAGGTCGAAATTTCTCACCCCCAGAACTCGCTCAAAAATCAACTGGTTTTCATATGTAGCGGCTTTTTGTTCATGGTTCGGCCTCTTGATCAATTCGGCATCTAAATCTGGCAACATCATTTTTAGACAAAATTCATGTGAAAATGATACACTCAAATATCCCATATAAACACACGTCGACATTTCCCAGCCCCATAACTCGGTCAAATATCAACTGATTTTCATAAGGAGTGGCTTTTTATTCATAGCTCGGCCTCTAGATCAATTCAGCATCTAAATCTGGCATCATAATTTATAGTCAAAATCCATGTAAAAATAATGCCCGCAAATATCCCATACAGACACAGGTCAAAATTTATAATCCCAGAACTCGACAAAAAATCAACCGCTTTTCATAAGGAGTGGCGTTTTGTTCATGGCTTGGCCTTTAGATCAATTTGGCATCTAAATCTGGCAATATTATTTTGGTCAGAATTCATGTGAGAATGGGACCCTCAAATATCCCATATAGACACAGGTCAAAATTTCTCACCCCCAGAACTCGGTCAAAAATCAACCGCATTTCATAAGGAGTGGATTTTTATTCATGGTTCGGCCTCTAGATCAATGCGGCATCGAAATCTGGCTATATTATTTTTGGTCAAAATTCATGTGAGAATGGGACCCTCAAATATCCCATGTAGACACAGGTCGAAATTTCTCACCCCCAGAACTCGGTCAAATATCAACTGATTTTCATAAGTAGCGGCTTTTTGTTCATGGTTCGGCCTCTATATCAATTCGGCATCTAAATCTGGCAACATCATTTTTAGACAAAATTCATGTGAAAATGATACACTCAAATATCCCATATAGACACACGTCGAAATTTCCAAGCCCCATAACTCGGTCAAATATCAACTGATTTTCATAAGGAGTGGCTTTTTGTTCATAGCTCGGCCTCTTGATTAACCCCATGCCTCGATCAAAAATCAACTTCTTTTCATAAGTAGTAGCTTTTTGTTCATGGTTTGGCCTCTTGATCAATTCGGCATCAAAATCTGGCAAAATCATTAATAGTCAAAATCAATGTGAAAATAATATCTTCAAATATCACATATAGACACACGTTGACATTTCCAAGCCCCATAACTCGGTCAAATATCAACCGATTTTCATAAGGAGTGGCTTTTTGTTCATGGCTTAGCCTTTAGATCAATTTGGCATCTAAATCTGGCAATATTATTTTAGGTCAAAATTCATGTGACAATGGGACCCTCAAATATCTCATGTAGACACAGGTCGAAATTTCTCACCCCCAGAACTAGGTCAAAAATCAACTGATTTTCTAAATTCGGATCTAAATCACATTTTGGACAAAATTCAGGAAAATACACTCAATAAATCTGGCAACATTATTTTTGGTCAAAAAGAAACATACACATCAAATTTCTAACTCTATCTAAAAAAAAAAATTTTTTTTTTTTTTTACTTTTTTTTTTTTTTTTTTTGGTCTTTAAATTAATTTGGTTTCTAAATCTGGCATCATTTTCAAAATTCATGTGAAAATGATACACTCAAATATCCCATATAAACACACGTCGACAATTTTCCACGCCCCATAACTCGGTCAAATATGAACCGATTTTCATAAGGAGTGGCCTTTTGTTCATAGCTCGGCGTCTAGATCAATTAAACATATTAATAAAATATAACCAACCAGTCGATTAGCCCCATAACTCGGTCAAAAATCAACCGCTTTTCATAAGGAGTAGCTTTTTGTTCATGGCTTGGCCTTTAGATCAATTTGGCATATAAATCTGGCAATATTTTATTTTTGGTCAAAATTCATGTGAGAATGGGACCCTCAAATATCCCATATAGACACAGGTCGAAATTTCTCACCCCCAGAACTCGGTCAAAAATCAACTGATTTTCATAAGTAGCGGCTTTTTGTTCATGGTTCGGCCTCTAGATCAATTCGGCATCTAAATCTGGCAACATCATTTTTAGACAAAATTCATGTGAAAATGATACACTCAAATATCCCATATAAACACACGTCGACATTTCCCAGCCCCATAACTCGGTCAAATATCAACTGATTTTCATAAGGAGTGGCTTTTTATTCATAGCTCGGCCTCTAGATCAATTCAGCATCTAAATCTGGCATCATAATTTATAGTCAAAATCCATGTAAAAATAATGCCCGCAAATATCCCATACAGACACAGGTCGAAATTTCTAATCCCAGAACTCGACAAAAAATCAACCGCTTTTCATAAGGAGCGGCGTTTTGTTCATGGCTTGGCCTTTAGATCAATTTGGCATCTAAATCTGGCAATATTATTTTGGTCAGAATTCATGTGAGAATGGGACCATCAAATATCCCATATAGACACAGGTCGAAATTTCTCACCCCCAGAACTCGGTCAAAATTCAACCGCATTTCATAAGAAGTGGATTTTTATTCATGGTTCGGCCTCTAGATCAATGCGGCATCGAAATCTGGCTATATTATTTTTGGTCAAAATTCATGTGAGAATGGGACCCTCAAATATCCCATGTAGACACAGGTCGAAATTTCTCACCCCAGAACTCGGTCAAATATCAACTGATTTTCATAAGTAGCGGCTTTTTGTTCATGGTTCGGCCTCTAGATCAATTTGGCAGCTAAATCTGGCAATATTATTTTTGGTTAAAATTCATGTGAGAATGGGACCCCCAAATATCCCAGGTCGAAATTTCTTACCCCCATAACTCGGTCAAAAATCAACCGCTTTTCATAAGGAGTGGCTTTTTGTTCATGGCTTGGCCTTTGGATCAATTCGGCATCTAAATCTGGCAACATCATTAAGAGTAAAAATTCATGTGAAAATGATACACTCATCCCATATAGACACACGTCGACATTTCCCAGCCCCATAACTCGGTCAAATATCAACTGATTTTCATAAGGAGTGGCTTTTTGTTCATGGTTCGGCCTCTAGATCAATTTGGCACACAAATCTGGCAATTTTATTTTTGGTCAAAATTCATGTGAGAATGGGACCCTCAAATATCCCATGTAGACACAGGTCGAAATTTCTCACCCCCAGAACTCGGTCAAATATCAACTGATTTTCATAAGTAGCGGCTTTTTGTTCATGGTTCGGCCTCTAGATCAATTCGGCATCTAAATCTGGCAACATCATTTTTAGACAAAATTCATGTGAAAATGATACACTCAAATATCCCATATAGACACACGTCGAAATTTCCAAGCCCCATAACTCGGTCAAATATCAACTGATTTTCATAAGGAGTGGCTTTTTGTTCATAGCTCGGCCTCTTGATTAACCCCATGCCTCGATCAAAAATCAACTTCTTTTCATAAGTAGTAGCTTTTTGTTCATGGTTTGGCCTCTATATCAATTCGGCATCAAAATCTGGCAAAATCATTAATAGTCAAAATCAATGTGAAAATAATATCCTCAAATATCACATATAGACACACGTTGACATTTCCAAGCCCCATAACTCGGTCAAATATCAACCGATTTTCATAAGGAGTGGCTTTTTGTTCATGGCTTAGCCTTTAGATCAATTTGGCATCTAAATCTGGCAATATTATTTTAGGTCAAAATTCATGTGACAATGGGACCCTCAAATATCTCATGTAGACACAGGTCGAAATTTCTCACCCCCAGAACTAGGTCAAAAATCAACTGATTTTCTAGATCAATTCGGCATCTAAATCTGGCAACATCATTTTTGGACAAAATTCATGTGAAAATGATACACTCAAATATCCCATATAAACACACGTCGACATTTTCCAGCCCCATAACTCGGTCAAATATGAACCGATTTTCATAAGGAGTGGCCTTTTGTTCATAGCTGGTCTAGATCAACCCCATAACTCGGTCAAAATCTTTTCTTTTGTTTATGGCTTAGCCTTTAGATCAATTTGGCATCTAAATCTGGCAATATTATTTTAGGTCAAAATTCATGTGAGAATGGGACCCTCAAATATCCCATATAGACACAGGTCGAAATTTCTCACCCCCATAACTCGGTCAAATATCAACTGATTTTCATAAGGAGTGGCTTTTTGTTCATGGTTTAGCCTTTAGATCAATTCGGCATCTAAATCTGGCAATATTATTTTTAGGTCAAAATTCATGTGACAATGGGACCCTCAAATATCCCATATAGACACAGGTCGAAATTTCTCAGCCCCAGAACTCGGTCAAAAATCAACTGATTTTCATAAGTATTTCATAGCTCGGCCATCAAATCTAAATCTGGCAACATCATAATTTTGGTCAAAATTCATGTAAAAATGATACACTCAAATATCCCATATAAACACACGTCGACATCCCCATAACTCGGTCAAATAAGGAGTGGCCTTTTGTTCATAGCTCGGCGTCTAGATCAACCCCATAACTCGGTCAAAAATCAACCGCTTTTCATAAGGAGGGAGCTTTTTGTTTATGGTTCGGCCTTTAGATCAATTTGGCATATAAATCTGGCAATATTATTTTTGGTCAAAATTCATGTGAGAATGGGACCCTCAAATATCCCATATAGACACAGGTCGAAATTTCTCACCCCCAGAACTCGCTCAAAAATCAACTGCTTTTCATATGTAGCGGCTTTTTGTTCATGGTTCGGCCTCTAGATCAATTCGGCATCTAAATCTGGCAACATCATTTTTAGACAAAATTCATGTGAAAATGATACACTCAAATATCCCATATAAACACACGTCGACATTTCCCAGCCCCATAACTCGGTCAAATATCAACTGATTTTCATAAGGAGTGGCTTTTTATTCATAGCTCGGCCTCTAGATCAATTCAGCATCTAAATCTGGCAACATAATTTATAGTCAAAATCCATGTAAAAATAATGCCCGCAAATATCCCATACAGACACAGGTCGAAATTTCTAACCCCAGAACTCGGTCAAAAATCAACCGCTTTTCATAAGGAGCGGCTTTTTGTTCATGGCTTGGCCTTTAGATCAATTTGGCATCTAAATCTGGCAATATTATTTTTGGTCAAAATTCATGTGAGAATGGGACCCTCAAATATCCCATATAGACACAGGTCGAAATTTCTCACCCCCAGAACTCGGTCAAATATCAACTGCATTTTCATAAGAAGTGGCTTTTTGTTCATGGTTCGGCCTCTAGATCAATGCGGCATCGAAATCTGGCAATATCATTTTTGGTCAAAATTCATGTGAGAATGGGACCCTCAAATATCCCATGTAGACACAGGTCGAAATTTCCAAGCCCCAGAACTCGGTCAAATATCAACTGATTTTCATAAGGAGTGGCTTTTTGTTCATAGCTCGGCCTCTTGATTAACCCCATGCCTCGATCAAAAATCAACTTCTTTTCATAAGTAGTAGCTTTTTGTTCATGGTTTGGCCTCTATATCAATTCGGCATCAAAATCTGGCAAAATCATTAATAGTCAAAATCAATGTGAAAATAATATCCTCAAATATCACATATAGACACACGTTGACATTTCCAAGCCCCATAACTCGGTCAAATATCAACCGATTTTCATAAGGAGTGGCTTTTTGTTCATGGCTTAGCCTTTAGATCAATTTGGCATCTAAATCTGGCAATATTATTTTAGGTCAAAATTCATGTGACAATGGGACCCTCAAATATCTCATGTAGACACAGGTCGAAATTTCTCACCCCCAGAACTAGGTCAAAAATCAACTGATTTTCTAGATCAATTCGGCATCTAAATCTGGCAACATCATTTTTGGACAAAATTCATGTGAAAATGATACACTCAAATATCCCATATAAACACACGTCGACATTTTCCAGCCCCATAACTCGGTCAAATATGAACCGATTTTCATAAGGAGTGGCCTTTTGTTCATAGCTCGGCGTCTAGATCAACCCCATAACTCGGTCAAAAATCAATCGCTTTTCATAAGGAGTAGCTTTTTGTTTATGGCTTGGCCTTTAGATCAATTTGGCATATAAATCTGGCAATATTATTTTTGGTCAAAACTCATGTGAGAATGGGACCCTCAAATATCCCATATAGACACAGGTCGAAATTTCTCACCCCCAGAACTCGCTCAAAAATCAACTGCTTTTCATATGTAGCGGCTTTTTGTTCATGGTTCGGCCTCTAGATCAATTCGGCATCTAAATCTGGCAACATCATTTTTAGACAAAATTCATGTGAAAATGATACACTCAAATATCCCATATAAACACACGTCGACATTTCCCAGCCCCATAACTCGGTCAAATATCAACTGATTTTCATAAGGAGTGGCTTTTTATTCATAGCTCGGCCTCTAGATCAATTCAGCATCTAAATCTGGCATCATAATTTATAGTCAAAATCCATGTAAAAATAATGCCCGCAAATATCCCATACAGACACAGGTCGAAATTTCTAATCCCAGAACTCGACAAAAAATCAACCGCTTTTCATAAGGAGCGGCGTTTTGTTCATGGCTTGGCCTTTAGATCAATTTGGCATCTAAATCTGGCAATATTATTTTGGTCAGAATTCATGTGAGAATGGGACCATCAAATATCCCATATAGACACAGGTCGAAATTTCTCACCCCCAGAACTCGGTCAAAATTCAACCGCATTTCATAAGAAGTGGATTTTTATTCATGGTTCGGCCTCTAGATCAATGCGGCATCGAAATCTGGCTATATTATTTTTGGTCAAAATTCATGTGAGAATGGGACCCTCAAATATCCCATGTAGACACAGGTCGAAATTTCTCACCCCCAGAACTCGGTCAAATATCAACTGATTTTCATAAGTAGCGGCTTTTTGTTCATGGTTCGGCCTCTAGATCAATTTGGCAGCTAAATCTGGCAATATTATTTTTGGTTAAAATTCATGTGAGAATGGGACCCCCAAATATCCCAGGTCGAAATTTCTTACCCCCATAACTCGGTCAAAAATCAACCGCTTTTCATAAGGAGTGGCTTTTTGTTCATGGCTTGGCATTTGGATCAATTCGGCATCTAAATCTGGCAACATCATTAAGAGTAAAAATTTATGTGAAAATGATACACTCAAATATCCCATATAGACACACGTCGACATTTCCCAGCCCCATAACTCGGTCAAATATCAACTGATTTTCATAAGGAGTGGCGTTTTGTTCATGGCTTGGCCTTTTAGATCAATTTGGCATCTAAATCTGGCAATATTATTTTGGTCAGAATTCATGTGAGAATGGGACCATCAAATATCCCATATGACACAGGTCGAAATTTCTCACCCCCAGAACTCGGTCAAAATTCAACCGCATTTCATAAGAAGTGGATTTTTATTCATGGTTCGGCCTCTAGATCAATGCGGCATCGAAATCTGGCTATATTATTTTTGGTCAAAATTCATGTGAGAATGGGACCCTCAAATATCCCATGTAGACACAGGTCGAAATTTCTCACCCCAGAACTCGGTCAAATATCAACTGATTTTCATAAGTAGCGGCTTTTTGTTCATGGTTCGGCCTCTAGATCAATTTGGCAGCTAAATCTGGCAATATTATTTTTGGTTAAAATTCATGTGAGAATGGGACCCCCAAATATCCCAGGTCGAAATTTCTTACCCCCATAACTCGGTCAAAAATCAACCGCTTTTCATAAGGAGTGGCTTTTTGTTCATGGCTTGGCCTTTGGATCAATTCGGCATCTAAATCTGGCAACATCATTAAGAGTAAAAATTCATGTGAAAATGATACACTCAAATCCCCATATAGACACACGTCGACATTTCCCAGCCCCATAACTCGGTCAAATATCAACTGATTTTCATAAGGAGTGGCTTTTTGTTCATGGTTCGGCATCTAGATCAATTTGGCACATAAATCTGGCAATTTTATTTTTGGTCAAAATTCATGTGAGAATGGGACCCTCAAATATCCCATGTAGACACAGGTCGAAATTTCTCACCCCCAGAACTCGGTCAAATATCAACTGATTTTCATAAGTAGCGGCTTTTTGTTCATGGTTCGGCCTCTAGATCAATTCGGCATCTAAATCTGGCAACATCATTTTTAGACAAAATTCATGTGAAAATGATACACTCAAATATCCCATATAGACACACGTCGAAATTTCCAAGCCCCATAACTCGGTCAAATATCAACTGATTTTCATAAGGAGTGGCTTTTTGTTCATAGCTCGGCCTCTTGATTAACCCCATGCCTCGATCAAAAATCAACTTCTTTTCATAAGTAGTAGCTTTTTGTTCATGGTTTGGCCTCTATATCAATTCGGCATCAAAATCTGGCAAAATCATTAATAGTCAAAATCAATGTGAAAATAATATCCTCAAATATCACATATAGACACACGTTGACATTTCCAAGCCCCATAACTCGGTCAAATATCAACCGATTTTCATAAGGAGTGGCTTTTTGTTCATGGCTTAGCCTTTAGATCAATTTGGCATCTAAATCTGGCAATATTATTTTAGGTCAAAATTCATGTGACAATGGGACCCTCAAATATCTCATGTAGACACAGGTCGAAATTTCTCACCCCCAGAACTAGGTCAAAAATCAACTGATTTTCTAGATCAATTCGGCATCTAAATCTGGCAACATCATTTTTGGACAAAATTCATGTGAAAATGATACACTCAAATATCCCATATAAACACACGTCGACATTTTCCAGCCCCATAACTCGGTCAAATATGAACCGATTTTCATAAGGAGTGGCCTTTTGTTCATAGCTCGGCGTCTAGATCAACCCCATAACTCGGTCAAAAATCAATCGCTTTTCATAAGGAGTAGCTTTTTGTTTATGGCTTGGCCTTTAGATCAATTTGGCATATAAATCTGGCAATATTATTTTTGGTCAAAACTCATGTGAGAATGGGACCCTCAAATATCCCATATAGACACAGGTCGAAATTTCTCACCCCCAGAACTCGCTCAAAAATCAACTGCTTTTCATATGTAGCGGCTTTTTGTTCATGGTTCGGCCTCTAGATCAATTCGGCATCTAAATCTGGCAACATCATTTTTAGACAAAATTCATGTGAAAATGATACACTCAAATATCCCATATAAACACACGTCGACATTTCCCAGCCCCATAACTCGGTCAAATATCAACTGATTTTCATAAGGAGTGCTTTTGCTTTTTATTCATAGCTCGGCCTCTAGATCAATTCAGCATCTAAATCTGGCATCATAATTTATAGTCAAAATCCATGTAAAAATAATGCCCGCAAATATCCCATACAGACACAGGTCGAAATTTCTAATCCCAGAACTCGACAAAAAATCAACCGCTTTTCATAAGGAGCGGCGTTTTGTTCATGGCTTGGCCTTTAGATCAATTTGGCATCTAAATCTGGCAATATTATTTTGGTCAGAATTCATGTGAGAATGGGACCATCAAATATCCCATATAGACACAGGTCGAAATTTCTCACCCCCAGAACTCGGTCAAAATTCAACCGCATTTCATAAGAAGTGGATTTTTATTCATGGTTCGGCCTCTAGATCAATGCGGCATCGAAATCTGGCTATATTATTTTTGGTCAAAATTCATGTGAGAATGGGACCCTCAAATATCCCATGTAGACACAGGTCGAAATTTCTCACCCCCAGAACTCGGTCAAATATCAACTGATTTTCATAAGTAGCGGCTTTTTGTTCATGGTTCGGCCTCTAGATCAATTTGGCAGCTAAATCTGGCAATATTATTTTTGGTTAAAATTCATGTGAGAATGGGACCCCCAAATATCCCAGGTCGAAATTTCTTACCCCCATAACTCGGTCAAAAATCAACCGCTTTTCATAAGGAGTGGCTTTTTGTTCATGGCTTGGCATTTGGATCAATTCGGCATCTAAATCTGGCAACATCATTAAGAGTAAAAATTTATGTGAAAATGATACACTCAAATATCCCATATAGACACACGTCGACATTTCCCAGCCCCATAACTCGGTCAAATATCAACTGATTTTCATAAGGAGTGGCGTTTTGTTCATGGCTTGGCCTTTAGATCAATTTGGCATCTAAATCTGGCAATATTATTTTGGTCAGAATTCATGTGAGAATGGGACCATCAAATATCCCATATAGACACAGGTCGAAATTTCTCACCCCCAGAACTCGGTCAAAATTCAACCGCATTTCATAAGAAGTGGATTTTTATTCATGGTTCGGCCTCTAGATCAATGCGGCATCGAAATCTGGCTATATTATTTTTGGTCAAAATTCATGTGAGAATGGGACCCTCAAATATCCCATGTAGACACAGGTCGAAATTTCTCACCCCCAGAACTCGGTCAAATATCAACTGATTTTCATAAGTAGCGGCTTTTTGTTCATGGTTCGGCCTCTAGATCAATTTGGCAGCTAAATCTGGCAATATTATTTTTGGTTAAAATTCATGTGAGAATGGGACCCCCAAATATCCCAGGTCGAAATTTCTTACCCCCATAACTCGGTCAAAAATCAACCGCTTTTCATAAGGAGTGGCTTTTTGTTCATGGCTTGGCCTTTGGATCAATTCGGCATCTAAATCTGGCAACATCATTAAGAGTAAAAATTCATGTGAAAATGATACACTCATCCCATATAGACACACGTCGACATTTCCCAGCCCCATAACTCGGTCAAATATCAACTGATTTTCATAAGGAGTGGCTTTTTGTTCATGGTTCGGCATCTAGATCAATTTGGCACATAAATCTGGCAATTTTATTTTTGGTCAAAATTCATGTGAGAATGGGACCCTCAAATATCCCATGTAGACACAGGTCGAAATTTCTCACCCCCAGAACTCGGTCAAATATCAACTGATTTTCATAAGTAGCGGCTTTTGTTCATGGTTCGGCCTCTAGATCAATTCGGCATCTAAATCTGTCAACATCATTTTTAGACAAAATTCATGTGAAAATGATACACTCAAATATCCCATATAGACACACGTCGAAATTTCCAAGCCCCATAACTCGGACAAATATCAACTGATTTTCATAAGGAGTGGCTTTTTGTTCATAGCTCGGCCTCTTGATTAACCCCATGCCTCGATCAAAAATCAACTTCTTTTCATAAGTAGTAGCTTTTTGTTCATGGTTTGGCCTCTATATCAATTCGGCATCAAAATCTGGCAAAATCATTAATAGTCAAAATCAATGTGAAAATAATATCCTCAAATATCACATATAGACACACGTTGACATTTCCAAGCCCCATAACTCGGTCAAATATCAACCGATTTTCATAAGGAGTGGCTTTTTGTTCATGGCTTAGCCTTTAGATCAATTTGGCATCTAAATCTGGCAATATTATTTTAGGTCAAAATTCATGTGACAATGGGACCCTCAAATATCTCATGTAGACACAGGTCGAAATTTCTCACCCCCAGAACTAGGTCAAAAATCAACTGATTTTCTAGATCAATTCGGCATCTAAATCTGGCAACATCATTTTTGGACAAAATTCATGTGAAAATGATACACTCAAATATCCCATATAAACACACGTCGACATTTTCCAGCCCCATAACTCGGTCAAATATGAACCGATTTTCATAAGGAGTGGCCTTTTGTTCATAGCTCGGCGTCTAGATCAACCCCATAACTCGGTCAAAAATCAATCGCTTTTCATAAGGATTAGCTTTTTGTTTATGGCTTGGCCTTTAGATCAATTTGGCATATAAATCTGGCAATATTATTTTTGGTCAAAACTCATGTGAGAATGGGACCCTCAAATATCCCATATAGACACAGGTCGAAATTTCTCACCCCCAGAACTCGCTCAAAAATCAACTGCTTTTCATATGTAGCGGCTTTTTGTTCATGGTTCGGCCTCTAGATCAATTCGGCATCTAAATCTGGCAACATCATTTTTAGACAAAATTCATGTGAAAATGATACACTCAAATATCCCATATAAACACACGTCGACATTTCCCAGCCCCATAACTCGGTCAAATATCAACTGATTTTCATAAGGAGTGGCTTTTTATTCATAGCTCGGCCTCTAGATCAATTCAGCATCTAAATCTGGCATCATAATTTATAGTCAAAATCCATGTAAAAATAATGCCCGCAAATATCCCATACAGACACAGGTCGAAATTTCTAATCCCAGAACTCGACAAAAAATCAACCGCTTTTCATAAGGAGCGGCGTTTTGTTCATGGCTTAGCCTTTAGATCAATTTGGCATCTAAATCTGGCAATATTATTTTGGTCAAAATTCATGTGACAATGGGACCCTCAAATATCTCATGTAGACACAGGTCGAAATTTCTCACCCCCAGAACTAGGTCAAAAATCAACTGATTTTCTAGATCAATTCGGCATCTAAATCTGGCAACATCATTTTTGGACAAAATTCATGTGAAAATGATACACTCAAATATCCCATATAAACACACGTCGACATTTTCCAGCCCCATAACTCGGTCAAATATGAACCGATTTTCATAAGGAGTGGCCTTTTGTTCATAGCTCGGCGTCTAGATCAACCCCATAACTCGGTCAAAAATCAATCGCTTTTCATAAGGATTAGCTTTTTGTTTATGGCTTGGCCTTTAGATCAATTTGGCATATAAATCTGGCAATATTATTTTTGGTCAAAACTCATGTGAGAATGGGACCCTCAAATATCCCATATAGACACAGGTCGAAATTTCTCACCCCCAGAACTCGCTCAAAAATCAACTGCTTTTCATATGTAGCGGCTTTTTGTTCATGGTTCGGCCTCTAGATCAATTCGGCATCTAAATCTGGCAACATCATTTTTAGACAAAATTCATGTGAAAATGATACACTCAAATATCCCATATAAACACACGTCGACATTTCCCAGCCCCATAACTCGGTCAAATATCAACTGATTTTCATAAGGAGTGGCTTTTTATTCATAGCTCGGCCTCTAGATCAATTCAGCATCTAAATCTGGCATCATAATTTATAGTCAAAATCCATGTAAAAATAATGCCCGCAAATATCCCATACAGACACAGGTCGAAATTTCTAATCCCAGAACTCGACAAAAAAATCAACCGCTTTTCATAAGGAGCGGCGTTTTGTTCATGGCTTGGCCTTTAGATCAATTTGGCATCTAAATCTGGCAATATTATTTTGGTCAGAATTCATGTGAGAATGGGACCATCAAATATCCCATATAGACACAGGTCGAAATTTCTCACCCCCAGAACTCGGTCAAAATTCAACCGCATTTCATAAGAAGTGGATTTTTATTCATGGTTCGGCCTCTAGATCAATGCGGCATCGAAATCTGGCTATATTATTTTTGGTCAAAATTCATGTGAGAATGGGACCCTCAAATATCCCATGTAGACACAGGTCGAAATTTCTCACCCCCAGAACTCGGTCAAATATCAACTGATTTTCATAAGTAGCGGCTTTTTGTTCATGGTTCGGCCTCTAGATCAATTTGGCAGCTAAATCTGGCAATATTATTTTTGGTTAAAATTCATGTGAGAATGGGACCCCCAAATATCCCAGGTCGAAATTTCTTACCCCCATAACTCGGTCAAAAATCAACCGCTTTTCATAAGGAGTGGCTTTTTGTTCATGGCTTGGCCTTTGGATCAATTCGGCATCTAAATCTGGCAACATCATTAAGAGTAAAAATTCATGTGAAAATGATACCACTCATCCCATATAGACACACGTCGACATTTCCCAGCCCCATAACTCGGTCAAATATCAACTGATTTTCATAAGGAGTGGCTTTTTGTTCATGGTTCGGCCTCTAGATCAATTTGGCACATAAATCTGGCAATTTTATTTTTGGTCAAAATTCATGTGAGAATGGGACCCTCAAATATCCCATGTAGACACAGGTCGAAATTTCTCACCCCCAGAACTCGGTCAAATATCAACTGATTTTCATAAGTAGCGGCTTTTTGTTCATGGTTCGGCCTCTAGATCAATTCGGCATCTAAATCTGGCAACATCATTTTTAGACAAAATTCATGTGAAAATGATACACTCAAATATCCCATATAAACACACGTCGACATTTCCCAGCCCCATAACTCGGTCAAATATCAACTGATTTTCATAAGGAGTGGCTTATTATTCATAGCTCGGCCTCTAGATCAATTCAGCATCTAAATCTGGCATCATAATTTATAGTCAAAATCCATGTAAAAATAATGCCCGCAAATATCCCATACAGACACAGGTCGAAATTTCTAATCCCAGAACTCGACAAAAAATCAACCGCTTTTCATAAGGAGCGGCGTTTTGTTCATGGCTTGGCCTTTAGATCAATTTGGCATCTAAATCTGGCAATATTATTTTGGTCAGAATTCATGTGAGAATGGGACCATCAAATATCCCATATAGACACAGGTCGAAATTTCTCACCCCCAGAACTCGGTCAAAATTCAACCGCATTTCATAAGAAGTGGATTTTTATTCATGGTTCGGCCTCTAGATCAATGCGGCATCGAAATCTGGCTATATTATTTTTGGTCAAAATTCATGTGAGAATGGGACCCTCAAATATCCCATGTAGACACAGGTCGAAATTTCTCACCCCCAGAACTCGGTCAAATATCAACTGATTTTCATAAGTAGCGGCTTTTGTTCATGGTTCGGCCTCTAGATCAATTTGGCAGCTAAATCTGGCAATATTATTTTTGGTTAAAATTCATGTGAGAATGGGACCCCCAAATATCCCAGGTCGAAATTTCTTACCCCCATAACTCGGTCAAAAATCAACCGCTTTTCATAAGGAGTGGCTTTTTGTTCATGGCTTGGCCTTTGGATCAATTCGGCATCTAAATCTGGCAACATCATTAAGAGTAAAAATTCATGTGAAAATGATACACTCATCCCATATAGACACACGTCGACATTTCCCAGCCCCATAACTCGGTCAAATATCAACTGATTTTCATAAGGAGTGGCTTTTTGTTCATGGTTCGGCCTCTAGATCAATTTGGCACATAAATCTGGCAATTTTATTTTTGGTCAAAATTCATGTGAGAATGGGACCCTCAAATATCCCATGTAGACACAGGTCGAAATTTCTCACCCCCAGAACTCGGTCAAATATCAACTGATTTTCATAAGTAGCGGCTTTTTGTTCATGGTTCGGCCTCTAGATCAATTCGGCATCTAAATCTGGCAACATCATTTTTAGACAAAATTCATGTGAAAATGATACACTCAAATATCCCATATAAACACGTCGAAATTTCCAAGCCCCATAACTCGGTCAAATATCAACTGATTTTCATAAGGAGTGGCTTTTTGTTCATAGCTCGGCCTCTTGATTAACCCCATGCCTCGATCAAAAATCAACTTCTTTTCATAAGTAGTAGCTTTTTGTTCATGGTTTGGCCTCTATATCAATTCGGCATCAAAATCTGGCAAAATCATTAATAGTCAAAATCAATGTGAAAATAATATCCTCAAATATCACATATAGACACACGTTGACATTTCCAAGCCCCATAACTCGGTCAAATATCAACCGATTTTCATAAGGAGTGGCTTTTTGTTCATGGCTTAGCCTTTAGATCAATTTGGCATCTAAATCTGGCAATATTATTTTAGGTCAAAATTCATGTGACAATGGGACCCTCAAATATCTCATGTAGACACAGGTCGAAATTTCTCACCCCCAGAACTAGGTCAAAAATCAACTGATTTTCTAGATCAATTCGGCATCTAAATCTGGCAACATCATTTTTGGACAAAATTCATGTGAAAATGATACACTCAAATATCCCATATAAACACACGTCGACATTTTCCAGCCCCATAACTCGGTCAAATATGAACCGATTTTCATAAGGAGTGGCCTTTTGTTCATAGCTCGGCGTCTAGATCAACCCCATAACTCGGTCAAAAATCAATCGCTTTTCATAAGGAGTAGCTTTTTGTTTATGGCTTGGCCTTTAGATCAATTTGGCATATAAATCTGGCAATATTATTTTTGGTCAAAACTCATGTGAGAATGGGACCCTCAAATATCCCATATAGACACAGGTCGAAATTTCTCACCCTCAGAACTCGCTCAAAAATCAACTGCTTTTCATATGTAGCGGCTTTTTGTTCATGGTTCGGCCTCTAGATCAATTCGGCATCTAAATCTGGCAACATCATTTTTAGACAAAATTCATGTGAAAATGATACACTCAAATATCCCATATAAACACACGTCGACATTTCCCAGCCCCATAACTCGGTCAAATATCAACTGATTTTCATAAGGAGTGGCTTTTTATTCATAGCTCGGCCTCTAGATCAATTCAGCATCTAAATCTGGCATCATAATTTATAGTCAAAATCCATGTAAAAATAATGCCCGCAAATATCCCATACAGACACAGGTCGAAATTTCTAATCCCAGAACTCGACAAAAAATCAACCGCTTTTCATAAGGAGCGGCGTTTTGTTCATGGCTTGGCCTTTAGATCAATTTGGCATCTAAATCTGGCAATATTATTTTGGTCAGAATTCATGTGAGAATGGGACCATCAAATATCCCATATAGACACAGGTCGAAATTTCTCGCCCCCAGAACTCGGTCAAAATTCAACCGCATTTCATAAGAAGTGGATTTTTATTCATGGTTCGGCCTCTAGATCAATGCGGCATCGAAATCTGGCTATATTATTTTTGGTCAAAATTCATGTGAGAATGGGACCCTCAAATATCCCATGTAGACACAGGTCGAAATTTCTCACCCCCAGAACTCGGTCAAATATCAACTGATTTTCATAAGGAGTGGCTTTTTGTTCATGGCTTGGCCTTTGGATCAATTCGGCATCTAAATCCTGGCAACATCAAAAAATCAAAAATACATCATCCCATATAGACACATCATCCCCCCCATAACCGTCAAATATCAACTGATTTTCATAAGAGTAATTTTTGTTCATGGTTTGGCCTCTAGATCAATTTGGCATCAAAATCTGGCAAAATCATTATTAGTCAAAATTCAATGTGAAAATGGGACCCTCAAATATCCCATATAGACACAGGTCGACATTTCCCAGCCCCAGAACTCGGTCAAATATCAACTGATTTTCATAAGGAGTGGCTTTTTGTTCATGGTTCGGCCTTTAGATCAATTTGGCATCTAAATCTGGCAATATTATTTTTGGTCAAAATTCATGTGAAAATGGGACCCTCAAATATCCCATATAGACACAGGTCGAAATTTCCCACCCCCAGAACTCGGTCAAATATCAACTGATTTTCATAAGGAGCTTCTTTTAATATTTGCGACAATAGTTCATGGCATGGCCCTATTTCCCCCCAAAAAAATTCTAGATCAATTCGGCATCTAAATCTGGCAACATCATTTTTGGACAAAATTCATGTGAAAATGATACACTCAAATATCCCATATAAACACACGTCAAAATGATTTTCCCCCCTTAACTCGGTCAAATATGAACCGATTTTCATAAGGAGTGGCCTTTTGTTCATAGCTCGGCGTCTAAATCAACCCCATAACTCGGTCAAAAATCAATCGCTTTTCATAAGGAGTAGCTTTTTGTTTATGGCTTGGCCTTTAGATCAATTTGGCATATAAATCTGGCAATATTATTTTTGGTCAAAACTCATGTGAGAATGGGACCCTCAAATATCCCATATAGACACAGGTCGAAATTTCTCACCCTCCAGAACTCGCTCAAAAATCAACTGCTTTTCATAAGTAGCGGCTTTTTGTTCATGGTTCGGCCTCTAGATCAATTCGGCATCTAAATCTGGCAACATCATTTTTGGACAAAATTCATGTGAAAATGATACACTCAAATATCCCATATAAACACACGTCGACATTTCCCAGCCCCATAACTCGGTCAAATATCAACTGATTTTCATAAGGAGTGGCTTTTTATTCATAGCTCGGCCTCTAGATCAATTCAGCATCTAAATCTGGCATCATAATTTTTAGTCAAAATCCATGTAAAAATAATGCCCGCAAATATCCCATACAGACACAGGTCGAAATTTCTAATCCCAGAACTCGACAAAAAAATCAACCGCTTTTCATAAGGAGCGGCTTTTTGTTCATGGCTTGGCCTTTAGATCAATTTGGCATCTAAATCTGGCAATATTATTTTGGTCAAAATTCATGTGAGAATGGGACCATCAAATATCCCATATAGACACAGGTCGAAATTTCTCACCCCCAGAACTCGGTCAAATATCAACCGATTTTCATAAGAAGTGGATTTTTATTCATGGTTCGGCCTCTAGATCAATGCGGCATCGAAATCTGGCTATATTATTTTTGGTCAAAATTCATGTGAGAATGGGACCCTCAAATATCCCATGTAGACACAGGTCGAAATTTCTCACCCCCAGAACTCGGTCAAATATGGCTTTTTGTTCATAGCTCGGCCTCTTGATTAACCCCATACCTCGATCAAAAATCAACTGCTTTTCATAAGTAGTAGCTTTTTGTTCATGGTTTGGCCTCTATATCAATTCGGCATCTAAATCTGGCAAAATCATTAATAGTCAAAATCAATGTGAAAATAATATCCTCAAATATCACATATAGACACACGTTGACATTTCCCAGCCCCATAACTCGGTCAAATATCAACCGATTTTCATAAGGACTGGCTTTTTGTTCATGGCTTAGCCTTTAGATCAATTTGGCATCTAAATCTGGCAATATTATTTTAGGTCAAAATTCATGTGACAATGGGACCCTCAAATATCTCATGTAGACACAGGTCGAAATTTCTCACCCCCAGAACTCGGTCAAAAATCAACTGATTTTCTAGATCAATTCGGCATCTAAATCTGGCAACATCATTTTTGGACAAAATTCATGTGAAAATGATACACTCAAATATCCCATATAAACACACGTCGACATTTTCCAGCCCCATAACTCGGTCAAATATGAACCGATTTTCATAAGGAGTGGCCTTTTGTTCATAGCTCGGCGTCTAGATCAACCCCATAACTCGGTCAAAAATCAATCGCTTTTCATAAGGAGTAGCTTTTTGTTTATGGCTTGGCCTTTAGATCAATTTGGCATATAAATCTGGCAATATTATTTTTGGTCAAAACTCATGTGAGAATGGGACCCTCAAATATCCCATATAGACACAGGTCGAAATTTCTCACCCCCAGAACTCGCTCAAAAATCAACTGCTTTTCATATGTAGCGGCTTTTTGTTCATGGTTCGGCCTCTAGATCAATTCGGCATCTAAATCTGGCAACATCATTTTTAGACAAAATTCATGTGAAAATGGTACACTCAAATATCCCATATAAACACACGTCGACATTTCCCAGCCCCATAACTCGGTCAAATATCAACTGATTTTCATAAGGAGTGGCTTTTTATTCATAGCTCGGCCTCTAGATCAATTCAGCATCTAAATCTGGCATCATAATTTATAGTCAAAATCCATGTAAAAATAATGCCCCAAATATCCCATACAGACACAGGTCGAAATTTCTAATCCCAGAACTCGACAAAAAATCAACCGCTTTTCATAAGGAGCGGCGTTTTGTTCATGGCTTGGCCTTTAGATCAATTTGGCATCTAAATCTGGCAATATTATTTTGGTCAGAATTCATGTGAGAATGGGACCATCAAATATCCCATATAGACACAGGTCGAAATTTCTCACCCCAGAACTCGGTCAAAATTCAACCGCATTTCATAAGAAGTGGATTTTTATTCATGGTTCGGCCTCTAGATCAATGCGGCATCGAAATCTGGCAATATTATTTTTGGTCAAAATTCATGTGAGAATGGGACCCTCAAATATCCCATGTAGACACAGGTCGAATTTTCTCACCCCCAGAACTCGGTCAAATATCAACTGATTTTCATAAGGAGTGGCTTTTTGTTCATAGCTCGGCCTCTAGATCAACCCCATGCCTCGAATCTAAAATCAACCCTTTTCATAAGTAGTAGCTTTTTGTTCATGGTTTGGCCTCTATATCAATTCGGCATCTAAATCTGGCAAAATCATTAATAGTCAAAATTCATGTGAAAATAATACCCTCAAATATCCCATATAGACACACGTTGACATTTCCCAGCCCCAGAACTCGGTCAAATATCAACCGATTTTCATAAGGAGTGGCTTTTTGTTCATGGCTTAGCCTTTAGATCAATTTGGCATCTAAATCTGGCAATATTATTTTAGGTCAAAATTCATGTGACAATGTGACCCTCAAATATCTCATGTAACACAGGTCAAAATTTCTCACCCCCAGAACTAGGTCAAAAATCAACTGATTTTCTAAGGTTTTTTCTGGATCAATTCGGCATCTAAATCTGGCAACATCATTATGGGACAAAATTCATGTGAAAATGATACACTCAAATATCCCATATAAACACACGTCGACATTTTCCAGCCCCATAACTCGGTCAAATATGAACCGATTTTCATAAGGAGTGGCCTTTTGTTCATAGCTCGGCGTCTAATCAACCCCATAACTCGGTCAAAAATCAATCGCTTTTCATAAGGAGTAGCTTTTTGTTTATGGCTTGGCCTTTAGATCAATTTGGCATATAAATCTGGCAATATTATTTTTGGTCAAAATTCATGTGAGAATGGGACCCTCAAATATCCCATATAGACACAGGTCGAAATTTCTCACCCCCAGAACTCGGTCAAATATCAACTGATTTTCATAAGTAGCGGCTTTTTGTTCATGGTTCGGCCTCTTGATCAATTCGGCATCTAAATCTGGCAACATCATTTTTAGACAAAAATTCATGTGAAAATGATACACTCAAATATCCCATATAAACACACGTCGACATTTCCCAGCCCCATAACTCGGTCAAATATCAACTGATTTTCATAAGGAGTGGCTTTTTATTCATAGTTCGGCCTCTAGATCAATTCAGCATCTAAATCTGGCATCATAATTTATAGTCAAAATCCATGTAAAAATAATGCCCGCAAATATCCCATATAGACACAGGTCGAAATTTCTAAGCCCAGAACTCGATCAAAAATCAACCGCTTTTCATAAGGAGTGGCGTTTTGTTCATGGCTTGGCCTTTAGATCAATTTGGCATCTAAATCTGGCAATATTATTTTGGTCAAAATTCATGTGAGAATGGGACCATCAAATATCCCATATAGACACAGGTCGAAATTTCCCACCCCCAGAACTCGGTCAAAAATCAACCGCATTTCATAAGGAGTGGATTTTTATTCATGGTTCGGCCTTTAGATCAATGCGGCATCGAAATCTGGCTATATTATTTTTGGTCAAAATTCATGTGAGAATGGGACCCTCAAATATCCCATGTAGACACAGGTCGAAATTTCTCACCCCCAGAACTCGGTCAAAAATCAACTGATTTTCATAAGTAGCGGCTTTTGTTCATGGTTCGGCCTCTAGATCAATTCGGCATCTAAATCTGGCAACATCATTTTTGGACAAAATTCATGTGAAAATGGTACCCTCAAATATCCCATAAACACGTCGATATTTCTCCCCCCATAACTCGGTCAAAAATCAACTGCTTTTCATAAGGAGTGGCTTTTTGTTCATGGCTTGGCCTTTAGATCAATTCGGCATCTAAATCTGGCAATATTTTTTTGAGTCAAAATTCATGTGAGAATGGGACCCTCAAATATCCCATATAGACACAGGTCGACATTTCCAAGCCCCAGAACTCGGTCAAAAATCAACCGATTTTCATAAGGAGTGGCGTTTTGTTCATGGCTTGGCCTTTAGATCAATTTGGCATCTAAATCTGGCAATATTATTTTGGTCAGAATTCATGTGAGAATGGGACCATCAAATATCCCATATAGACACAGGTCGAAATTTCTCACCCCCAGAACTAGGTCAAAATTCAACCGCATTTCATAAGGAGTGGATTTTTATTCATGGTTCGGCCTCTAGATCAATGCGGCATCGAAATCTGGCTATATTATTTTTGGTCAAAATTCATGTGAGAATGGGACCCTCAAATATCCCATGTAGACACAGGTCGAAATTTCTCACCCCAGAACTCGGTCAAATATCAACTGATTTTCATAAGTAGCGGCTTTTGTTCATGGTTCGGCCTCTAGATCAATTTGGCAGCTAAATCTGGCAATATTATTTTTGGTTAAAATTCATGTGAGAATGGGACCCTCAAATATCCCAGGTCGAAATTTCTTACCCCCATAACTCGGTCAAAAATCAACCGCTTTTCATAAGGAGTGGCTTTTTGTTCATGGCTTGGCCTTTGGATCAATTCGGCATCTAAATCTGGCAACATCATTAAGAGTAAAAATTCATGTGAAAATGATACACTCAAATATCCCATATAGACACACGTCGACATTTCCCAGCCCCATAACTCGGTCAAATATCAACTGATTTTCATAGGGAGTGGCTTTTTGTTCATGGCTTGGCATCTAGATCAATTTGGCACATAAATCTGGCAATTTTATTTTTGGTCAAAATTCATGTGAGAATGGGACCCTCAAATATCCCATGTAGACACAGTTCGAAATTTCTCACCCCCAGAACTCGGTCAAATATCAACTGATTTTCATAAGTAGCGGCTTTTTGTTCATGGTTCGCCCTCTATATCAATTCGGCATCTAAATCTGGCAACATCAATTTTAGACAAAATTCATGTGAAAATGATACACTCAAATATCCCATATAGACACACGTCGACATTTCCCAGCCCCATAACTCGGTCAAATATCAACTGATTTTCATAAGGAGTGGCTTTTTGTTCATAGCTCGGCCTCTTGATTGACCCCATACCTCGATCAAAAATCAACTGCTTTTCATAAGTAGTAGCTTTTTGTTCATGGTTTGGCCTCTATATGAATTCGGCATCTAAATCTGGCAAAATCATTAATAGTCAAAATCAATGTGAAAATAATATCCTCAAATATCACATATAGACACACGTTGACATTTCCCAGCCCCAGTACTCGGTCAAATATCAACCGATTTTCATAAGGAGTGGCTTTTTGTTCATGGCTTAGCCTTTAGATCAATTTGGCATCTAAATCTGGCAATATTATTTTAGGTCAAAATTCATGTGACAATGGGACCCTCAAATATCTCATGTAGACACAGGTCGAAATTTCTCACCCCCAGAACTCGGTCAAAAATCAACTGATTTTCTAGATCAATTCGGCATCTAAATCTGGCAACATCATTTTTGGACCAAATTCATGTGAAAATGATACACTCAAATATCCCATATAAACACACGTCGACATTTCCCAGCCCCATTACTCGGTCAAATATGAACCGATTTTCATAAGGAGTGGCCTTTTGTTCATAGCTCGGCGTCTAGATCAACCCCATAACTCGGTCAAAAATCAATTGCTTTTCATAAGGAGTAGCTTTTTGTTTATGGCTTGGCCTTTAGATCAATTTGGCATATAAATCTGGCAATATTATTTTTGGTCAAAACTCATGTGAGAATGGGACCCTCAAATATCCCATATAGACACAGGTCGAAATTTCTCACCCCCAGAACTCGCTCAAAAATCAACTGCTTTTCATATGTAGCGGCTTTTTGTTCATGGTTCGGCCTCTAGATCAATTCGGCATCTAAATCTGGCATTATTATTTTGGTCAGAATTCATGTGAGAATGGGACCATCAAATATCCCATATAGACACAGGTCGAAATTTCTAATCCCAGAACTCGACAAAAAATCAACCGCTTTTCATAAGGAGTGGCGTTTTGTTCATGGCTTGGCCTTTAGATCAATTTGGCATCTAAATCTGGCATTATTATTTTGGTCAGAATTCATGTGAGAATGGGACCATCAAATATCCCATATAGACACAGGTCGAAATTTCTCACCCCCAGAACTCGGTCAAAAATCAACAGCATTTCATAAGGAGTGGATTTTTATTCATGGTTCGGCCTCTAGATCAATGCGGCATCGAAATCTGGCTATATTATTTTTGGTCAAAATTCATGTGAGAATGGGACCCTCAAATATCCCATGTAGACACAGGTCGAAATTTCTCACCCCCAGAACTCGGTCAAATATCAACTGATTTTCATAAGTAGCGGCTTTTTGTTCATGGTTCGGCCTCTAGATCAATTCGGCATCTAAATCTGGCAACATCATTTTTAGACAAAATTCATGTGAAAATGATACACTCAAATATCCCATATAGACACACGTCGAAATTTCCAAGCCCCATAACTCGGTCAAATATCAACTGATTTTCATAAGGAGTGGCCTTTTGTTCATAGCTCGGCCTCTTGATTAACCCCATGCCTCGATCAAAAATCAACTGCTTTTCATAAGTAGTAGCTTTTTGTTCATGGTTTGGCCTCTATATCAATTCGGCATCTAAATCTGGCAAAATCATTAATAGTCAAAATCAATGTGAAAATAATATCCTCAAATATCCCATACAGACGCAGGTCGAAATTTCCCAGCCCCAGAACTCGGTCAAAAATCAAACGCTCTTCATAAGAAGTGGCTTTTTGTTCATGGCTTGGCCTTTAGATCAATTTGGCAGCTAAATCTGGCAATATTATTTTTGGTTAAAATTCATGTGAGAATGGGACCCTCAAATATCCCAGGTCGAAATTTCTTACCCCCATAACTCGGTCAAAAATCAACCACTTTTCATAAGGAGTGGCTTTTTGTTCATGGCTTGGCCTTTGGATCAATTCGGCATCTAAATCTGGCAACATCATTAAGAGTAAAAATTCATGTGAAAATGATACACTCAAATATCCCATATAGACACACGTCGACATTTCCCAGCCCCATAACTCGGTCAAATATCAACCGATTTTCATAAGGAGTGGCTTTTTGTTCATGGCTTGACCTCTAGATCAATTTGGCATATAAATCTGGCAATATTATTTTTGGTCAAAATTCATGTGAGAATGGGACCCTCAAATATCCCAAGTAGACACAGGTCGAAATTTCTCACCCCCAGAACTCGGTCAAATATCAACTGATTTTCATAAGTAGCGGCTTTTTGTTCATGGCTTGGCCTTTGGATCAATTCGGCATCTAAATCTGGCAACATCATTAAGAGAAAAAATTCATGTGAAAATGATACACTCAAATATCCCATATAGACACACGTCGACATTTCCCAGCCCCATAACTCGGTCAAATATCAACCGATTTTCATAAGTAGCGGCTTTTTGTTCATGGTTCGCCCTCTAGATCAATTCGGCATCTAAATCTGGCAACATCATTTTTAGACAAAATTCATGTGAAAATGATACACTCAAATATCCCATATAGACACATGTCGAAATTTCCAAGCCCCATAACTCGGTCAAATATCAAACGCTCTTCATAAGAAGTGGCTTTTTGTTCATGGCTTGGCCTTTAGATCAATTTGGCAGCTAAATCTGGCAATATTATTTTTGGTTAAAATTCATGTGAGAATGGGACCCTCAAATATCCCAGGTCGAAATTTTTTACCCCCAAAACTTGGTCAAAAATCAACCGCTTTTCATAAGGAGTGGCTTTTTGTTCATGGCTTGGCCTTTGGATCAATTCGGCATCTAAATCTGGCAACATCATTAAGAGTAAAAATTCATGTGAAAATGATACACTCAAATATCCCATATAGACACACGTCGACATTTCCCAGCCCCATAACTCGGTCAAATATCAACCGATTTTCATAAGTAGCGGCTTTTTGTTCATGGTTCGCCCTCTAGATCAGTTCGGCATCTTAATCTGGCAACATCATTTTTAGACAAAATTCATGTGAAAATGATACACTCAAATATCCCATATAGACACATGTCGAAATTTCCAAGCCCCATAACTCGGTCAAATATCAACTGATTTTCATAAGGAGTGGCTTTTTGTTCATAGCTCGGCCACTTGATTTACCCCATACCTCGATCAAAAATCAACTGCTTTTCATAAGTAGTAGCTTTTTGTTCATGGTTTGGGCTCTATATCAATTCGGCATCTAAATCTGGCAAAATCATTAAGAGTCAAAATCAATGTGAAAATAATATCCTCAAATATCACATATAGACACACGTTGACATTTCCCAGCCCCATAACTCGGTCAAATATCAACCGATTTTCATAAGGAGTGGCTTTTTGTTCATGGCTTAGCCTTTAGATCAATTTGGCATCTAAATCTGGCAATATTATTTTAGGGTCAAAATTCATGTGACAATGGGACCCTCAAATATCTCATGTAGACACAGGTCGAAATTTCTCACCCCCAGAACTCGGTCAAAAATCAACTGATTTTCTAGATCAATTCGGCATCTAAATCTGGCAACATCATTTTTGGACAAAATTCATGTGAAAATGATACACTCAAATATCCCTTATAAACACACGTCGATATTTCCCAGCCCCATAACTCGGTCAAATATGAACCGATTTTCATAAGGAGTGGCCTTTTGTTCATAGCTCGGCGTCTAGATCAACCCCATAACTCGGTCAAAAATCAATTGCTTTTCATAAGGAGTAGCTTTTTGTTTATGGCTTGGCCTTTAGATCAATTTGGCATCTAAATCTGGCAATATTTTTTTTCGTCAAAATTCATGTGAGAATGGGACCATCAAATATCCCATATAGACACAGGTCGAAATTTCTCACCCCCAGAAATCGGTCAAAAATCAACCGCTTTTCATACGGAGTGGCTTTTTATTCATGGTTCGGCCTCAGACCAATGCGGCATCGAAATCTGGGTATATTATTTTTGGTCAAAATTCACGTGAGAATGGGACCCTCAAATGTCCCATATAGACAAAGGTCGAAATTCCTCACCCCCAGAACTCAATCAAAAATCAACCGCTTTTCATAAGGAGTGGCTTTATGTTCATGGCTTGGCCATTGGATCAATTCGGCATCTAAATCTGGCATAATTATTTTTGCTCAAAATTCATGTGAAAATGATACACTCAAATATCCCATACAGACACAGGTGGAAATTTTCCAGCCCCATAACTCGGTCAAATATCAACTGATTTTCATAAAGAGTGGCTTTTGGTTCATAGCTCGGCCTCTAGATCAACCCCATACCTAGGTCAAAAGTCAACTGCTTTTCATAAGGAATAGCTTTTTGTTCATGGTTCGGCCTCTACATCAATTCGGCATCTAAATCTGGCATCATAATTTATAGTCAAAATCCATATGAAAATAATACCCTCAAATATCCCATACAGACACAGGTCGAAATTTCCCAGCCCCAGAGCTCGGTCGAAAATCAACTGTTTTCATAAGGAGTAGTTTTTGTTCATGGTTCGGCCTCTAGATCGATTCGGCATCTAAATCTGGCAACATCATTTATAGTCAAAATCAGTGTGAAAATAATATCCTCAAATATCTCATTCAAACACAGGTCGAAATTTCTCACCCAAGAACTCGCTAAAAATCAACTGCTTTTCATAATTAGCGGCTTTTTGTTCATTGATCGGCCTCTAGATCAATTCGGCATCTAAATCTGGCAAAATCATTTATAGTCAAAATCCTTGTGAAAATAATACCCTCAAATATCCCATACAGACACAGGTCGAAATTTTCCAGCCAAAGAACTCATTCAAAAATCAACTGATTTTCATAAGGAGTGGCTTTTTGTTCATGGCTTGGCCTCTAGATTACCCCCAAACCTCGGTCAAAAATCAACTGCTTTTCATAAGGAGTGGCTTTTTATTCATGGTTCGGCCTCTAGATCAATTTGGCATATAAATCTGGCAATATTATTTTTGGTCAAAACTCATGTGAGAATGGGACCCTCAAATATCCCATATAGACACAGGTCGAAATTTCTCACCCCCAGAACTCGCTCAAAAATCAACTGCTTTTCATATGTAGCGGCTTTTTGTTAATGGTTCGGCCTCTAGATCAATTCGGCATCTAAATCTGGCAACATCATTTTTAGACAAAATTCATGTGAAAATGATACACTCAAATATCCCATATAAACACACGTCGGCATTTCCCAGCCCCATAACTCGGTCAAATATCAACTGATTTTCATAAGGAGTGGCTTTTTATTCATAGCTCGGCCTCTAGATCAATTCAGCATCTAAATCTGGCATCATAATTTATAGTCAAAATCCATGTAAAAATAATGCCCGCAAATATCCCATACAGACACAGGTCGAAATTTCTAATCCCAGAACTCGACAAAAAATCAACCGCTTTTCATAAGGAGCGGCGTTTTGTTCATGGCTTGGCCTTTAGATCAATTTGGCATCTAAACCTGGCAATATTATTTTGGTCAGCATTCATGTGAGAATGGGACCATCAAATATCCCATATTGACACAGGTCGAAATTTCTCACCCCCAGAACTCGGTCAAAATTCAACCGCATTTCATAAGGAGTGGATTTTTATTCATGGTTCGGCCTCTAGATCAATGCGGCATCGAAATCTGGCTATATTATTTTTGGTCAAAATTCATGTGAGAATGGGACCCTCAAATATCCCATATAGACACAGGTCGAAATTTCTCACCCCCAGAACTCGGTCAAATATCAACTGATTCTCTAGATCAATGCGGCATCGAAATCTGGCTATATTATTTTTGGTCAAAATTCATGTGAGAATGGGACCCTCAAATATCCCATGTAGACACAGGTCGAAATTTCTCACCCCCAGAACTCGGTCAAATATCAACTGATTTTCATAAGTAGCGGCTTTTTGTTCATGGTTCGGCCTCTAGATCAATTTGGCAGCTAAATCTGGCAATATTATTTTTGGTTAAAATTCATGTGAGAATGGGACCCCCAAATATCCCAGGTCGAAATTTCTTACCCCCATAACTCGGTCAAAAATCAACCGCTTTTCATAAGGAGTGGCTTTTGTTGTTCATGGCTTGGCATTTGGATCAATTCGGCATCTAAATCTGGCAACATCATTAAGAGTAAAAATTTATGTGAAAATGATACACTCAAATATCCCATATAGACACACGTCGACATTTCCCAGCCCCATAACTCGGTCAAATATCAACTGATTTTCATAAGGAGTGGCTTTTTGTTCATGGCTTGGCCTCTAGATCAATTTGGCACATAAATCTGGCAATTTTATTTTTGGTCAAAATTCATGTGAGAATGGGACCCTCAAATATCCCATGTAGACACAGGTCGAAATTTCTCACCCCCAGAACTCGGTCAAATATCAACTGATTTTCATAAGTAGCGGCTTTTTGTTCATGGTTCGCCCTCTAGATCAATTCGGCATCTAAATCTGGCAACATCATTTTTAGACAAAATTCATGTGAAAATGATACACTCAAATATCCCATATAGACACACGTCGACATTTCCCAGCCCCATAACTCGGTCAAATATCAACTGATTTTCATAAGGAGTGGCTTTTTGTTCATAGCTCGGCCTCTTGATTAACCCCATACCTCGATCAAAAATCAACTGCTTTTCATAAGTAGTAGCTTTTTGTTCATGGTTTGGCCTCTATATCAATTCGGCATCTAAATCTGGCAAAATCATTAATAGTCAAAATCAATGTGAAAATAATATCCTCAAATATCACATATAGACACACGTTGACATTTCCCAGCCCCATAACTCGGTCAAATATCAACCGATTTTCATAAGGAGTGGCTTTTTGTTCATGGCTTAGCCTTTAGATCAATTTGGCATCTAAATCTGGCAATATTATTTTAGGTCAAAATTCATGTGACAATGGGACCCTCAAATATCTCATGTAGACACAGGTCGAAATTTCTCACCCCCAGAACTCGGTCAAAAATCAACTGATTTTCTAGATCAATTCGGCATCTAAATCTGGCAACATCATTTTTGGACCAAATTCATGTGAAAATGATACACTCAAATATCCCATATAAACACACGTCGACATTTCCCAGCCCCATAACTCGGTCAAATATGAACCGATTTTCATAAGGAGTGGCCTTTTGTTCATAGCTCGGCGTCTAGATCAACCCCATAACTCGGTCAAAAATCAATTGCTTTTCATAAGGAGTAGCTTTTTGTTTATGGCTTGGCCTTTAGATCAATTTGGCATATAAATCTGGCAATATTATTTTTGGTCAAAACTCATGTGAGAATGGGACCCTCAAATATCCCATATAGACACAGGTCGAAATTTCTCACCCCCAGAACTCGGTCAAATATCAACTGATTTTCATAAGTAGCGGCTTTTTGTTCATGGTTCGGCCTCTAGATCAATTCGGCATCTAAATCTGGCAACATCATTTTTAGACAAAATTCATGTGAAAATGATACACTCAAATATCCCATATAGACACACGTCGAAATTTCCAAGCCCCATAACTCGGTCAAATATCAACTGATTTTCATAAGGAGTGGCCTTTTGTTCATAGCTCGGCCTCTTGATTAACCCCATGCCTCGATCAAAAATCAACTGCTTTTCATAAGTAGCTTTTTGTTCATGGTTTGGCCTCTATATCAATTCGGCATCTAAATCTGGCAAAATCATTAATAGTCAAAATCAATGTGAAAATAATATCCTCAAATATCCCATATAGACACATGTCGAAATTTCCAAGCCCCATAACTCGGTCAAATATCAAACGCTCTTCATAAGAAGTGGCTTTTTGTTCATGGCTTGGCCTTTAGATCAATTTGGCAGCTAAATCTGGCAATATTATTTTTGGTTAAAATTCATGTGAGAATGGGACCCTCAAATATCCCAGGTCGAAATTTCTTACCCCCAAAACTTGGTCAAAAATCAACCGCTTTTCATAAGGAGTGGCTTTTTGGTCATGGCTTGGCCTCTAGATCAATTCGGCATCTAAATCTGGCAACATCATTTTTAGACAAAATTCATGTGAAAATGATACACTCAAATATCCCATATAGACACATGTCGAAATTTCCAAGCCCCATAACTCGGTCAAATATCAACTGATTTTCATAAGGAGTGGCTTTCTATTTGGTACTAGCTTGGTGCTAAGTACTTGATGGCGGTCCGGATCCGTGTCCTTTGGAGGCTGGGATCGGACAGTTTACCGCTTGACGCCACAAAGTGGACCACACGGCCTATTGGACGTTTTTTAGGTTGGGCAAATGTTGGTTTTGCATGTGATAGCTTGGTTTAGCTATAGTGAGTTTACGTTGTTATGGAGCTTTTGTTGTGTAAGAGGATGGCTGTTTTTTAGCTGTCCAAGTATGGCTGAGCTGGAGAGTTGTCTGGTTGTCGGTTAGTAGGTTAGTTGAGTAAGTTTATTGTTTGGCTTGTTTGTAGCTGTTTGGCATAAGAGTGCTGCCGATTAGCGTTTATTTGGTGGATTATTGTGCGTCCTTATGATTACTGCTCACTCACCTGGTTTACACATGCCCAGAAGGACAGTGCTCCGGGCACCCAAGCTAAGCAGTTTTTGTTAGCCAGGTGTGATTGTTTTGGGCATATGGGTGCGGTTGTGAAATTGGGTTTTGGTTAGTTTTGTTACTGCTCACTCACCTGGTTTACAACATGCCCAGGTGGACAGTGCTCCAGGCACCCAAGCTAAGCAGTTTTTGTTAGCCAGGTGTGATTGTTTTGGGCATATGGGTGCGGTTGTGAAATTGGGTTTTGGTTAGTTTTGTTACTGCTCACTCACCTGGTTTACAACATGCCCAGGTGGACAGTGCTCCAGGCACCCAAGCTAAGCAGTTTTTGTTAGCCAGGTGTGATTGTTTTGGGCATATGGGTGCGGTTGTGAAATTGGGTTTTGGTTAGTTTTGTTACTGCTCACTCACCTGGTTAACAACATGCCCAGGTGGACAGTGCTCCAGGCACCCAAGCTAAGCAGTTATTGTTGGTCAGATGGGACTACTTTGGGCACAAGGATTGTATGGTGCCGTTTTTATGGTGTTAGTGTGGCCAAGTGATTTGGATGGCTAAGTTAATTTTGGTACTTTTATGGCACCGTGTGGTGTGCTTTGGTCTCCTGTTTTTAGTGGGGCAGATAAAAGGGGATTTAGGTAGTTATTCAATGTTGTCTGGTGGGACGTCAATATGTACTCTGGTAGACGACTGTGAGCCTGGAACATACACTTTAGGGTCACTTCTCAGTCTCTATTCTAGCGCACAGCAGGCCTATACATGTTGAAGTGTTGTTGGTTAGTTTTGTTATTGCTTGTTATTATTTATTTTATTGTTAGTAGTATTTTGGAATTTGTTGTAGCTAATTTATAATTAATATTGTTATTGTTATTTTATTTTGATTTTGATTTTGACTTGACTATTGTTAATTATTATTATGGTTTTATTATTGTTATTATTTTTATATTTTGCTATTATTGTTATCGTATTTTTGCTAGCATTTATTTTATTGCTTTAATTTTTGTTGTTAGTTTTTATTGTTGTTATTGCTTTTTTTTTTTATTATTGTTGTCATTTTTACTTTTGTTGTTAATTTTATTTTTACTATTTCGTTATTATTATTATTGTTTATGCTACTATTTTTGTTCTTATTATTTTTACTTTTGTTATTGATTTTATTTTTATTGTTTACTATTGTTATTATTGTTTATATTCCTATTTCTTTTGTTATTGATTTTGTTTTTATTACTTTACTATTTATTTATTATATTTTTATAGTTCATATTATTTTTAATGTTATTTATTTGTAGTTGTTTATGGTCGACATTGGTTGTTTGTTTGATTTTGGCATGGCCTGTATTTCGGGTAGTTTTTCATGGGAGCGAGACTTGTTCGGTCAAAAGTTCTTAATTGAAAAGATCGTTTTGTTTTATGTTTTCATTTGT
Organism: Drosophila littoralis; assembly: GCA_018903485.1. Taxonomy (NCBI): domain Eukaryota; kingdom Metazoa; phylum Arthropoda; class Insecta; order Diptera; family Drosophilidae; genus Drosophila; species Drosophila littoralis. The sequence goes on along the minus strand of JAEIGF010000629.1, from coordinate 107,940 downwards.
TTATTCATGGTTGAAATTTATCGGATTTTAACATGTTTATTTTTGAGTTTAGTTTTATTTTGGTATAGTTTGTTGTTTACATATTAGTTTTGTGCTGTTTTTCAGCTAGGCTTTATTTTGGCATCGTTTGTTTTCAGCTATTTTAAGTATTAACAGGTAAGTTTGTGCAAGTCAACTATGGTTTGTTGTAGTTTTTAACATATTTGTTTGTTCTTGTTTCATCTTTATTTCTAAGGTTACTTAGTTGCTAGTTTTAACATATTTGTTTTTGTTTTGTTTTTCGGTTTTGGTTTTATTTTGATTTGATTCGGATTTTAGCATATTTGTTTTTTAAATTTAGTTTTGTTCTGGCATAGTTAAAAGTTTACTTATAAGTTTGTTTTGCTTTTCAGCTTAGCTTATAACATATTTGTTTGTTATTGTTTATTTTTATTTCTAAGGTTACTTAGTAGCTAGTTTTAACATATTTGTTTTATTTTGTTTTTTGGTTTTGTTTTTATTTTGGTTTAATTCAGGTTTTGACATATTTGTTTTTAAATTTAGTTTTATTCTGGCATGGTTCGATGTTTACTTTTAAGTTTGTTTTGCTTTTCGGCTTAGCTTTGTTTTGGCTTCGTTTATTTTCAGCTATTTTTAGCATTAACAGGTAAGTTTGTGTAAGTCAAATATGATTTGTTTTATTTTGATTTCTTAGTTGCTTAGTTGTAGTTTTTAACATATATGTTTGTTCTTATTTAGTTTTTATTTCCTAGGTTACTTAGTAGCTAGTTTTAACATATTTGTTTTATTTTGTTTTTTGGTTTTGTTTTTATTTTGGTTTAATTCAGGTTTTAACATATTTGTTTTTAAATTTAGTTTTATTCTGGCATAGTTCGATGTTTACTTATAAGTTTGTTTTGCTTTTCAGCTTAGCTTTGTTTTGGCTTCGTTTATTTTTGGCTATTTTGAGTATTAACAGGTAAGTTTGTGCTTTTTGGTTAGTTTTAATTTTGGCTTCGTTTATTTTGTACTATTTTTAGTGTTAACAGGTGAGTTTTTGTAGGTCAAATATGAATTGTTTTATTTTGATTTCTTAGTTGCTTAGTTGTAATTTTTAACATATTTGTTTGTTATTATTTATTTTTATTTCCTAGGTTACTTATTTGTAATTTTTAACATATTTGTTTGTTATTATTTATTTTTATTTCTTAGGTTACTTAGTTGCTAGTTTTAACATATATGTTTTTGTTTTTCAGCTTGGCTTTATTTTGGCTTCGTTTATTTTTGGGTATTTTGAGTATTAACAGGTAAGTTTGTGTAGGTCAATATGGTTTGTTTTATTTTTTTTACTTAGGTAACTTAGTTGGTAGTTTAACATATTTGTTTGTTATTATTTATTTTTATTTCCTGGGTTACTTAGTTGTAATTCTTAACATATTTGTTTGTTATTATTTATTTTTATTTCCTAGGTTACTTAGTTGCTAGTTTTAACATATATGTTTTTGTTTTGTTTTTTTTCAGCTTGGCTTTATTTTGGCTTCGTTTATTTTTGGCTATTTTGAGTATTAACAGGTAAGTTTGTATGGGTCAAATATAGTTTATTTTATTTCTTAGGTTACTTAGTTGCTAGTTTTAACATATTTGTTTTATTTTGTTTTTGGTTCTAGTTTTATTTTGGTTTAATTTAGGTTTTAACATATTTGTTTTTTAAATTTAGTTTTGTTTTGGGATAATTCAATGTTTACTTATAAGTTTGTTTGGCTTTTCAGCTTAGCTTATAACATATTTGTTTGCTATTATTTATTTTATTTCTTGGGTTGCTTAGTTGCTAGTTTTAACATATTTGTTTGTTATTGTTTATTTTAATTTCTTAGGCTACTTAGTTGCTAGTTTAACATATTTGTTTTATTTTGTTTTTTGGTTTTGTTTTTGTTTTGATTTAATTCGGCTTTTAACGTATTTGTTTTTAAGTTTAGTTTTATTCTGGCATAGTTCTATGTTTACTTATAAGTTTGTTTTGCTTTTCAGCTTGGCTTTGTTTTGGCTTCGTGTATTTTGGGCTATATTTGAGTATTAACAGGTAAGTTTGTGTAAGTAGCTATGGTTTATTTTATTTTTATTTATTAGGTTACTTAGTAGCTAGTTTTAAAACATATTTGTTTATTATTGTTTGTTTTTATTTCTTAGGTTACTTAGTTGCTAGTTTAACATATTTGTTTTATTTTGTTTTTGTGGTTTTGGTTTTGTTTTGGTTTAATTAGGATAACATATTTTAACATATATATAGCGCAAAATAAACGAAGCCAAAACAAAGCCAAGCTGAAAAGCAAAACAAACTTATAAGTAAACATAGAACTATGCCAGAATAAAACTAAACTTAAAAACAAATACGTTAAAAGCCGAATTAAATCAAAACAAAAACAAAACCAAAAAACAAAATAAAACAAATATGTTAAACTAGCAACTAAGTAGCCTAAGAAATTAAAATAAACAATAACAAACAAATATGTTAAAACTAGCAACTAAGCAACCCAAGAAATAAAATAAATAATAGCAAACAAATATGTTATAAGCTAAGCTGAAAAGCCAAACAAACTTATAAGTAAACATTGAATTATCCCAAAACAAAACTAAATTTAAAAACAAATATGTTAAAACCTAAATTAAACCAAAATAAAACTAGAACCAAAAACAAAATAAAACAAATATGTTAAAACTAGCAACTAAGTAACCTAAGAAATAAAATAAACTATATTTGACCCATACAAACTTACCTGTTAATACTCAAAATAGCCAAAAATAAACGAAGCCAAAATAAAGCCAAGCTGAAAAACAAAAACAAAACAAAAACATATATGTTAAAACTAGCAACTAAGTAACCTAGGAAATAAAAATAAATAATAACAAACAAATATGTTAAAAATTACAACTAAGTAACCCAGGAAATAAAAATAAATAATAACAAACAAATATGTTAAACTACCAACTAAGTTACCTAAGAAATAAAAATAAAACAAACCATATTGACCTACACAAACTTACCTGTTAATACTCAAATACCCAAAAATAAACGAAGCCAAATTAAAGCCAAGCTGAAAAACAAAAACATATATGTTAAAACTAGCAACTAAGTAACCTAAGAAATAAAAATAAATAATAACAAACAAATATGTTAAAAATTACAAATAAGTAGCCTAAAATAAAAATAAATAATAACAAACAAATTTGTTAAAAATTACAACTAAGCAACTAAGAAATCAAAATAAAACAAATCATATTTGACCTACACAAACTCACCTGTTAACACTAAAAATAGTACAAAATAAACGAAGCCAAAATTAAAATAACCAAAACACAAACTTACCTGTTAATACTCAAATATAGCCCAAAATAAACGAAGCCAAAACAAAGCTAAGCTGAAAAGCAAAACAAACTTATAAGTAAACATCGAACTATGCCAGAATAAAACTAAATTTAAAAACAAATATGTTAAAACCTGAATTAAATCAAAATAAAAACAAAACCAAAAAACAAAATAAAACAAATATGTTAAAACTAGCTACTAAGTAACCTAGGAAATAAAAACTAAATAAGAACAAACATATATGTTAAAAACTACAACTAAGCAACTAAGAAATTTTGGGCTATATATATGTTAAAATATGTTATCCTAATTAAACCAAAACAAAACCAAAACCAAAAAAACAAAATAAAACAAATATGTTAAACTAGCAACTAAGTAACCTAAGAAATAAAAACAAACAATAATAAACAAATATGTTTTAAAACTAGCTACTAAGTAACCTAATAAATAAAAAATAAAATAAACCATAGCTACTTACACAAACTTACCTGTTAATACTCAAATATAGCCCAAAATACACGAAGCCAAAACAAAGCCAAGCTGAAAAGCAAAACAAACTTATAAGTAAACATAGAACTATGCCAGAATAAAACTAAACTTAAAAACAAATATGCTAAAATCCGAATTAAATCAAAACAAAAACAAAACCAAAAAACAAAATAAAACAAATATGTTAAACTAGCAACTAAGTAGCCTAAGAAATTAAAATAAACAATAACAAACAAATATGTTAAAACTAGCAACTAAGCAACCCAAGAAATAAAATAAATAATAGCAAACAAATATGTTATAAGCTAAGCTGAAAAGCCAAACAAACTTATAAGTAAACATTGAATTATCCCAAAACAAAACTAAATTTAAAAAACAAATATGTTAAAACCTAAATTAAACCAAAATAAAACTAGAACCAAAAAACAAAATAAAACAAATATGTTAAAACTAGCAACTAAGTAACCTAAGAAATAAAATAAACTATATTTGACCCATACAAACTTACCTGTTAATACTCAAAATAGCCAAAAATAAACGAAGCTAAAATAAAGCCAAGCTGAAAAACAAAAACAAAACAAAAACATATATGTTAAAACTAGCAACTAAGTAACCTAGGAAATAAAAATAAATAATAACAAACAAATATGTTAAAAATTACAACTAAGTAACCCAGGAAATAAAAATAAATAATAACAAACAAATATGTTAAACTACCAACTAAGTTACCTAAGAAATAAAAATAAAACAAACCATATTGACCTACACAAACTTACCTGTTAATACTCAAAATACCCAAAAATAAACGAAGCCAAAATAAAGCCAAAAGCAAAACAAACTTAAAAGTAAACATCGAACCATGCCAGAATAAAACTAAATTTAAAAACAAATATGTCAAAACCTGAATTAAACCAAAATAAAAAACAAAACCAAAAAACAAAATAAAACAAATATGTTAAAACTAGCTACTAAGTAACCTTAGAAATAAAAATAAACAATAACAAACAAATATGTTATAAGCTAAGCTGAAAAGCAAAACAAACTTATAAGTAAACTTTTAACTATGCCAGAACAAAACTAAATTTAAAAAACAAATATGCTAAAATCCGAATCAAATCAAAATAAAACCAAAACCGAAAAACAAAACAAAAACATATATGTTAAAACTAGCAACTAAGTAACCTTAGAAATAAAGATGAAATAAGAACAAACATATATGTTAAAAACTACAACTAAGTAACCTAAAAGACCTACACAAACTTACCTGTTAAAACTCAAAATACCCAAAAATAAACGAAGCCAAAATAAAGCCAAGCTGAAAAACAAAAACATATATGTTAAAACTAGCAACTAAGTAACCTAAGAAATAAAAATAAATAATAACAAACAAATATGTTAAAAATTACAAATAAGTAACCTAGGAAATAAAAATAAATAATAACAAACAAATTTGTTAAAAATTACAACTAAGCAACTAAGAAATCAAAATAAAACAAATCATATTTGACCTACACAAACTCACCTGTTAACACTAAAAATAGTACAAAATAAACGAAGCCAAAATTAAAACTAACCAAAAAGCACAAACTTACCTGTTAATACTCAAAATAGCCAAAAATAAACGAAGCCAAAACAAAGCTAAGCTGAAAAGCAAAACAAACTTATAAGTAAACATCGAACTATGCCAGAATAAAACTAAATTTAAAAACAAATATGTTAAAACCTGAATTAAACCAAAATAAAAACAAAACCAAAAAACAAAATAAAACAAATATGTTAAAACTAGCTACTAAGTAACCTAGGAAATAAAAACTAAATAAGAACAAACATATATGTTAAAAACTACAACTAAGCAACTAAGAAATCAAAATAAAACAAATCATATTTGACTTACACAAACTTACCTGTTAATGCTAAAAATAGCTGAAAATAAACGAAGCCAAAACAAAGCTAAGCCGAAAAGCAAAACAAACTTAAAAGTAAACATCGAACCATGCCAGAATAAAACTAAATTTAAAAACAAATATGTCAAAACCTGAATTAAACCAAAATAAAAACAAAACCAAAAAACAAAATAAAACAAATATGTTAAAACTAGCTACTAAGTAACCTTAGAAATAAAAATAAACAATAACAAACAAATATGTTATAAGCTAAGCTGAAAAGCAAAACAAACTTATAAGTAAACTTTTAACTATGCCAGAACAAAACTAAATTTAAAAAACAAATATGCTAAAATCCGAATCAAATCAAAATAAAACCAAAACCGAAAAACAAAACAAAAACATATATGTTAAAACTAGCAACTAAGTAACCTTAGAAATAAAGATGAAATAAGAACAAACATATATGTTAAAAACTACAACTAAGTAACCTAAGGAATCAAAATAAAACAAACCATAGTTGACTTGCACAAACTTACCTGTTAATACTTAAAATAGCTGAAAACAAACGATGCCAAAATAAAGCCTAGCTGAAGAACAGCACAAAACTAATATGTAAACAACAAACTATACCAAAATAAAACTAAACTCAAAAATAAACATGTTAAAATCCGATAAATTTCAACCATGAATAAACAAATGAAAACATAAAACAAAACGATCTTTTCAATTAAGAACTTTTGACCGAACAAGTCTCGCTCCCATGAAAAACTACCCGAAATACAGGCCATGCCAAAATCAAACAAACAACCAATGTCGACCATAAACAACTACAAATACATAACATTAAAAATAATATGAACTATAAAAATATAATAAATAAATAGTAAAGTAATAAAAACAAAATCAATAACAAAAGAAATAGGAATATAAACAATAATAACAATAGTAAACAATAAAAATAAAATCAATAACAAAAGTAAAAATAATAAGAACAAAAATAGTAGCATAAACAATAATAATAATAACGAAATAGTAAAAATAAAATTAACAACAAAAGTAAAAATGACAACAATAATAAAACAAAAAAGCAATAACAACAATAAAAACTAACAACAAAAATTAAAGCAATAAAATAAATGCTAGCAAAAATACGATAACAATAATAGCAAAATATAAAAATAATAACAATAATAAAACCATAATAATAATTAACAATAGTCAAGTCAAAATCAAAATCAAAATAAAATAACAATAACAATATTAATTATAAATTAGCTACAACAAATTCCAAAATACTACTAACAATAAAATAAATAATAACAAGCAATAACAAAACTAACCAACAACACTTCAACATGTATAGGCCTGCTGTGCGCTAGAATAGAGACTGAGAAGTGACCCTAAAGTGTATGTTCCAGGCTCACAGTCGTCTACCAGAGTACATATTGACGTCCCACCAGACAACATTGAATAACTACCTAAATCCCCTTTTATCTGCCCCACTAAAAACAGGAGACCAAAGCACACCACACGGTGCCATAAAAGTACCAAAATTAACTTAGCCATCCAAATCACTTGGCCACACTAACACCATAAAAACGGCACCATACAATCCTTGTGCCCAAAGTAGTCCCATCTGACCAACAATAACTGCTTAGCTTGGGTGCCTGGAGCACTGTCCACCTGGGCATGTTGTAAACCAGGTGAGTGAGCAGTAACAAAACTAACCAAAACCCAATTTCACAACCGCACCCATATGCCCAAAACAATCACACCTGGCTAACAAAAACTGCTTAGCTTGGGTGCCTGGAGCACTGTCCACCTGGGCATGTTGTAAACCAGGTGAGTGAGCAGTAACAAAACTAACCAAAACCCAATTTCACAACCGCACCCATATGCCCAAAACAATCACACCTGGCTAACAAAAACTGCTTAGCTTGGGTGCCTGGAGCACTGTCCACCTGGGCATGTTGTAAACCAGGTGAGTGAGCAGTAACAAAACTAACCAAAACCCAATTTCACAACCGCACCCATATGCCCAAAACAATCACACCTGGCTAACAAAAACTGCTTAGCTTGGGTGCCCGGAGCACTGTCCTTCTGGGCATGTGTAAACCAGGTGAGTGAGCAGTAATCATAAGGACGCACAATAATCCACCAAATAAACGCTAATCGGCAGCACTCTTATGCCAAACAGCTACAAACAAGCCAAACAATAAACTTACTCAACTAACCTACTAACCGACAACCAGACAACTCTCCAGCTCAGCCATACTTGGACAGCTAAAAAACAGCCATCCTCTTACACAACAAAAGCTCCATAACAACGTAAACTCACTATAGCTAAACCAAGCTATCACATGCAAAACCAACATTTGCCCAACCTAAAAAACGTCCAATAGGCCGTGTGGTCCACTTTGTGGCGTCAAGCGGTAAACTGTCCGATCCCAGCCTCCAAAGGACACGGATCCGGACCGCCATCAAGTACTTAGCACCAAGCTAGTACCAAATAGAAAGCCACTCCTTATGAAAATCAGTTGATATTTGACCGAGTTATGGGGCTTGGAAATTTCGACATGTGTCTATATGGGATATTTGAGTGTATCATTTTCACATGAATTTTGTCTAAAATGATGTTGCCAGATTTAGATGCCGAATTGATCTAGAGGGCGAACCATGAACAAAAAGCCGCTACTTATGAAAATCGGTTGATATTTGACCGAGTTATGGGGCTGGGAAATGTCGACGTGTGTCTATATGGGATATTTGAGTGTATCATTTTCACATGAATTTTTACTCTTAATGATGTTGCCAGATTTAGATGCCGAATTGATCCAAAGGCCAAGCCATGAACAAAAAGCAACTCCTTATGAAAAGCGGTTGATTTTTGACCGAGTTATGGGGGTAAGAAATTTCGACCTGGGATATTTGAGGGTCCCATTCTCACATGAATTTTAACCAAAAATAATATTGCCAGATTTAGCTGCCAAATTGATCTAAAGGCCAAGCCATGAACAAAAAGCCACTTCTTATGAAGAGCGTTTGATTTTTGACCGAGTTCTGGGGCTGGGAAATTTCGACCTGCGTCTGTATGGATATTTGAGGATATTATTTTCACATTGATTTTGACTATTAATGATTTTGCCAGATTTAGATGCCGAATTGATATAGAGGCCAAACCATGAACAAAAAGCTACTACTTATGAAAAGCAGTTGATTTTTGATCGAGGCATGGGGTTAATCAAGGGGCCGAGCTATGAACAAAAGGCCACTCCTTATGAAAATCAGTTGATATTTGACCGAGTTATGGGGCTTGGAAATTTCGACGTGTGTCTATATGGGATATTTGAGGGTCCCATTCTCACATGAATTTTGACCAAAAATAATATAGCCAGATTTCGATGCCGCATTGATCTAGAGGCCGAACCATGAATAAAAATCCACTCCTTATGAAATGCTGTTGATTTTTGACCGAGTTCTGGGGGTGAGAAATTTCGACCTGTGTCTATATGGGATATTTGAGGGTCCCATTCTCACATGAGTTTTGACCAAAAATAATATTGCCAGATTTATATGCCAAATTGATCTAAAGGCCAAGCCATAAACAAAAAGCTACTCCTTATGAAAAGCAATTGATTTTTGACCGAGTTATGGGGCTGGGAAATGTCAACGTGTGTCTATATGTGATATTTGAGGATATTATTTTCACATTAATTTACTATTAATGATTTGCCAGATTTAGATGCCGAATTGATATAGATACAATCATTATAAGGCCAAACCATGAACAAAAGCCACTACTTATGAAAATCAGTTGATATTTGACCGAGTTCTGGGGCTGGGAAATGTCAACGTGTGTCTATATGTGATATTTGAGGATATTATTTTCACATTGATTTTGACTAAATGATTGCCAGATTAGATCCATATATAAAAACTAGGGATATTTGAGGGTCCCATTCTCACATGAATTTTGACCAAAAATAATATAGCCAGATTTCGATGCCGCATTGATCTAGAGGCCGAACCCTGAATAAAAACCACTCCTTATGAAATCGTTGATTTTTGACCGAGTTCTGGGGGTGAGAAATTTCGACCTGTGTCTATATGGGATATTTGAGGGTCCCATTCTCACATGAGTTTTGACCAAAAATAATATTGCCAGATTTATATGCCAAATTGATCTAAAGGCCAACCATAAACAAAAAGCACTCCCCTTATGAAAAGCAATTGATTTTTGACCGAGTTATGGGGCTGGGAAATGTCAACGTGTGTCTATATGTGATATTTGAGGATATTATTTTCACATTGATTTTGACTATTAATGATTTTGCCAGATTTAGATGCCGAATTGATATAGAGGCCAAACCATGAACAAAAAGCTACTACTTATGAAAAGCAGTTGATTTTTGATCGAGTTCTGGGGGTGAGAAATTTCGACCTGTGTCTACATGAGATATTTGAGGGTCCCATTGTCACATGAATTTTGACCTAAAATAATATTGCCAGATTTAGATGCCAAATTGATCTAAAGGCTAAGCCATGAACAAAAAGCCACTCCTTATGAAAATCGGTTGATATTTGACCGAGTTATGGGGCTGGGAAATGTCGACGTGTGTTTATATGGGATATTTGAGTGTATCATTTTCACATGAATTTGGTCCAAAAATGATGTTGCCAGATTTAGATGCCGAATTGATCTAGAAAATCAGTTGATTTTTCACCGAGTTCTGGGGGTGAGAAATTTCGACCTGTGTCTACATGAGATATTTGAGGGTCCCATTGTCACATGAATTTTGACCTAAAATAATATAGCCAGATTTAGATGCCAAATTGATCTAAAGGCTAAGCCATGAACAAAAAGCCACTCCTAATGAAAATCGGTTGATATTTGACCGAGTTATGGGGCTTGGAAATGTCAACGTGTGTTTATATGGGATATTTGAGTGTATCATTTTCACATGAATTTGGTCCAAAAATGATGTTGCCAGATTTAGATGCCGAATTGATCTAGAAAATCAGTTGATTTTTGACCGAGTTCTGGGGGTGAGAAATTTCGACCTGTGTCTACATGAGATATTTGAGGGTCCCATTGTCACATGAATTTTGACCTAAAATAATATTGCCAGATTTAGATGCCAAATTGATCTAAAGGCTAAGCCATGAACAAAAAGCCACTCCTTATGAAAAGCAATTGATTTTTGACCGAGTTATGGGGTTGATCTAGACGCCGAGCTATGAACAAAAGGCCACTCCTTATGGAAATCGGTTCATATTTGACCGAGTTATGGGGCTGGGAAATGTCGACGTGTGTTTATAGGGGATATTTGAGTGTATCATTTTCACATGAATTTGGTCCAAAAATGATGTTGCCAGATTTAGATGCCGAATTGATTTAGAAAATCAGTTGATTTTTGACCGAGTTCTGGGGGTGAGAAATTTCGACCTGTGTCTACATGAGATATTTGAGGGTCCCATTGTCACATGAATTTTGACCTAAAATAATATTGCCAGATTTAGATGCCAAATTGATCTAAAGGCTAAGCCATGAACAAAAAGCCACTCCTTATGAAAATCGGTTGATATTTGACCGAGTTATGGGGCTGGAAATGTCAACTGTGTCTATATGTGATATTTGAGGATATTATTTTCACATTGATTTTGACTATTAATGATTTTGCCAGATGTAGATGCCAAAAGATACACTAAAAATATGAAAAGCAGTTGATTTTGATCGAGGTATGGGGTTAATCAAGAGGCCGAGCTATGAACAAAAAGCCACTCCTTATGAAAATCAGTTGATATTTGACCGAGTTATGGGGCTGGGAAATGTCGACGTGTGTTTATATGGGATATTTGAGTGTATCATTTTCACATGAATTTTGTCTAAAAATGATGTTGCCAGATTTAGATGCCGAATTGATCTAGAGGCCGAACCATGAACAAAAAGCCGCTACTTATGAAAATCAATTGATATTTGACCGAGTTCTGGGGGTGAGAAATTTCGACCTGTGTCTGTATGGTATATTTGAGGGTCCCATTGTCACATGAATTTTGACCTAAAATAATATTGCCAGATTTAGATGCCAAATTGATCTAAAGGCTAAGCCATGAACAAAAAGCCACTCCTTATGAAAAGCAATTGATTTTTGACCGAGTTATGGGGTTGATCTAGACGCCGAGCTATGAACAAAAGGCCACTCCTTATGGAAATCGGTTCATATTTGACCGAGTTATGGGGCTGGGAAATGTCGACGTGTGTTTATAGGGGATATTTGAGTGTATCATTTTCACATGAATTTGGTCCAAAAATGATGTTGCCAGATTTAGATGCCGAATTGATTTAGAAAATCAGTTGATTTTTGACCGAGTTCTGGGGGTGAGAAATTTCGACCTGTGTCTACATGAGATATTTGAGGGTCCCATTGTCACATGAATTTTGACCTAAAATAATATTGCCAGATTTAGATGCCAAATTGATCTAAAGGCTAAGCCATGAACAAAAAGCCACTCCTTATGAAAATCGGTTGATATTTGACCGAGTTATGGGGCTGGGAAATGTCAACGTGTGTCTATATGTGATATTTGAGGATATTATTTTCACATTGATTTTGACTATTAATGATTTTGCCAGATGTAGATGCCGAATTCACAAAAAGCTACTACTTATGAAAAGCAGTTGATTTTTGATCGAGGTATGGGGTTAATCAAGAGGCCGAGCTATGAACAAAAAGCCACTCCTTATGAAAATCAGTTGATATTTGACCGAGTTATGGGGCTGGGAAATGTCGACGTGTGTCTATATGGGATGAGTGTATCATTTTCACATGAATTTTTACTCTTAATGATGTTGCCAGATTTAGATGCCGAATTGATCCAAAGGCCAAGCCATGAACAAAAAGCCACTCCTTATGAAAAGCGGTTGATTTTTGACCGAGTTATGGGGGAAAGAAATTTCGACCTGGGATATTTGGGGGTCCCATTCTCACATGAATTTTAACCAAAAATAATATTGCCAGATTTAGCTGCCAAATTGATCTAGAGGCCGAACCATGATCAAAAAGCCGCTACTTATGAAAATCAGTTGATATTTGACCGAGTTCTGGGGGTGAGAAATTTCGCCCTGTGTCTACATGGGATATTTGAGGGTCCCATTCTCACATGAATTTTGACCAAAAATAATATAGCCAGATTTCGATGCCGCATTGATCTAGAGGCCGAACCATGAATAAAAATCCACTTCTTATGAAATGCGGTTGAATTTTGACCGAGTTCTGGGGGTGAGAAATTTCGACCTGTGTCTATATGGGATATTTGATGGTCCCATTCTCACATGAATTCTGACCAAAATAATATTGCCAGATTTAGATGCCAAATTGATCTAAAGGCCAAGCCATGAACACAACGCCGCTCCTTATGAAAAGCGGTTGATTTTTTGTCGAGTTCTGGGATTAGAAATTTCGACCTGTGTCTGTATGGGATATTTGCGGGCATTACATTTACATGGATTTTGACTATAAATTATGATGCCAGATTTAGATGCTGAATTGATCTAGAGGCCGAGCTATGAATAAAAAGCCACTCCTTATGAAAATCAGTTGATATTTGACCGAGTTATGGGGCTGGGAAATGTCGACGTGTGTTTATATGGGATATTTGAGTGTATCATTTTCACATGAATTTTGTCTAAAAATGATGTTGCCAGATTTAGATGCCGAATTGATCTAGAGGCCGAACCATGAACAAAAAGCCGCTACATATGAAAAGCAGTTGATTTTTGAGCGAGTTCTGGGGGTGAGAAATTTCGACCTGTGTCTATATGGGATATTTGAGGGTCCCATTCTCACATGAGTTTTGACCAAAAATAATATTGCCAGATTTATATGCCAAATTGATCTAAAGGCCAAGCCATAAACAAAAAGCTACTCCTTATGAAAAGCGATTGATTTTTGACCGAGTTATGGGGTTGATCTAGACGCCGAGCTATGAACAAAAGGCCACTCCTTATGAAAATCGGTTCATATTTGACCGAGTTATGGGGCTGGAAAATGTCGACGTGTGTTTATATGGGATATTTGAGTGTATCATTTTCACATGAATTTTGTCCAAAAATGATGTTGCCAGATTTAGATGCCGAATTGATCTAGAAAATCAGTTGATTTTTGACCTAGTTCTGGGGGTGAGAAATTTCGACCTGTGTCTACATGAGATATTTGAGGGTCCCATTGTCACATGAATTTTGACCTAAAATAATATTGCCAGATTTAGATGCCAAATTGATCTAAAGGCCAAGCCATGAACAAAAAGCCACTTCTTATGAAGAGCGTTTGATTTTTGACCGAGTTCTGGGGCTGGGAAATTTCGACCTGTGTCTATATGGGATATTTGATGGTCCCATTCTCACATGAATTCTGACCAAAATAATATTGCCAGATTTAGATGCCAAATTGATCTAAAGGCCAAGCCATGAACAAAACGCCGCTCCTTATGAAAAGCGGTTGATTTTTTTGTCGAGTTCTGGGATTAGAAATTTCGACCTGTGTCTGTATGGGATATTTGCGGGCATTATTTTTACATGGATTTTGACTATAAATTATGATGCCAGATTTAGATGCTGAATTGATCTAGAGGCCGAGCTATGAATAAAAAGCCACTCCTTATGAAAATCAGTTGATATTTGACCGAGTTATGGGGCTGGGAAATGTCGACGTGTGTTTATATGGGATATTTGAGTGTATCATTTTCACATGAATTTTGTCTAAAAATGATGTTGCCAGATTTAGATGCCGAATTGATCTAGAGGCCGAACCATGAACAAAAAGCCGCTACATATGAAAAGCAGTTGATTTTTGAGCGAGTTCTGGGGGTGAGAAATTTCGACCTGTGTCTATATGGGATATTTGAGGGTCCCATTCTCACATGAGTTTTGACCAAAAATAATATTGCCAGATTTATATGCCAAATTGATCTAAAGGCCAAGCCATAAACAAAAAGCTACTCCTTATGAAAAGCGATTGATTTTTGACCGAGTTATGGGGTTGATCTAGACGCCGAGCTATGAACAAAAGGCCACTCCTTATGAAAATCGGTTCATATTTGACCGAGTTATGGGGCTGGAAAATGTCGACGTGTGTTTATATGGGATATTTGAGTGTATCATTTTCACATGAATTTTGTCCAAAAATGATGTTGCCAGATTTAGATGCCGAATTGATCTAGAAAATCAGTTGATTTTTGACCGAGTTCTGGGGGTGAGAAATTTCGACCTGTGTCTACATGAGATATTTGAGGGTCCCATTGTCACATGAATTTTGACCTAAAATAATATTGCCAGATTTAGATGCCAAATTGATCTAAAGGCTAAGCCATGAACAAAAAGCCACTCCTTATGAAAATCGGTTGATATTTGACCGAGTTATGGGGCTGGGAAATGTCAACGTGTGTCTATATGTGATATTTGAGGATATTATTTTCACATTGATTTTGACTATTAATGATTTTGCCAGATTTAGATGCCGAATTGATATAGAGGCCAAACCATGAACAAATAGCTACTACTTATGAAAAGCAGTTGATTTTTGATCGAGGTATGGGGTTAATCAAGAGGCCGAGCTATGAACAAAAAGGCACTCCTTATGAAAATCAGTTGATATTTGAACGAGCTATGGGGCTTGGAAATTTCGACGTGTGTCTATATGGGATATTTGAGTGTATCATTTTCACATGAATTTTGTCTAAAAATGATGTTGCCAGATTTAGATGCCGAATTGATCCAAAGGCCAAGCCATGAACAAAAAGCCACTCCTTATGAAAAGCGGTTGATTTTTGACCGAGTTATGGGGGTAAGAAATTTCGACCTGGGATATTTGGGGGTCCCATTCTCACATGAATTTTAACCAAAAATAATATTGCCAGATTTAGCTGCCAAATTGATCTAGAGGCCGAACCATGAACAAAAAGCCGCTACTTATGAAAATCAGTTGATATTTGACCGAGTTCTGGGGGTGAGAAATTTCGACCTGTGTCTACATGGGATATTTGAGGGTCCCATTCTCACATGAATTTTGACCAAAAATAATATAGCCAGATTTCGATGCCGCATTGATCTAGAGGCCGAACCATGAATAAAAATCCACTCCTTATGAAATGCGGTTGAATTTTGACCGAGTTCTGGGGGTGAGAAATTTCGACCTGTGTCTATATGGGATATTTGATGGTCCCATTCTCACATGAATTCTGACCAAAATAATATTGCCAGATTTAGATGCCAAATTGATCTAAAGGCCAAGCCATGAACAAAACGCCGCTCCTTATGAAAAGCGGTTGATTTTTTGTCGAGTTCTGGGATTAGAAATTTCGACCTGTGTCTGTATGGGATATTTGCGGGCATTATTTTTACATGGATTTTGACTATAAATTATGATGCCAGATTTAGATGCTGAATTGATCTAGAGGCCGAGCTATGAATAAAAAGCCACTCCTTATGAAAATCAGTTGATATTTGACCGAGTTATGGGGCTGGGAAATGTCGACGTGTGTTTATATGGGATATTTGAGTGTATCATTTTCACATGAATTTTGTCTAAAAATGATGTTGCCAGATTTAGATGCCGAATTGATCTAGAGGCCGAACCATGAACAAAAAGCCGCTACATATGAAAAGCAGTTGATTTTTGAGCGAGTTCTGGGGGTGAGAAATTTCGACCTGTGTCTATATGGGATATTTGAGGGTCCCATTCTCACATGAGTTTTGACCAAAAATAATATTGCCAGATTTATATGCCAAATTGATCTAAAGGCCAAGCCATAAACAAAAAGCTACTCCTTATGAAAAGCGATTGATTTTTGACCGAGTTATGGGGTTGATCTAGACGCCGAGCTATGAACAAAAGGCCACTCCTTATGAAAATCGGTTCATATTTGACCGAGTTATGGGGCTGGAAAATGTCGACGTGTGTTTATATGGGATATTTGAGTGTATCATTTTCACATGAATTTTGTCCAAAAATGATGTTGCCAGATTTAGATGCCGAATTGATCTAGAAAATCAGTTGATTTTTGACCTAGTTCTGGGGGTGAGAAATTTCGACCTGTGTCTACATGAGATATTTGAGGGTCCCATTGTCACATGAATTTTGACCTAAAATAATATTGCCAGATTTAGATGCCAAATTGATCTAAAGGCTAAGCCATGAACAAAAAGCCACTCCTTATGAAAATCGGTTGATATTTGACCGAGTTATGGGGCTGGGAAATGTCAACGTGTGTCTATATGTGATATTTGAGGATATTATTTTCACATTGATTTTGACTATTAATGATTTTGCCAGATTTTGATGCCGAATTGATATAGAGGCCAAACCATGAACAAAAAGCTACTACTTATGAAAAGAAGTTGATTTTTGATCGAGGCATGGGGTTAATCAAGAGGCCGAGCTATGAACAAAAAGCCACTCCTTATGAAAATCAGTTGATATTTGACCGAGTTCTGGGGGTGAGAAAATTCGACCTGTGTCTACATGGGATATTTGAGGGTCCCATTCTCACATGAATTTTGACCAAAAATAATATAGCCAGATTTCGATGCCGCATTGATCTAGAGGCCGAACCATGAATAAAAATCCACTCCTTATGAAATGCGGTTGATTTTTGACCGAGTTCTGGGGGTGAGAAATTTCGACCTGTGTCTATATGGGATATTTGATGGTCCCATTCTCACATGAATTCTGACCAAAATAATATTGCCAGATTTAGATGCCAAATTGATCTAAAGGCCAAGCCATGAACAAAACGCCGCTCCTTATGAAAAGCGGTTGATTTTTTGTCGAGTTCTGGGATTAGAAATTTCGACCTGTGTCTGTATGGGATATTTGCGGGCATTATTTTTACATGGATTTTGACTATAAATTATGATGCCAGATTTAGATGCTGAATTGATCTAGAGGCCGAGCTATGAATAAAAAGCCACTCCTTATGAAAATCAGTTGATATTTGACCGAGTTATGGGGCTGGGAAATGTCGACGTGTGTTTATATGGGATATTTGAGTGTATCATTTTCACATGAATTTTGTCTAAAAATGATGTTGCCAGATTTAGATGCCGAATTGATCTAGAGGCCGAACCATGAACAAAAAGCCGCTACATATGAAAAGCAGTTGATTTTTGAGCGAGTTCTGGGGGTGAGAAATTTCGACCTGTGTCTATATGGGATATTTGAGGGTCCCATTCTCACATGAGTTTTGACCAAAAATAATATTGCCAGATTTATATGCCAAATTGATCTAAAGGCCAAGCCATAAACAAAAAGCTACTCCTTATGAAAAGCAATTGATTTTTGACCGAGTTATGGGGTTGATCTAGACGCCGAGCTATGAACAAAAGGCCACTCCTTATGAAAATCGGTTCATATTTGACCGAGTTATGGGGCTGGGAAATGTCGACGTGTGTTTATATGGGATATTTGAGTGTATCATTTTCACATGAATTTTGTCCAAAAATGATGTTGCCAGATTTAGATGCCGAATTGATCTAGAAAATCAGTTGATTTTTGACCGAGTTCTGGGGGTGAGAAATTTCGACCTGTGTCTACATGAGATATTTGAGGGTCCCATTGTCACATGAATTTTGACCTAAAATAATATTGCCAGATTTAGATGCCAAATTGATCTAAAGGCTAAGCCATGAACAAAAAGCCAGTCCTTATGAAAATCGGTTGATATTTGACCGAGTTATGGGGCTGGGAAATGTCAACGTGTGTCTATATGTGATATTTGAGGATATTATTTTCACATTGATTTTGACTATTAATGATTTTGCCAGATTTAGATGCCGAATTGATATAGAGGCCAAACCATGAACAAAAAGCTACTACTTATGAAAAGCAGTTGATTTTTGATCGAGGTATGGGGTTAATCAAGAGGCCGAGCTATGAACAAAAAGCCACTCCTTATGAAAATCAGTTGATATTTGACCGAGTTATGGGGCTTGGAAATTTCGACGTGTGTCTATATGGGATATTTGAGTGTATCATTTTCACATGAATTTTGTCTAAAAATGATGTTGCCAGATTTAGATGCCGAATTGATATAGAGGCCAAACCATGAACAAAAAGCCGCTACTTATGAAAATCAGTTGATATTTGACCGAGTTCTGGGGGTGAGAAATTTCGACCTGTGTCTACATGGGATATTTGAGGGTCCCATTCTCACATGAATTTTGACCAAAAATAATATTGCCAGATTTATGTGCCAAATTGATCTAGAGGCCAAGCCATGAACAAAAAGCCACTCCTTATGAAAATCAGTTGATATTTGACCGAGTTATGGGGCTGGGAAATGTCGACGTGTGTCTATATGGGATATTTGAGTGTATCATTTTCACATGAATTTTTACTCTTAATGATGTTGCCAGATTTAGATGCCGAATTGATCCAAAGGCCAAGCCATGAACAAAAAGCCACTCCTTATGAAAAGCGGTTGATTTTTGACCGAGTTATGGGGGTAAGAAATTTCGACCTGGGATATTTGGGGGTCCCATTCTCACATGAATTTTAACCAAAAATAATATTGCCAGATTTAGCTGCCAAATTGATCTAGAGGCCGAACCATGAACAAAAAGCCGCTACTTATGAAAATCAGTTGATATTTGACCGAGTTCTGGGGGTGAGAAATTTCGACCTGTGTCTACATGGGATATTTGAGGGTCCCATTCTCACATGAATTTTGACCAAAAATAATATAGCCAGATTTCGATGCCGCATTGATCTAGAGGCCGAACCATGAATAAAAATCCACTCCTTATGAAAATGCGGTTGATTTTTGACCGAGTTCTGGGGGTGAGAAATTTCGACCTGTGTCTATATGGGATATTTGATGGTCCCATTCTCACATGAATTCTGACCAAAAATAATATTGCCAGATTTAGATGCCAAATTGATCTAAAGGCCAAGCCATGAACAAAACGCCGCTCCTTATGAAAAGCGGTTGATTTTTTGTCGAGTTCTGGGGTTAGAAATTTCGACCTGTGTCTGTATGGGATATTTGCGGGCATTATTTTTACATGGATTTTGACTATAAATTATGATGCCAGATTTAGATGCTGAATTGATCTAGAGGCCGAGCTATGAATAAAAAGCCACTCCTTATGAAAATCAGTTGATATTTGACCGAGTTATGGGGCTGGGAAATGTCGACGTGTGTTTATATGGGATATTTGAGTGTATCATTTTCACATGAATTTTGTCTAAAAATGATGTTGCCAGATTTAGATGCCGAATTGATCTAGAGGCCGAACCATGAACAAAAAGCCGCTACATATGAAAAGCAGTTGATTTTTGAGCGAGTTCTGGGGGTGAGAAATTTCGACCTGTGTCTATATGGGATATTTGAGGGTCCCATTCTCACATGAGTTTTGACCAAAAATAATATTGCCAGATTTATATGCCAAATTGATCTAAAGGCCAAGCCATAAACAAAAAGCTACTCCTTATGAAAAGCAATTGATTTTTGACCGAGTTATGGGGTTGATCTAGACGCCGAGCTATGAACAAAAGGCCACTCCTTATGAAAATCGGTTCATATTTGACCGAGTTATGGGGCTGGGAAATGTCGACGTGTGTTTATATGGGATATTTGAGTGTATCATTTTCACATGAATTTTGTCCAAAAATGATGTTGCCAGATTTAGATGCCGAATTGATCCAGAAAAATTAGAAAATCAGTTGATTTTTGACCGAGTTCTGGGGGTGAGAAATTTCGACCTGTGTCTACATGAGATATTTGAGGGTCCCATTGTCACATGAATTTTGACCAAAAATAATATTGCCAGATTTAGATGCCAAATTGATCTAAAGGCTAAGCCATGAACAAAAAGCCACTCCTTATGAAAATCGGTTGATATTTGACCGAGTTATGGGGCTGGGAAATGTCGACGTGTGTCTATATGGGATATTTGAGGATATCATTTTCACATGAATTTTGACTAAAAATGATTTTGCCAGATTTAGATGCCGAATTGATATAGAGGCCAAACCATGAACAAAAAGCCACTACTTATGAAAAGCAGTTGATTTTTGACCGAGTTCTGGGGGTGAGAAATTTTGACCTGTGTCTACATGGGATATTTGAGGTCCCATTCTCACATGAATAATTTGACCAAAAATAATATTGCCAGATTTAGGTGCCAAATTGATCTAAAGGCCAAGCCATGAACAAAAAGCCACTCCTTATGAAAATCAGTTGATATTTGACCGAGTTATGGGGCTGGGAAATGTCGACGTGTGTCTATATGGGATATTTGAGTGTATCATTTTCACATGAATTTTTACTCTAAATGATGTTGCCAGATTTAGATGCCGAATTGATCCAAAGGCCAAGCCATGAACAAAAAGCCACTCCTTATGAAAAGCGGTTGATTTTTGACCGAGTTATGGGGGTAAGAAATTTCGACCTGGGATATTTGGGGGTCCCATTCTCACATGAATTTTAACCAAAAATAATATTGCCAGATTTAGCTGCCAAATTGATCTAGAGGCCGAACCATGAACAAAAAGCCGCTACTTATGAAAATCAGTTGATATTTGACCGAGTTCTGGGGGTGAGAAATTTCGACCTGTGTCTACATGGGATATTTGAGGGTCCCATTCTCACATGAATTTTGACCAAAAATAATATAGCCAGATTTCGATGCCGCATTGATCTAGAGGCCGAACCATGAATAAAAATCCACTCCTTATGAAATGCGGTTGAATTTTGACCGAGTTCTGGGGGTGAGAAATTTCGACCTGTGTCTATATGGGATATTTGATGGTCCCATTCTCACATGAATTCTGACCAAAATAATATTGCCAGATTTAGATGCCAAATTGATCTAAAGGCCAAGCCATGAACAAAACGCCGCTCCTTATGAAAAGCGGTTGATTTTTTGTCGAGTTCTGGGATTAGAAATTTCGACCTGTGTCTGTATGGGATATTTGCGGGCATTATTTTTACATGGATTTTGACTATAAATTATGATGCCAGATTTAGATGCTGAATTGATCTAGAGGCCGAGCTATGAATAAAAAGCCACTCCTTATGAAAATCAGTTGATATTTGACCGAGTTATGGGGCTGGGAAATGTCGACGTGTGTTTATATGGGATATTTGAGTGTATCATTTTCACATGAATTTTGTCTAAAAATGATGTTGCCAGATTTAGATGCCGAATTGATCTAGAGGCCGAACCATGAACAAAAAGCCGCTACATATGAAAAGCAGTTGATTTTTGAGCGAGTTCTGGGGGTGAGAAATTTCGACCTGTGTCTATATGGGATATTTGAGGGTCCCATTCTCACATGAGTTTTGACCAAAAATAATATTGCCAGATTTATATGCCAAATTGATCTAAAGGCCAAGCCATAAACAAAAAGCTACTCCTTATGAAAAGCGATTGATTTTTGACCGAGTTATGGGGTTGATCTAGACGCCGAGCTATGAACAAAAGGCCACTCCTTATGAAAATCGGTTCATATTTGACCGAGTTATGGGGCTGGGAAATATCGACGTGTGTTTATATGGGATATTTGAGTGTATCATTTTCACATGAATTTTGTCCAAAAATGATGTTGCCAGATTTAGATGCCGAATTGATCTAGAAAATCAGTTGATTTTTGACCGAGTTCTGGGGGTGAGAAATTTCGACCTGTGTCTACATGAGATATTTGAGGGTCCCATTGTCACATGAATTTTGACCTAAAATAATATTGCCAGATTTAGATGCCAAATTGATCTAAAGGCTAAGCCATGAACAAAAAGCCACTCCTTATGAAAATCGGTTGATATTTGACCGAGTTATGGGGCTGGGAAATGTCAACGTGTGTCTATATGTGATATTTGAGGATATTATTTTCACATTGATTTTGACTATTAATGATTTTGCCAGATTTAGATGCCGAATTGATATAGAGGCCAAACCATGAACAAAAAGCTACTACTTATGAAAAGCAGTTGATTTTTGATCGAGGTATGGGGTTAATCAAGAGGCCGAGCTATGAACAAAAAGCCACTCCTTATGAAAATCAGTTGATATTTGACCGAGTTATGGGGCTGGGAAATGTCGACGTGTGTTTATATGGGATATTTGAGTGTATCATTTTCACATGAATTTTGTCTAAAAATGATGTTGCCAGATTTAGATGCCGAATTGATCTAGAGGCCGAACCATGAACAAAAAGCCGCTACTTATGAAAATCAGTTGATATTTGACCGAGTTCTGGGGGTGAGAAATTTCGACCTGTGTCTACATGGGATATTTGAGGGTCCCATTCTCACATGAATTTTGACCAAAAATAATATAGCCAGATTTCGATGCCGCATTGATCTAGAGGCCGAACCATGAATAAAAATCCACTCCTTATGAAATGCGGTTGATTTTTGACCGAGTTCTGGGGGTGAGAAATTTCGACCTGTGTCTATATGGGATATTTGATGGTCCCATTCTCACATGAATTCTGACCAAAATAATATTGCCAGATTTAGATGCCAAATTGATCTAAAGGCCAAGCCATGAACAAAACGCCACTCCTTATGAAAAGCGGTTGATTTTTTGTCGAGTTCTGGGATTAGAAATTTCGACCTGTGTCTGTATGGGATATTTGCGGGCATTATTTTTACATGGATTTTGACTATAAATTATGATGCCAGATTTAGATGCTGAATTGATCTAGAGGCCGAGCTATGAATAAAAAGCCACTCCTTATGAAAATCAGTTGATATTTGACCGAGTTATGGGGCTGGGAAATGTCGACGTGTGTTTATATGGGATATTTGAGTGTATCATTTTCACATGAATTTTGTCTAAAAATGATGTTGCCAGATTTAGATGCCGAATTGATCTAGAGGCCGAACCATGAACAAAAAGCCGCTACATATGAAAAGCAGTTGATTTTTGAGCGAGTTCTGGGGGTGAGAAATTTCGACCTGTGTCTATATGGGATATTTGAGGGTCCCATTCTCACATGAGTTTTGACCAAAAATAATATTGCCAGATTTATATGCCAAATTGATCTAAAGGCCAAGCCATAAACAAAAAGCTACTCCTTATGAAAAGCGATTGATTTTTGACCGAGTTATGGGGTTGATCTAGACGCCGAGCTATGAACAAAAGGCCACTCCTTATGAAAATCGGTTGATATTTGACCGAGTTATGGGGCTGGGAAATGTCGACGTGTGTTTATATGGGATATTTGAGTGTATCATTTTCACATGAATTTTGTCTAAAAATGATGTTGCCAGATTTAGATGCCGAATTGATCTAGAGGCCGAACCATGAACAAAACCCTACTTATGAAAATCAGTTGATTTTTGACCGAGTTCTGGGGGTGAGAAATTTCGACCTGTGTCTATATGGGATATTTGAGGGTCCCATTCTCACATGAATTTTAACCAAACATAATATTGCCAGATTAAGATGCCAAATTGATCTAAAGGCTAAGCCATGAACAAAAAGCCACTCCTTATGAAAATCGGTTGATATTTGACCGAGTTATGGGGCTGGGAAATGTCAACATGTGTCTATATGGGATATTTGAGGGTATTATTTTCACATGGATTTTGACTATTAATGATTTTGCCAGATTTAGATGCCGAATTGATCTAGAGGCCAAACCATGAACAAAAAGCTACTCCTTATGAAAAGCAGTTGATTTTTGACCGAGTTATGGGGGTAAAATTTCGATGGGATATTTGGGGTCATTTCATAATTTTACCAAATTTTGCCAGATTTAGTGCCAAATTGATCTAGAGGCCGAACCATGAACAAAAAGCCACTACTTATGAAAATCAGTTGATATTTGACCGAGTTCTGGGGTGAGAAATTTCGACCTGTGTCTACATGGGATATTTGAGGGTCCCATTCTCACATGAATTTTGACCAAAAATGATATTGCCAGATTTAGATGCCGCATTGATCTAGAGGCCGAACCATGAACAAAAAGCCACTCCTTATGAAAAGCAGTTGATTTTTGACCGAGTTCTGGGGTGAGAAATTTCGACCTGTGTCTATATGGGATATTTGAGGGTCCCATTCTCACATGAATTTTGACCAAAATAATATTGCCAGATTTAGATGCCAAATTGATCTAAAGGCCAAGCCATGAACAAAAAGCCGCTCCTTATGAAAAGCGGTTGATTTTTGACCGAGTTCTGGGGTTAGAAATTTCGACCTGTGTCTGTATGGGATATTTGAGGGCATTATTTTTACATGGAATTTTGACTAAAAATTATGATGCCAGATTTAGATGCTGAATTGATCTAGAGGCCGAGCTATGAACAAAAAGCCACTCCTTATGAAAATCAGTTGATATTTGACCGAGTTATGGGGCTGGGAAATGTCGACGTGTGTTTATATGGGATATTTGAGTGTATCATTTTCACATGAATTTTGTCTAAAAATGATGTTGCCAGATTTAGATGCCGAATTGATCTAGAGGCCGAACCATGAACAAAAAGCCGCTACTTATGAAAAGCAGTTGATTTTTGAGCGAGTTCTGGGGGTGAGAAATTTCGACCTGTGTCTATATGGGATATTTGAGGGTCCCATTCTCACATGAGTTTTGACCAAAAATAATATTGCCAGATTTAGATGCCAAATTGATCTAAAGGCCAAGCCATAAACAAAAAGCTACTCCTTATGAAAAGCGATTGATTTTTGACCGAGTTATGGGGTTGATCTAGACGCCGAGCTATGAACAAAAGGCCACTCCTTATGAAAATCGGTTCATATTTGACCGAGTTATGGGGCTGGGAAATATCGACGTGTGTTTATATGGGATATTTGAGTGTATCATTTTCACATGAATTTTGTCCAAAAATGATGTTGCCAGATTTAGATGCCGAATTGATCTAGAAAATCAGTTGATTTTTGACCGAGTTCTGGGGGTGAGAAATTTCGACCTGTGTCTACATGAGATATTTGAGGGTCCCATTGTCACATGAATTTTGACCTAAAATAATATTGCCAGATTTAGATGCCAAATTGATCTAAAGGCTAAGCCATGAACAAAAAGCCACTCCTTATGAAAATCGGTTGATATTTGACCGAGTTATGGGGCTGGGAAATGTCAACGTGTGTCTATATGGGATATTTGAGGATATTATTTTCACATTGATTTTGACTATTAATGATTTTGCCAGATTTAGATGCCGAATTGATATAGAGGCCAAACCATGAACAAAAAGCCGCTACTTATGAAAATCAGTTGATATTTGACCGAGTTCTGGGGGTGAGAAATTTCGACCTGTGTCTATATGGGATATTTGAGGGTCCCATTCTCACATGAATTTTGACCAAAAATAATGTTGCCAGATTTAGATGCCGAATTGATCTAGAGGCCGAACCATGAATAAAAAGCCACTCCTTATGAAATGCGGTTGATATTTTGACCGAGTTCTGGGGGTGAGAAATTTCGACCTGTGTCTATATGGGATATTTGATGGTCCCATTCTCACATGAATTTTGACCAAAATAATATTGCCAGATTTAGATGCCAAATTGATCTAAAGGCCAAGCCATGAACAAAACGCCACTCCTTATGAAAAGCGGTTGATTTTTTGTCCGAGTTCTGGGGTTAGAAATTTCGACCTGTGTCTATATGGGATATTTGCGGGCATTATTTTTACATGGATTTTGACTATAAATTATGATGCCAGATTTAGATGCTGAATTGATCTAGAGGCCGAGCTATGAATAAAAAGCCACTCCTTATGAAAATCAGTTGATATTTGACCGAGTTATGGGGCTGGGAAATGTCGACGTGTGTTTATATGGGATATTTGAGTGTATCATTTTCACATGAATTTTGTCTAAAAATGATGTTGCCAGATTTAGATGCCGAATTGATCTAGAGGCCGAACCATGAACAAAAAGCCGCTACATATGAAAAGCAGTTGATTTTTGAGCGAGTTCTGGGGGTGAGAAATTTCGACCTGTGTCTATATGGGATATTTGAGGGTCCCATTCTCACATGAATTTTGACCAAAAATAATATTGCCAGATTTAGATGCCAAATTGATCTAAAGGCTAAGCCATGAACAAAAAGCTACTCCTTATGAAAAGCAGTTGATTTTTGACCGAGTTATGGGGTTTTCTTTTTTAATTTTTACAAAATATTTAATAAAATTAATCAAGAGGCCGAGCCATGAAAAAAGCCACTCCTTATGAAAATCAGTTGATATTTGACCGAGTTATGGGGCTGAGAAATGTCGACGTGTGTCTATATGGGATATTTGAGGGTACCATTTTCACATGAATTTTGTCTAAAAATGATATTGCCAGATTTAGATGCCGAATTGATCTAGAGGCCGAACCATGAACAAAAAGCCACTACTTATGAAAATCGGTTGATATTTGACCGAGTTCTGGGGGTGAGAAATTTCGACCTGTGTCTATATGGGATATTTGAGGGTCCCATTCTCACATGAATTTTGACTAAAAATAATATTGCCAGATTTATGATGCCAAATTGATCTAGAGGCCAAACCATGAACAAAAAGCCACTCCTTATGAAAATCAGTTGATATTTGACCGAGTTATGGGGCTGGGAAATGTCGACGTGTGTCTATATGGGATATTTGAGGGTATCATTTTCACATGAATTTTGACTAAAAATGATGTTGCCAGATTTAGATGCCGAATTGATCTAAAGGCCAAACCATGAACAAAAAGCCACTCCTTATGAAAATCAGTTGATATTTGACCGAGTTCTGGGGGTGAGAAATTTCGACCTGTGTCTACATGGGATATTTGAGGGTCCCATTCTCACATGAATTTTGACCAAAAATAATATAGCCAGATTTCGATGCCGCATTGATCTAGAGGCCGAACCATGAATAAAAATCCACTCCTTATGAAATGCGGTTGAATTTTGACCGAGTTCTGGGGGTGAGAAATTTCGACCTGTGTCTATATGGGATATTTGATGGTCCCATTCTCACATGAATTCTGACCAAAATAATATTGCCAGATTTAGATGCCAAATTGATCTAAAGGCCAAGCCATGAACAAAACGCCGCTCCTTATGAAAAGCGGTTGATTTTTTGTCGAGTTCTGGGATTAGAAATTTCGACCTGTGTCTGTATGGGATATTTGCGGGCATTATTTTTACATGGATTTTGACTATAAATTATGATGCCAGATTTAGATGCTGAATTGATCTAGAGGCCGAGCTATGAATAAAAAGCCACTCCTTATGAAAATCAGTTGATATTTGACCGAGTTATGGGGCTGGGAAATGTCGACGTGTGTTTATATGGGATATTTGAGTGTATCATTTTCACATGAATTTTGTCTAAAAATGATGTTGCCAGATTTAGATGCCGAATTGATCTAGAGGCCGAACCATGAACAAAAAGCCGCTACATATGAAAAGCAGTTGATTTTTGAGCGAGTTCTGGGGGTGAGAAATTTCGACCTGTGTCTATATGGGATATTTGAGGGTCCCATTCTCACATGAGTTTTGACCAAAAATAATATTGCCAGATTTATATGCCAAATTGATCTAAAGGCCAAGCCATAAACAAAAAGCTACTCCTTATGAAAAGCGATTGATTTTTGACCGAGTTATGGGGTTGATCTAGACGCCGAGCTATGAACAAAAGGCCACTCCTTATGAAAATCGGTTCATATTTGACCGAGTTATGGGGCTGGGAAATGTCGACGTGTGTTTATATGGGATATTTGAGTGTATCATTTTCACATGAATTTTGTCCAAAAATAATGTTGCCAGATTTAGATGCCGAATTGATTTAGATGCCGAACAACAAAAAGCCTGCTACTTTGAAAATCAGTTGATATTTGACCGAGTTCTGGGGGTGAGAAATTTCGATCTGTGTCTATATGGGATATTTGAGGGTCCCATTCTCACATGAATTTTAACCAAACATAATATTGCCAGATTAAGATGCCAAATTGATCTAAAGGCTAAGCCATGAACAAAAAGCCACTCCTTATGAAAATCGGTTGATATTTGACCGAGTTATGGGGCTGGGAAATGTCAACATGTGTCTATATGTGATATTTGAGGATATTATTTTCACATTGATTTTGACTATTAATGATTTTGCCAGATTTAGATGCCGAATTGATATAGAGGCCAAACCATGAACAAAAAGCTACTACTTATGAAAAGCAGTTGATTTTTGATCGAGGTATGGGGTTAATCAAGAGGCCGAGCTATGAACAAAAAGCCACTCCTTATGAAAATCAGTTGATATTTGACCGAGTTATGGGGCTTGGAAATTTCGACGTGTGTCTATATGGGATATTTGAGTGTATCATTTTCACATGAATTTTGTCTAAAAATGATGTTGCCAGATTTAGATGCCGAATTGATCTAGAGGGCGAACCATGAACAAAAAGCCGCTACTTATGAAAATCAGTTGATATTTGACCGAGTTCTGGGGGTGAGAAATTTCGACCTGTGTCTACATGGGATATTTGAGGGTCCCATTCTCACATGAATTTTGTCTAAAAATAATATTGCCAGATTTATGTGCCAAATTGATCTAGAGGCCGAACCATGAACAAAAAGCCGCTCCTTATGAAAATCGGTTGATATTTGACCGAGTTATGGGGCTGGGAAATGTCGACGTGTGTCCATATGGGATATTTGAGTGTATCATTTTCACATGAATTTTTACTCTTAATGATGTTGCCAGACTTAGATGCCGAATTGATCCAAAGGCCAAGCCATGAACAAAAAGCCACTCCTTATGAAAAGCGGTTGATTTTTGACCGAGTTATGGGGGTAAGAAATTTCGACCTGTTATATGGGATATTTGAGGGTCCCATTCTCACATGAATTTTGACCAAAAATAATATTGCCAGATTTAGATGCCAAATTGATCTAGAGGCCAAACCATGAACAAAAAGCCACTACTTATGAAAATCAGTTGATATTTGACCGAGTTCTGGGGCTGAGAAATTTCGACCTGTGTCTATATGGGATATTTGAGGGTCCCATTCTCACATGAATTTTGACCAAAAATAATATTGCCAGATTTAGATGCCGCATTGATCTAGAGGCCGAACCATGAACAAAAACCACTCTTATGAAAAGCGGTTGATTTTTGACCGAGTTCTGGGGGTGAGAAATTTCGACCTGTGTCTGTATGGGATATTTGGGGTCCCATTCTCACATGAATTTTGAGCAAAAATAATATAGCCAGATTTCGATGCCAAATTGATCTAAAGGCCAAGCCATGAATAAAACGCCACTCCTTATGAAAAGCGGTTGATTTTTGTCGAGTTCTGGGATTAGAAATTTCGACCTGTGTCTGTATGGGATATTTGCGGGCATTATTTTTACATGGATTTTGACTATAAATTATGATGCCAGATTTAGATGCTGAATTGATCTAGAGGCCGAGCTATGAATAAAAAGCCACTCCTTATGAAAATCAGTTGATATTTGACCGAGTTATGGGGCTGGGAAATGTCGACGTGTGTTTATATGGGATATTTGAGTGTATCATTTTCACATGAATTTTGTCTAAAAATGATGTTGCCAGATTTAGATGCCGAATTGATCTAGAGGCCGAACCATGAACAAAAAGCCGCTACATATGAAAAGCAGTTGATTTTTGAGCGAGTTCTGGGGGTGAGAAATTTCGACCTGTGTCTATATGGGATATTTGAGGGTCCCATTCTCACATGAGTTTTGACCAAAAATAATATTGCCAGATTTATATGCCAAATTGATCTAAAGGCCAAGCCATAAACAAAAAGCTACTCCTTATGAAAAGCGGTTGATTTTTGACCGAGTTATGGGGCTGGAAATTGACGTGTGCTATAGGGATATTGAGGTATCATTTTCACATGGATTTTACTTAAATATGTTGCCAGATTTAGATGCCGAATTGATCTAAAGGCCAAGCCATGAACAAAAGCCACTCCTTATGAAAAGCGGTTGATATTTGACCGAGTTATGGGGCTGAGAAATGTCGACGTGTGTTGACAGGGGGATATTTGAGGGTATCATTCTCACATGAATTTTGTCCAAAAATAATGTTGCCAGATTTAGATGCCGAATTGATCTAGAGGCCGAACCATGAACAAAAAGCCGCTACTTATGAAAATCAGTTGATATTTGACCGAGTTCTGGGGGTGAGAAATTTCGACCTGTGTCTATATGGGATATTTGAGGGTCCCATTCTCACATGAATTTTGACCAAAAATAATATAGCCAGATTTCGATGCCGAATTGATCTAGAGGCCGAACCATGAATAAAAACCACTCCTTATGAAAAGCGGTTGATTTTTGACCGAGTTCTGGGGGTGAGAAATTTCGACCTGTGTCTATATGGGATATTTGAGGGTCCCATTCTCACATGAATTTTGACCAAAAATAATATTGCCAGATTTAGATGCCAAATTGATCTAAAGGCCAAGCCATGAACAAAAGCCACTCCTTATGAAAAGCGGTTGATTTTTGTCCGAGTTATGGGATTAGAAATTTCGACTGTGTCTGTATGGGATATTTGGGGCATTATTTTACATGGATTTTGACTATAAATATTTGCCAGATTTAGATGCTGAATTGATCTAGAGGCCGAGCTATGAACAAAAGGCCACTCCTTATGAAAATCAGTTGATATTTGACCGAGTTATGGGGCTGGGAAATGTCGACGTGTGTTTATATGGGATATTTGAGTGTATCATTTTCACATGAATTTTGTCTAAAAATGATGTTGCCAGATTTAGATGCCGAATTGATCTAGAGGCCAAACCATGAACAAAAAGCCGCTACTTATGAAAAGCAGTTGATTTTTGACCGAGTTCTGGGGGTGAGAAATTTCGACCTGTGTCTACATGGGATATTTGAGGGTCCCATTCTCACATGAATTTTGACCAAAAATAATATTGCCAGATTTAGATGCCAAATTGATCTAAAGGCCAAGCCATGAACAAAAAGCCACTCCTTATGAAAAGCGAGTTGATTTTTGACCGAGTTCTGGGGATGAGAAATTTCGACCTGTGTCTGTATGGGATATTTGAGGGTCCCATTCTTCATATTTACCGAGTTATGGAAATTCGACTGTGTCTATATGGGATATTGAGGTCATCTCACATGAATTTTGACCAAAAATAATATAGCCAGATTTCGATGCCGAATTGATCTAGAGGCCGAACCATGAATAAAAAGCCACTCCTTATGAAATGCGGTTGATTTTTGACCGAGTTCTGGGGGTGAGAAATTTCGACCTGTGTCTATATGGGATATTTGATGGTCCCATTCTCACATGAATTCTGACCAAAATAATATTGCCAGATTTAGATGCCAAATTGATCTAAAGGCCAAGCCATGAACAAAACGCCACTCCTTATGAAAAGCGGTTGATTTGTTGTCCGAGTTCTGGGATTAGAAATTTCGACCTGTGTCTGTATGGGATATTTGCGGGCATTATTTTTACATGGATTTTGACTATAAATTATGATGCCAGATTTAGATGCTGAATTGATCTAGAGGCCGAGCTATGAATAAAAAGCCACTCCTTATGAAAATCAGTTGATATTTGACCGAGTTATGGGGCTGGGAAATGTCGACGTGTGTTTATATGGGATATTTGAGTGTATCATTTTCACATGAATTTTGTCTAAAAATGATGTTGCCAGATTTAGATGCCGAATTGATCTAGAGGCCGAACCATGAACAAAAAGCCGCTACATATGAAAAGCAGTTGATTTTTGAGCGAGTTCTGGGGGTGAGAAATTTCGACCTGTGTCTATATGGGATATTTGAGGGTCCCATTCTCACATGAGTTTTGACCAAAAATAATATTGCCAGATTTATATGCCAAATTGATCTAAAGGCCAAGCCATAAACAAAAAGCTACTCCTTATGAAAAGCGATTGATTTTTGACCGAGTTATGG
This sequence comes from Drosophila littoralis, assembly GCA_018903485.1. Lineage (NCBI taxonomy): Eukaryota > Metazoa > Arthropoda > Insecta > Diptera > Drosophilidae > Drosophila > Drosophila littoralis. Next base: position 75,313 of record JAEIGF010000629.1, on the reverse strand, counting down.
GGTTGATCTAGACGCCGAGCTATGAACAAAAGCCTCCTTATGAAAATCGGTTATATTTGACCGAGTTATGGGGCTGGGAAATGTCGACGTGTGTTTATATGGGATATTTGAGTGTATCATTTTCACATGAATTTTGTCCAAAAATATGTTGCCAGATTTAGAGATTTAGATGCCGAACCATGATCATACTTATGAAAATCAGTTGATTTTTGACCGAGTTCTGGGGGTGAGAAATTTCGACCTGTGTCTATAGGGATATTTGAGGGTCCCATTCTCACATGAGTTTTGACCAAAAATAATATTGCCAGATTTATATGCCAAATTGATCTAAAGGCCAAGCCATAAACAAAAAGCTACTCCTTATGAAAAGCGATTGATTTTTGACCGAGTTATGGGGTGGGAAATTCGACGTGTCTATATGGGATATTTGAGGGTACCATTTTCACATTGAATTTTGACCATTAATGATTTGCCAGATTTAGATGCCAATTGATCTAAAGGCCAAACCATAAACAAAAAACCTACTCTTATGAAAAGCGGTTGATTTTTGACCGAGTTATGGGGTTGATCTAGACGCCGAGCTATGAACAAATGGCCACTCCTTATGAAAATCGGTTGATGTTTGACCGAGTTATGGGGCTGGGAAATGTCGACGTGTGTTTATATGGGATATTTGAGTGTATCATTTTCACATGAATTTTGTCTAAAAATGATGTTGCCAGATTTAGATGCCGAATTGATCTAGAGGCCGAACCATGAACAAAAAGCCGCTACTTATGAAAATCAGTTGATATTTGACCGAGTTCTGGGGGTTAGAAATTTCGACCTGTGTCTACATGGGATATTTGAGGGTCCCATTCTCACATGAATTTTGACCAAAAATAATATAGCCAGATTTCGATGCCGCATTGATCTAGAGGCCGAACCATGAATAAAAATCCACTCCGTATGAAAAGCGGTTGATTTTTGACCGAGTTCTGGGGGTGAGAAATTTCGACCTGTGTCTGTATGGGATATTTGATGGTCCCATTCTCACATGAATTCTGACCAAAATAATATTGCCAGATTTAGATGCCAAATTGATCTAAAGGCCAAGCAATGAATAAAACGCCACTCCTTATGAAAAGCGGTTGATTTGTTGTCGAGTTCTGGGATTAGAAATTTCGACCTGTGTCTGTATGGGATATTTGCGGGCATTATTTTTACATGGATTTTGACTATAAATTATGATGTCAGATTTAGATGCTGAATTGATCTAGAGGCCGAGCTATGAATAAAAAGCCACTCCTTATGAAAATCAGTTGATATTTGACCGAGTTATGGGGCTGGGAAATGTCGACGTGTGTTTATATGGGATATTTGAGTGTATCATTTTCACATGAATTTTGTCTCAAAATGATGTTGCCAGATTTAGATGCCGAATTGATCTAGAGGCCGAACCATGAACAAAAAGCCGCTACATATGAAAAGCAGTTGATTTTTGAGCGAGTTCTGGGGGTGAGAAATTTCGACCTGTGTCTATATGGGATATTTGAGGGTCCCATTCTAACATGAGTTTTGACCAAAAATAATATTGCCAGATTTATATGCCAAATTGATCTAAAGGCCAAGCCATAAACAAAAAGCTACTCCTTATGAAAAGCGGTTGATTTGTTGTCGAGTTCTGGGATTAGAAATTTCGACCTGTGTCTGTATGGGATATTTGCGGGCATTATTTTTACATGGATTTTGACTATAAATTATGATGCCAGATTTAGATGCTGAATTGATCTAGAGGCCAAGCCATAAACAAAAAGCTACTCCTTATGAAAAGCAATTGATTTTTGACCGAGTTATGGGGTTAATCTAGACGCCGAGCTATGAACAAAAGGCCACTCCTTATGAAAATCGGTTGATATTTGACCGAGTTATGGGGCTGGGAAATGTCGACGTGTGTTTATATGGGATATTTGAGTGTATCATTTTCACATGAATTTTGTCTAAAAATGATGTTGCCAGATTTAGATGCCGAATTGATCTAGAGGCCGAACCATGAACAAAAAGCCGCTACTTATGAAAATCAGTTGATATTTGACCGAGTTCTGGGGCTGGGAAATGTCGACGTGTGTTTGTTTACATGGGATATTTGAGTGTATCATTTTCACATGAATTTTGTCTAAAAATGATGTTGCCAGATTTAGATGCCGAATTGATCTAGAGGCCGAACCATGAACAAAAAGCCGCTACTTATGAAAATCAGTTGATATTTACCGAGTTCTGGGGGTGAGAAATTTCGACCTGTGTCTGTATGGGATATTTGGGGTCCCATTCTCACATGAATTTTGACCAAAAATAATGTAGCCAGATTTCGATGCCGCATTGGTCTGAGGCCGAACCATGAATAAAAAGCCACTCCGTATGAAAAGCGGTTGATTTTTGACCGAGTTCTGGGGGTGAGAAATTTCGACCTGTGTCTATATGGGATATTTGAGGGTCCCATTCTCACATGAATTTTGACCAAAAATAATATTGCCAGATTTAGATGCCAAATTGATCTAAAGGCCAAGCCATAAACAAAAAGCTACTCCTTATGAAAAGCGATTGATTTTTGACCGAGTTATGGGGTTGATCTAGACGCCGAGCTATGAACAAATGGCCACTCCTTATGAAAATCGGTTGATGTTTGACCGAGTTATGGGGCTGGGAAATGTCGACGTGTGTTTATATGGGATATTTGAGTGTATCATTTTCACATGAATTTTGTCTAAAAATGATGTTGCCAGATTTAGATGCCGAATTGATCTAGAGGCCGAACCATGAACAAAAAGCCGCTACTTAAGAAAATCAGTTGATATTTGACCGAGTTCTGGGGGTTAGAAATTTCGACCTGTGTCTGTATGGGATATTTGAGGGTCCCATTCTCACATGAATTTTGACCAAAAATAATGTAGCCAGATTTCGATGCCGAATTGATCTAGAGGCCGAACCATGAACAAAAAGCCGCTACTTAAGAAAATCAGTTGATATTTGACCGAGTTCTGGGGTTAGAAATTTCGACCTGTGTCTGTATGGGATATTTGGGGTCCCATTCTCACATGAATTTTGACCAAAAATAATATTGCCAGATTTAGATGCCAAATTGATCTAAAGGCCAAGCCATAAACAAAAAGCTACTCCTTATGAAAAGCGATTGATTTTTGACCGAGTTATGGGGTTGATCTAGACGCCGAGCTATGAACAAATGGCCACTCCTTATGAAAATCGGTTGATGTTTGACCGAGTTATGGGGCTGGGAAATGTCGACGTGTGTTTATATGGGATATTTGAGTGTATCATTTTCACATGAATTTTGTCTAAAAATGATGTTGCCAGATTTAGATGCCGAATTGATCTAGAGGCCGAACCATGAACAAAAAGCCGCTACTTATGAAAATCAGTTGATATTTGACCGAGTTCTGGGGGTGAGAAATTTCGACCTGTGTCTGTATGGGATATTTGGGGTCCCATTCTCACATGAATTTTGACCAAAAATAATATAGCCAGATTTCGATGCCGCATTGGTCTGAGGCCGAACCATGAATAAAAAGCCACTCCGTATGAAAAGCGGTTGATTTTTGACCGAGTTCTGGGGTGAGAAATGTCGACGTGTGTTTATATGGGATATTTGAGTGTATCATTTTCACATGAATTTTGTCTAAAAATGATGTTGCCAGATTTAGATGCCGAATTGATCTAGAGGCCGAACCATGAACAAAAAGCCGCTACTTATGAAAATCAGTTGATATTTGACCGAGTTCTGGGGGTGAGAAATTTCGACCTGTGTCTACATGGGATATTTGAGGGTCCCATTCTCACATGAATTTTGACCAAAAATAATATTGCCAGATTTAGATGCCAAATTGATCTAAAGGCCAAGCCATAAACAAAAAGCTACTCCTAATGAAAAGCAATTGATTTTTGACCGAGTTATGGGGTTGATCCAGACGCCGAGCTATGAACAAAAGGCCACTCCTTATGAAAATCGGTTGATGTTTGACCGAGTTATGGGGCTGGGAAATGTCGACGTGTGTTTATATGGGATATTTGAGTGTATCATTTTGACATGAATTTTGTCTAAAAATGATGTTGCCAGATTTAGATGCCGAATTGATCTAGAGGCCGAACCATGAACAAAAAGCCGCTACTTAAGAAAATCAGTTGATATTTGACCGAGTTCTGGGGGTTAGAAATTTCGACCTGTGTCTGTATGGGATATTTGGGGTCCCATTCTCACATGAATTTTGACCAAAAATAATGTAGCCAGATTTCGATGCCGAATTGATCTAGAGGCCGAACCATGAACAAAAAGCCGCTACTTAAGAAAATCAGTTGATATTTGACCGAGTTCTGGGGGTTAGAAATTTCGACCTGTGTCTGTATGGGATATTTGGGGTCCCATTCTCACATGAATTTTGACCAAAAATAATATTGCCAGATTTAGATGCCAAATTGATCTAAAGGCCAAGCCATAAACAAAAAGCCACTCCTTATGAAAAGCGATTGATTTTTGACCGAGTTATGGGGTTGATCTAGACGCCGAGCTATGAACAAATGGCCACTCCTTATGAAAATCGGTTGATGTTTGACCGAGTTATGGGGCTGGGAAATGTCGACGTGTGTTTATATGGGATATTTGAGTGTATCATTTTCACATGAATTTTGTCTAAAAATGATGTTGCCAGATTTAGATGCCGAATTGATCTAGAGGCCGAACCATGAACAAAAAGCCGCTACTTAAGAAAATCAGTTGATATTTGACCGAGTTCTGGGGGTTAGAAATTTCGACCTGTGTCTGTATGGGATATTTGGGGTCCCATTCTCACATGAATTTTGACCAAAAATAATGTAGCCAGATTTCGATGCCGAATTGATCTAGAGGCCGAACCATGAACAAAAAGCCGCTACTTAAGAAAATCAGTTGATATTTGACCGAGTTCTGGGGGTTAGAAATTTCGACCTGTGTCTGTATGGGATATTTGGGGTCCCATTCTCACATGAATTTTGACCAAAAATAATATTGCCAGATTTAGATGCCAAATTGATCTAAAGGCCAAGCCATAAACAAAAAGCCACTCCTTATGAAAAGCGATTGATTTTTGACCGAGTTATGGGGTTGATCTAGACGCCGAGCTATGAACAAATGGCCACTCCTTATGAAAATCGGTTGATGTTTGACCGAGTTATGGGGCTGGGAAATGTCGACGTGTGTTTATATGGGATATTTGAGTGTATCATTTTCACATGAATTTTGTCTAAAAATGATGTTGCCAGATTTAGATGCCGAATTGATCTAGAGGCCGAACCATGAACAAAAAGCCGCTACTTAAGAAAATCAGTTGATATTTGACCGAGTTCTGGGGGTTAGAAATTTCGACCTGTGTCTGTATGGGATATTTGGGGTCCCATTCTCACATGAATTTTGACCAAAAATAATGTAGCCAGATTTCGATGCCGAATTGATCTAGAGGCCGAACCATGAACAAAAAGCCGCTACTTAAGAAAATCAGTTGATATTTGACCGAGTTCTGGGGGTTAGAAATTTCGACCTGTGTCTGTATGGGATATTTGGGGTCCCATTCTCACATGAATTTTGACCAAAAATAATATTGCCAGATTTAGATGCCAAATTGATCTAAAGGCCAAGCCATAAACAAAAAGCCACTCCTTATGAAAAGCGATTGATTTTTGACCGAGTTATGGGGTTGATCTAGACGCCGAGCTATGAACAAATGGCCACTCCTTATGAAAATCGGTTGATGTTTGACCGAGTTATGGGGCTGGGAAATGTCGACGTGTGTTTATATGGGATATTTGAGTGTATCATTTTCACATGAATTTTGTCTAAAAATGATGTTGCCAGATTTAGATGCCGAATTGATCTAGAGGCCGAACCATGAACAAAAAGCCGCTACTTATGAAAATCAGTTGATATTTGACCGAGTTCTGGGGGTGAGAAATTTCGACCTGTGTCTGTATGGGATATTTGGGGTCCCATTCTCACATGAATTTTGACCAAAAATAATATAGCCAGATTTCGATGCCGCATTGGTCTGAGGCCGAACCATGAATAAAAAGCCACTCCGTATGAAAAGCGGTTGATTTTTGACCGAGTTCTGGGGGTGAGAAATGTCGACGTGTGTTTATATGGGATATTTGAGTGTATCATTTTCACATGAATTTTGTCTAAAAATTATGTTGCCAGATTTAGATGCCGAATTGATCTAGAGGCCGAACCATGAACAAAAAGCCGCTACTTATGAAAATCAGTTGATATTTGACCGAGTTCTGGGGGTGAGAAATTTCGACCTGTGTCTACATGGGATATTTGAGGGTCCCATTCTCACATGAATTTTGACCAAAAATAATATTGCCAGATTTAGATGCCAAATTGATCTAAAGGCCAAGCCATAAACAAAAAGCTACTCCTAATGAAAAGCAATTGATTTTTGACCGAGTTATGGGGTTGATCCAGACGCCGAGCTATGAACAAAAGGCCACTCCTTATGAAAATCGGTTGATGTTTGACCGAGTTATGGGGCTGGGAAATGTCGACGTGTGTTTATATGGGATATTTGAGTGTATCATTTTCACATGAATTTTGTCTAAAAATGATGTTGCCAGATTTAGATGCCGAATTGATCTAGAGGCCGAACCATGAACAAAAAGCCGCTACTTATGAAAATCAGTTGATATTTGACCGAGTTCTGGGGGTGAGAAATTTCGACCTGTGTCTACATGGGATATTTGAGGGTCCCATTCTCACATGAATTTTGACCAAAAATAATATTGCCAGATTTATGTGCCAAATTGATCTAAAGGCCAAGCCATAAACAAAAAGCCACTCCTTATGAAAATCTGTTGATATTTGACCGAGTTATGGGGCTGGGAAATGTCGACGTGTGTTTATATGGGATATTTGAGTGTATCATTTTCACATGAATTTTAACTCTAAATGATGTTGCCAGATTTAGATGCCGAATTGATCCAAAGGCCAAGCCATGAACAAAAAGCCACTCCTTATGAAAAGCAATTGATTTTTGACCAAGTTATGGGGTTGATCTAGACGCCGAGCTATGAACAAAAGGCCACTCCTTATGAAAATCGGTTGATGTTTGACCGAGTTATGGGGCTGGGATATGTCGACGTGTGTTTATATGGGATATTTGAGTGTATCATTTTCACATGAATTTTTACTCTAAATGATGTTGCCAGATTTAGATGCCGAATTGATCCAAAGGCCAAGCCATGAACAAAAAGCCACTCCTTATGAAAAGCGGTGTATTTTTGACCGATTTCTGGGGGTGAGAAATTTCGACCTGTGTCTATATGGGATATTTGATGGTCCCATTCTCACATGAATTTTGACCAAAATAATATTGCCAGATTTAGATGCCAAATTGAGGCCAAGCCATGAACAAAACGCCTCTCCTTATGAAAAGCGGTTGATTTTTTTTCGAGTTCTGGGATTAGAAATTTCGACCTGTGTCTGTATGGGATATTTGAGGATATTATTTTCACAGGAATTTTGCCTATAAATGATTTTGCCAGATTTAGATGCCGAATTGATTAGAGGCTGAGCTATGAACATCAAACCACTCCTTATGAAAATCAGTTGATATTTGACCGAGTTATGGGGCTGGGAAATTTCGTCGTGTGTCTATATTGGATATTTGAGTGTATCATTTTCACATGCATTTTTTCTATAAATGATGTTGCCAGATTTAGATGCCGAACTGATCTAGAGGCCGCACCATGAACAAAAAGCCGCTACTTATGAAAATCAGTTAATATTTGACCGAGTTCTGTAGGTGAGAAATTTCGACCTGTGTCTATATGGGATATTTGAGGGTCCCATTCTCACATGAATTTTTACCAAAAATAATATTGCCAGATTTAGATGCCAAATTGATCTACAGGCCAAGCCATAAACAAAAAGCTACTCCTTATGAAAAGCAATTGATTTTTGACCGAGTTATGGGGTTGATCCAGACGCCGAGCTATGAACAAAAGGCCACTCCTTATGAAAATCGGTTGATATTTGACCGAGTTATGGGGCTGGGAAATTTCGTCGTGTGTCTATATTGGATATTTGAGTGTATCATTTTCACATGCATTTTTTCTATAAATGATGTTGCCAGATTTAGATGCCGAACTGATCTAGAGGCCGCACCATGAACAAAAAGCCGCTACTTATGAAAATCAGTTGATAGTTGACCGAGTTCTGGGGGTGAGAAATTTCGACCTGTGTCTACATGAGATATTTGAGGGTCCCATTCTCACATGAATTTTGACCAAAAATAATATTGCCAGACTTAGGTGCCAAATTGATCTAAAGGCCAAGCCATGAACAAAAAGATACTCCTTATGAAAATCGGTTGATATTTGACCGAGTTATGGGGCTGGGAAATGTCGACGTGTGTTTATATGGGATATTTGAGTGTATCATTTTCACATGAATTTTTACTCTAAATGATGTTGCCAGATTTAGATGCCGAATTGATCCAAAGGCCAAGCCATGAACAAAAAGCCACTCCTTATGAAAAGCGGTGTATTTTTGACCGGTTTCTGGGGGTGAGAAATTTCGACCTGTGTCTATATGGGATATTTGAGGGTCCCATTCTCACATGAATTTTGACCAAAAATAATATTGCCAGATTTAGATGCCAAATTGATCCAAAGGCCAAGCCATGAACAAAAAGCCACTCCTTATGAAAAGCAATTGATTTTTGACCAAGTTATGGGGTTGATCTAGACGCCGAGCTATGAACAAAAGGCCACTCCTTATGAAAATCGGTTGATGTTTGACCGAGTTATGGGGCTGGGATATGTCGACGTGTGTTTATATGGGATATTTGAGTGTATCATTTTCACACGAATTTTTACTCTAAATGATGTTGCCAGATTTAGATGCCGAATTGATCCAAAGGCCAAGCCATGAACAAAAAGCCACTCCTTATGAAAAGCAATTGATTTTTGACCAAGTTATGGGGTTGATCTAGACGCCGAGCTATGAACAAAAGGCCACTCCTTATGAAAATCGGTTGATGTTTGCCCGAGTTATGGGGCTGGGATATGTCGACGTGTGTTTATATGGGATATTTGAGTGTATCATATTCACATGAATTTTTACTCTAAATGATGTTGCCAGATTTAGATGCCGAATTGATCCAAAGGCCAAGCCATGAACAAAAAGCCACTCCTTATGAAAAGCGGTGTATTTTTGACCGATTTCTGGGGGTGAGAAATTTCGACCTGTGTCTGTATGGGATATTTGATGGTCCCATTCTCACATGAATTTTGACCAAAAATAATATAGCCAGATTTCGATGCCGCATTGGTCTGAGGCCGAACCATGAATAAAAAGTCATTCCGTATGAAAAGCGGTTGATTTTTGACCGAGTTCTGTAGGTGAGAAATTTCGACCTGTGTCTATATGGGATATTTGAGGGTCCCATTCTCACATGAATTTTTACCAAAAATAATATTGCCAGATTTAGATGCCAAATTGATCTACAGGCCAAGCCATAAACAAAAAGCTACTCCTTATGAAAAGCAATTGATTTTTGACCGAGTTATGGGGTTGATCCAGACGCCGAGCTATGAACAAAAGGCCACTCCTTATGAAAATCGGTTGATATTTGACCGAGTTATGGGGCTGGGAAATGTCGACGTGTGTCTATATGGGATATTTGAGTGTATCATTTTCACATGAATTTTTACTCTAAATGATGTTGCCAGATTTAGATGCCGAATTGATCCTAGGGCCAAGCCATGAACAAAAAGCCACTCCTTATGAAAAGCGGTGGATTTTTGACCGATTTCTGGGGGTGAGAAATTTCGACCTGTGTCTATATGGGACATTTGAGGGTCCCATTCTCACGTGAACTTTTACCAAAAATAATATAGCGAGATTTGACCGAGTTATGGGGCTGGGAAATGTCGACGTGTGTTTATATGGGATATTTGAGTGTATCATTTTCACATGAATTTTTACTCTAAATGATGTTGCCAGATTTAGATGCCGAATTGATCCAAAGGCCAAGCCATGAACAAAACGCCTCTCCTTATGAAAAGCGGTTGATTTTTTTTCGAGTTCTGGGGGTGAGAAATTTCGACCTGTGTCTGTATGGGATATTTGAGGGTCCCATTCTCACATGAATTTTGACCAAAAATAATATTGCCAGATTTAGATGCCAAATTGATCCAAAGGCCAAGCCATGAACAAAAAGCCACTCCTTATGAAAAGCAATTGATTTTTGACCAAGTTATGGGGTTGATCTAGACGCCGAGCTTGGAACAAAAGGCCACTCCTTATGAAAATCGGTTGATGTTTGACCGAGTTATGGGGCTGGGATATGTCGACGTGTGTTTATATGGGATATTTGAGTGTATCATTTTCACACGAATTTTTACTCTAAATGATGTTGGCAGATTTAGATGCCGAATTGCTCCAAAGGCCAAGCCATGAACAAAAAGCCACTCCTTATGAAAAGCAATTGATTTTTGACCAAGTTATGGGGTTGATCTAGTCGCCGAGCTATGAACAAAAGGCCACTCCTTATGAAAATCGGTTGATGTTTGACCGAGTTATGGGGCTGGGATATGTCGACGTGTGTTTATATGGGATATTTGAGTGTATCATTTTCACATGAATTTTTACTCTAAATGATGTTGCCAGATTTAGATGCCGAATTGATCCAATGGCCAAGCCATGAACAAAAAGCCACTCCTTATGAAAAGCGGTGTATTTTTGACCGATTTCTGGGGGTGAGAAATTTCGACCTGTGTCTATATGGGATATTTGATGGTCCCATTCTCACATGAATTTTGACCAAAATAATATTGCCAGATTTAGATGCCAAATTGAGGCCAAGCCATGAACAAAACGCCTCTCCTTATGAAAAGCGGTTGATTTTTTGTCGAGTTCTGGGATTAGAAATTTCGACCTGTGTCTGTATGGGATATTTGAGGATATTATTTTCACAGGAATTTTGCCTATAAATAATTTTGCCAGATTTAGATGCCGAATTGATTAGAGGCTGAGCTATGAACATCAAACCACTCCTTATGAAAATCAGTTGATATTTGACCGAGTTATGGGGCTGGGAAATTTCGTCGTGTGTCTATATTGGATATTTGAGTGTATCATTTTCACATGCATTTTTTCTATAAATGATGTTGCCAGATTTAGATGCCGAACTGATCTAGAGGCCGAACCATGAACAAAAAGCCGCTACTTATGAAAATCAGTTGATATTTGACCGAGTTCTGGGGGTGAGAAATTTCGACCTGTGTCTGTATGGGATATTTGGGGGTCCCATTCTCACATGAATTTTGACCAAAAATAATATAGCCAGATTTCGATGCCGCATTGGTCTGAGGCCGAACCATGAATAAAAAGCCACTCCGTATGAAAAGCGGTTGATTTTTGACCGAGTTCTGTAGGTGAGAAATTTCGACCTGTGTCTATATGGGATATTTGAGGGTCCCATTCTCACATGAATTTTTACCAAAAATAATATTGCCAGATTTAGATGCCAAATTGATCTACAGGCCAAGCCATAAACAAAAAGCTACTCCTTATGAAAAGCAATTGATTTTTGACCGAGTTATGGGGTTGATCCAGACGCCGAGCTATGAACAAAAGGCCACTCCCTATGAAAATCGGTTGATATTTGACCGAGTTATGGGGCTGGGAAATGTCGACGTGTGTTTATATGGGATATTTGAGTGTATCATTTTCACATGAATTTTGTCTAAAAATGATGTTGCCAGATTTAGATGCCGAATTGATCTAGAGGCCGAACCATGAACAAAAAGCCGCTACTTATGAAAATCAGTTGATATTTGACCGAGTTCTGGGGGTGAGAAATTTCGACCTGTGTCTACATGAGATATTTGAGGGTCCCATTCTCACATGAATTTTGACCAAAAATAATATTGCCAGGTTTAGGTGCCAAATTGATCTAAAGGCCAAGCCATGAACAAAAAGCCACTCCTTATGAAAATCGGTTGATATTTGACCGAGTTATGGGGCTGGGAAATGTCGACGTGTGTCTATATGGGATATTTGAGTGTATCATTTTCACATGAATTTTTACTCTAAATGATGTTGCCAGATTTAGATGCCGAATTGATCCAAGGGCCAAGCCATGAACAAAAAGCCACTCCTTATGAAAAGCGGTTGATTTTTGACCGATTTCTGGGGGTGAGAAATTTCGACCTGTGTCTATATGGGACATTTGAGGGTCCCATTCTCACGTGAATTTTTACCAATAATAATATAGCGAGATTTGACCGAGTTATGGGGCTGGGAAATGTCGACGTGTGTTTATATGGGATATTTGAGTGTATCATTTTCACATGAATTTTGTCTAAAAATGATGTTGCCAGATTTAGATGCCGAATTGATCTAGAGGCCGAACCATGAACAAAAAGCCGCTACTTATGAAAATCAGTTGATATTTGACCGAGTTCTGGGGGTGAGAAATTTCGACCTGTGTCTACATGAGATATTTGAGGGTCCCATTCTCACATGAATTTTCACCAAAAATAATATTGCCAGATATAGGTGCCAAATTGATCTTAAGGCCAAGCCATGAACAAAAAGCCACTCCTTATGAAAATCGGTTGATATTTGACCGAGTTATGGGGCTGGGAAATGTCGACGTGTGTCTATATGGGATATTTGAGTGTATCATTTTCACATGCATTTTGACTATGAATGATGTTGCCAGATTTAGATGCCGAATTGATCTAGAGGCCGAACCATGAACAAAAAGCCACTTCTTATGAAAATCAGTTGATATTTGACCGAGTTCTGGGGATTAGAAATTTCGACCTGTGTCTGTATGGGATATTTGAGGATATTATTTTCACATGAATTTTGCCTATAAATGATTTTGCCAGATTTAGATGCCGAATTGATTAGAGGCCAAGCCATTAACAAAAAGCCACGACTTATGAAAATCAGTTGATATTTGACCGAGTTATGGGGCTGGGAAATTTCGTCGTGTGTCTATATTGGATATTTGAGTGTATCATTTTCACATGCATTTTGACTATAAATGATGTTGCCAGATTTAGATGCCGAATTGATATAGAGGCCGAACCATGAACAAAAAGCCACTTCTTATGAAAATCGGTTGATTTTTGACCGATTTCTGGGGGTGAGAAATTTCGACCTGTGTCTACATGAGATATTTGAGGGTCCCATTCTCACATGAATTTTCACCAAAAATAATATTGCCAGATATAGGTGTCAAATTGATCTAAAGGCCAAGCCATGAACAAAAAGCCACTCCTTATGAAAATCGGTTGATATTTGACCGAGTTATGGGGCTGGGAAATGTCGACGTGTGTCTATATGGGATATTTGAGTGTATCATTTTCACATGCATTTTGACTATAAATGATGTTGCCAGATTTAGATGCCGAATTGATCTAGAGGCCGAACCATGAACAAAAAGCCACTTCTTATGAAAATCAGTTGATATTTGACCGAGTTCTGGGGATTAGAAATTTCGACCTGTGTCTGTATGGGATATTTGAGGATATTATTTTCACATGAATTTTGCCTATAAATGATTTTGCCAGATTTAGATGCCGAATTGATTAGAGGCCAAGCCATTAACAAAAAGCCACGACTTATGAAAATCAGTTGATATTTGACCGAGTTATGGGGCTGGGAAATTTCGTCGTGTGTCTATATTGGATATTTGAGTGTATCATTTTCACATGCATTTTTTCTATAAATGATGTTGCCAGATTTAGATGCCGAACTGATCTAGAGGCCGAACCATGAACAAAAGCCGCTACTTATGAAAATCAGTTGATATTTGACCGAGTTCTGGGGGTGAGAAATTTCGACCTGTGTCTGTATGGGATATTTGGGGGTCCCATTCTCACATGAATTTTGACCAAAAATAATATAGCCAGATTTCGATGCCGCATTGGTCTGAGGCCGAACCATGAATAAAAAGCCACTCCGTATGAAAAGCGGTTGATTTTTGACCGAGTTCTGTAGGTGAGAAATTTCGACCTGTGTCTATATGGGATATTTGAGGGTCCCATTCTCACATGAATTTTTACCAAAAATAATATTGCCAGATTTAGATGCCAAATTGATCTACAGGCCAAGCCATAAACAAAAAGCTACTCCTTATGAAAAGCAATTGATTTTTGACCGAGTTATGGGGTTGATCCAGACGCCGAGCTATGAACAAAAGGCCACTCCCTATGAAAATCGGTTGATATTTGACCGAGTTATGGGGCTGGGAAATGTCGACGTGTGTTTATATGGGATATTTGAGTGTATCATTTTCACATGAATTTTGTCTAAAAATGATGTTGCCAGATTTAGATGCCGAATTGATCTAGAGGCCGAACCATGAACAAAAAGCCGCTACTTATGAAAATCAGTTGATATTTGACCGAGTTCTGGGGGTGAGAAATTTCGACCTGTGTCTACATGAGATATTTGAGGGTCCCATTCTCACATGAATTTTGACCAAAAATAATATTGCCAGGTTTAGGTGCCAAATTGATCTAAAGGCCAAGCCATGAACAAAAAGCCACTCCTTATGAAAATCGGTTGATATTTGACCGAGTTATGGGGCTGGGAAATGTCGACGTGTGTCTATATGGGATATTTGAGTGTATCATTTTCACATGAATTTTTACTCTAAATGATGTTGCCAGATTTAGATGCCGAATTGATCCAAGGGCCAAGCCATGAACAAAAAGCCACTCCTTATGAAAAGCGGTTGATTTTTGACCGATTTCTGGGGGTGAGAAATTTCGACCTGTGTCTATATGGGACATTTGAGGGTCCCATTCTCACGTGAATTTTTACCAATAATAATATAGCGAGATTTGACCGAGTTATGGGGCTGGGAAATGTCGACGTGTGTTTATATGGGATATTTGAGTGTATCATTTTCACATGAATTTTGTCTAAAAATGATGTTGCCAGATTTAGATGCCGAATTGATCTAGAGGCCGAACCATGAACAAAAAGCCGCTACTTATGAAAATCAGTTGATATTTGACCGAGTTCTGGGGGTGAGAAATTTCGACCTGTGTCTACATGAGATATTTGAGGGTCCCATTCTCACATGAATTTTCACCAAAAATAATATTGCCAGATATAGGTGCCAAATTGATCTTAAGGCCAAGCCATGAACAAAAAGCCACTCCTTATGAAAATCGGTTGATATTTGACCGAGTTATGGGGCTGGGAAATGTCGACGTGTGTCTATATGGGATATTTGAGTGTATCATTTTCACATGCATTTTGACTATGAATGATGTTGCCAGATTTAGATGCCGAATTGATCTAGAGGCCGAACCATGAACAAAAAGCCACTTCTTATGAAAATCAGTTGATATTTGACCGAGTTCTGGGGATTAGAAATTTCGACCTGTGTCTGTATGGGATATTTGAGGATATTATTTTCACATGAATTTTGCCTATAAATGATTTTGCCAGATTTAGATGCCGAATTGATTAGAGGCCAAGCCATTAACAAAAAGCCACGACTTATGAAAATCAGTTGATATTTGACCGAGTTATGGGGCTGGGAAATTTCGTCGTGTGTCTATATTGGATATTTGAGTGTATCATTTTCACATGCATTTTGACTATAAATGATGTTGCCAGATTTAGATGCCGAATTGATATAGAGGCCGAACCATGAACAAAAAGCCACTTCTTATGAAAATCGGTTGATTTTTGACCGATTTCTGGGGGTGAGAAATTTCGACCTGTGTCTACATGAGATATTTGAGGGTCCCATTCTCACATGAATTTTCACCAAAAATAATATTGCCAGATATAGGTGTCAAATTGATCTAAAGGCCAAGCCATGAACAAAAAGCCACTCCTTATGAAAATCGGTTGATATTTGACCGAGTTATGGGGCTGGGAAATGTCGACGTGTGTCTATATGGGATATTTGAGTGTATCATTTTCACATGCATTTTGACTATAAATGATGTTGCCAGATTTAGATGCCGAATTGATCTAGAGGCCGAACCATGAACAAAAAGCCACTTCTTATGAAAATCAGTTGATATTTGACCGAGTTCTGGGGATTAGAAATTTCGACCTGTGTCTGTATGGGATATTTGAGGATATTATTTTCACATGAATTTTGCCTATAAATGATTTTGCCAGATTTAGATGCCGAATTGATTAGAGGCCAAGCCATTAACAAAAAGCCACGACTTATGAAAATCAGTTGATATTTGACCGAGTTATGGGGCTGGGAAATTTCGTCGTGTGTCTATATTGGATATTTGAGTGTATCATTTTCACATGCATTTTGACTATAAATGATGTTGCCAGATTTAGATGCCGAATTGATCTAGAGGCCGAACCATGAACAAAAAGCCACTTCTTATGAAAATCAGTTGATATTTGACCGAGTTCTGGGGGTGAGAAATTTCGACCTGTGTCTATATGGGATATTTGAGTGTATCATTTTCACATGAATTTTGTCTAAAAATGATGTTGCCAGATTTGGATGCCGAATTGATCTAGAGGCCGAACCATGAACAAAAAGCCGCTACTTATGAAAATCAGTTGATATTTGACCGAGTTCTGGGGGTGAGAAATTTCGACCTGTGTCTACATGGGATATTTGAGGGTCCCATTCTCACATGAATTTTTAACAAAAATTGTATTGCCAGCTTTAGATGCCGCATTGATCTAGAGGCCGAACCATGAATAAAAAGCCACTTCTTATGAAAATCAGTTGATATTTGACCGAGTTCTGGGGGTGAGAAATTTCGACCTGTGTCTATATGGGATATTTGAGTGTATCATTTTCACATGAATTTTGTCTAAAAATGATATTGCCAGATTTAGATGCCGAATTGATCTAGAGGCCGAACCATGAACAAAAAGCCGCTACTTATGAAAATCAGTTGATATTTGACCGAGTTCTGGGGGTGAGAAATTTCGACCTGTGTCTACATGAGATATTTGAGGGTCCCATTCTCACATGAATTTTGACCAAAAATAATATTGCCAGATTTAGGTGCCAAATTGATCTAAAGGCCAAGCCATGAACAAAAAGCCACCCCTTATGAAAATCGGTTGATATTTGACCGATTTCTGGGGGTGAGAAATTTCGACCTGTGTCTATATGGGATATTTGAGTGTATCATTTTCACATGAATTTTGTCTAAAAATGATATTGCCAGATTTAGATGCCGAATTGATCTAGAGGCCGAACCATGAACAAAAAGCCGCTACTTATGAAAATCAGTTGATATTTGACCGAGTTCTGGGGGTGAGAAATTTCGACCTGTGTCTACATGAGATATTTGAGGGTCCCATTCTCACATGAATTTTCACCAAAAAAAATATTGCCAGATATAGGTGCCAAATTGATCTAAAGGCCAAGCCATGAACAAAAAGCCACTCCTTATGAAAATCGGTTGATATTTGACCGAGTTATGGGGCTGGGAAATGTCGACGTGTGTCTATATGGGATATTTGAGTGTATCATTTTCACATGAATTTTTACTCTAATTAATGTTGCCAGATTAAGATGCCGAATTGATCCAAAGGCCAAGCCATGAACAAAACGCCACTTCTTATGAAAAGCGGTTGATTTTTTATCGAGTTCTGGGAGTAGAAATTTCGACCTGTGTCTGTATGGGATATTTGAGGATATTATTTTCACATGAATTTTGCCTATAAATGATTTTGCCTGATTTAGGTGCCGAATTGATTAGAGGCCGAACCATGAACAAAAAGCCGCTACTTATGAAAAGCAGTTGATTTTTGAGCGAGTTCTGGGGTGAGAAATTTCGACCTGTGTCTACATGGGATATTTGAGGATATTTGAGGATATTGTATTCGCAGATTTAGATGCCGCATTGATCTAGAGGCCGAACCATGAATAAGAAGCCACTTCTTATGAAAATCAGTTGATATTTGACCGAGTTATGGGGCTGGAAAATGTCCACCTGTGTCTGTATGGGATATTTGACGGTATTATTTTCACATGGATTTTGACTATGAATAATGTTGCCAAATTTAGATGCCGAATTGATCGAGAGGCCGAACCATGAACAAAAACTACTCCTTATGAATATCAGTTGATTTCTATCCGAGTTCTGGGGCTGGGATATTTCGACCTGTGTCTGTATGGGATATTTGGGTTCCCATTCCCACATGAATTTTGACCAAAAATAATATTGCCAGATTTAGATGGCAAATTGATCTAAAGGCCAAGCCATAAACAAAAAGCTACTCCTTATGAAAAGCAATTGACCGAGTAATGGGGTTGATCTAGAAGCCGAGCTATGAACAAAAGGCCACTCCTTATGAAAATCGGTTGATATTTGACCGAGTTATGGGGCTGGGAAATGTCGACGTGTGTTTATATGGGATATTTGAGTGTATCATTTTCACATGACTTTTGTCTAAAAATGATGTTGCCAGATTTAGATGCCGAATTGATCTAGAGGCCGAACCATGAACAAAAAGCCGCTACTTATGAAAATCAGTTGATTTTTGACCGAGTTCTGGGGGTGAGAAATTTCGACCTATGTCTACATGGGATATTTTGAGGGTCCCATTCTCACATGAATTTTTACCAAAAATAATATTGCCAGATTTAGATGGCAAATTGATCTAAAGGCCAAGCCATAAACAAAAAGCTACTCCTTATGAAAAGCAATTGACCGAGTAATGGGGTTGATCTAGAAGCCGAGCTATGAACAAAAGGCCACTCCTTATGAAAATCGGTTGATATTTGACCGAGTTATGGGGCTGGGAAATGTCGACGTGTGTTTATATGGGATATTTGAGTGTATCATTTTCACATGACTTTGTCTAAAAATGATGTTGCCAGATTTAGATGCCGAATTGATCTAGAGGCCGAACCATGAACAAAAAGCCGCTACTTGTGAAAAGCCGTTGATTTCTGTCCGAGTTCTGGGGCTGGGATATTTCGACCTGTGTCTGTATGGGATATTTGGGGGTCCCAATCTCATATGAATTTTGACCGAAAATAATATAGCCAGATTTCGATGCCGCATTGGTCTGAGGCCGAACCATGAATAAAAAGCCACTCCGTATGAAAAGCGGTTGATTTTTGACCGAGTTCTGGGGGTTAGAAATTTCGACCTGTGTCTATATGGGATATTTGAGGGTCCCATTCTCACATGAATTTTGACCAAAAATAATATTGCCAGATTTAGATGCCAAATTGGTCTAAAGCCCAAGCCATAAACAAAAAGCTACTCCTTATGAAAAGCGATTGATTTTTGACCGAGTTATGGGGTTGATCTAGACGCCGAGCTATGAACAAAAGGAAACTCCTTATGAAAATCGGTTGATATTTGACCGAGTGGGGCTGGGAAATGTCGACGTGTGTTTATATGGGATATTTGAGTGTATCATTTTCACATGAATTTTGTCTAAAAATGATGTTGCCAGATTTAGATACCGAATTGATCTAGAGGCCGAACCATGAACAAAAAGCCGCTACTTATGAAAATCAGTTGATTTCTGTCCGAGTTCTGGGGCTGGGATATTTCGACCTGTGTAGCCAGATTTCGATGCCGCATTGGTCTGAGGCCGAACCATGAATAAAAAGCCACTCCGTATGAAAAGCGGTTGATTTTTGACCGAGTTCTGGGGGTTAGAAATTTCGACCTGTGTCTATATGGGATATTTGAGGGTCCCATTCTCACATGAATTTTGACCAAAAATAATATTGCCAGATTTAGATGGCAAATTGGTCTAAAGGCCAAGCCATGAACAAAAAACCACTCTTTATGAAATTCGGTTGATATTTGACCGAGTGGGGCTGGGAAATGTCGACGTGTGTTTATATGGGATATTTGAGTGTATCATTTTCACATGAATTTTGTCTAAAAATGATGTTGCCAGATTTAGATACCGAATTGATCTAGAGGCCGAACCATGAACAAAAGCCGCTACTTATGAAAAGCAGTTGATTTTTGACCGAGTTCTGGGGGTGAGAAATTTCGACCTATGTCTACATGGGATATTTTGGGGGTCCCAATCTGACATGAATTTTGACCGAAAATAATATTGCCAGATTTAGATGCCAAATTGGTCTAAAGGCCAAGCCATGAACAAAAAACCACTCTTTATGAAATTCGGTTGATATTTGACCGAGTTATGGGGCTGGGAAATGTCGACGTGTGTCTATATGGGATATTTGAGTGTATCATTTTCACATGAATTTTTACTCTAATTAATGTTGCCAGAATAAGATGCCGAATTGGTCTGAGGCCAAGCCATGAACAAAACGCCACTCCTTATGAAAAGCGGTTGATTTTTTATCGAGTTCTGGGAGTAGAAATTTCGACCTGTGTCTGTATGGGATATTTGAGGATATTATTTTCACATGAATTTTGCCTATAAATGATTTTGCCTGATTTAGGTGCCGAATTGATTAGAGGCCGAACCATGAATAAAAAGCCGCTACTTGTGAAAAGCCGTTGATTTCTGTCCGAGTTCTGGGGCTGGGATATTTCGACCTGTGTCTGTATGGGATATTTGGGGGTCCCAATCTCATATGAATTTTGACCGAAAATAATATAGCCAGATTTCGATGCCGCATTGGTCTGAGGCCGAACCATGAATAAAAAGCCACTCCGTATGAAAAGCGGTTGATTTTTGACCGAGTTCTGGGGGTTAGAAATTTCGACCTGTGTCTATATGGGATATTTGAGGGTCCCATTCTCACATGAATTTTGACCAAAAATAATATTGCCAGATTTAGATGCCAAATTGGTCTAAAGCCCAAGCCATAAACAAAAAGCTACTCCTTATGAAAAGCGATTGATTTTTGACCGAGTTATGGGGTTGATCTAGACGCCGAGCTATGAACAAAAGGAAACTCCTTATGAAAATCGGTTGATATTTGACCGAGTTATGGGGCTGGGAAATGTCGACGTGTGTTTATATGGGATATTTGAGTGTATCATTTTCACATGAATTTTGTCTAAAAATGATGTTGCCAGATTTAGATACCGAATTGATCTAGAGGCCGAACCATGAACAAAAAGCCGCTACTTATGAAAATCAGTTGATTTCTGTCCGAGTTCTGGGGCTGGGATATTTCGACCTGTGTAGCCAGATTTCGATGCCGCATTGGTCTGAGGCCGAACCATGAATAAAAAGCCACTCCGTATGAAAAGCGGTTGATTTTTGACCGAGTTCTGGGGGTTAGAAATTTCGACCTGTGTCTATATGGGATATTTGAGGGTCCCATTCTCACATGAATTTTGACCAAAAATAATATTGCCAGATTTAGATGGCAAATTGGTCTAAAGGCCAAGCCATGAACAAAAAACCACTCTTTATGAAATTCGGTTGATATTTGACCGAGTTATGGGGCTGGGAAATGTCGACGTGTGTTTATATGGGATATTTGAGTGTATCATTTTCACATGAATTTTGTCTAAAAATGATGTTGCCAGATTTAGATGCCGAATTGATCTAGAGGCCGAACCATGAACAAAAAGCCGCTACTTATGAAAAGCAGTTGATTTTTGACCGAGTTCTGGGGGTGAGAAATTTCGACCTATGTCTACATGGGATATTTTGGGGGTCCCAATCTGACATGAATTTTGACCGAAAATAATATTGCCAGATTTAGATGCCAAATTGGTCTAAAGGCCAAGCCATGAACAAAAAACCACTCTTTATGAAATTCGGTTGATATTTGACCGAGTTATGGGGCTGGGAAATGTCGACGTGTGTCTATATGGGATATTTGAGTGTATCATTTTCACATGAATTTTTACTCTAATTAATGTTGCCAGAATAAGATGCCGAATTGGTCTGAGGCCAAGCCATGAACAAAACGCCACTCCTTATGAAAAGCGGTTGATTTTTTATCGAGTTCTGGGAGTAGAAATTTCGACCTGTGTCTGTATGGGATATTTGAGGATATTATTTTCACATGAATTTTGCCTATAAATGATTTTGCCTGATTTAGGTGCCGAATTGATTAGAGGCCGAACCATGAACAAAAAGCCGCTACTTATGAAAAGCAGTTGATTTTTGAGCGAGTTCTGGGGTGAGAAATTTCGACCTGTGTCTACATGGGATATTTGAGGATATTTGAGGATATTGTATTCGCAGATTTAGATGCCGCATTGATCTAGAGGCCGAACCATGAATAAGAAGCCACTTCTTATGAAAATCAGTTGATATTTGACCGAGTTATGGGGCTGGAAAATTTCCACCTGTGTCTGTATGGGATATTTGACGGTATTATTTTCACATGGATTTTGACTATGAATAATGTTGCCAAATTTAGATGCCGAATTGATCGAGAGGCCGAACCATGAACAAAAACTACTCCTTATGAATATCAGTTGATTTCTATCCGAGTTCTGGGGCTGGGATATTTCGACCTGTGTCTGTATGGGATATTTGGGTTCCCATTCCCACATGAATTTTGACCAAAAATAATATTGCCAGATTTAGATGGCAAATTGATCTAAAGGCCAAGCCATAAACAAAAAGCTACTCCTTATGAAAAGCAATTGACCGAGTAATGGGGTTGATCTAGAAGCCGAGCTATGATCAAAAGGCCACTCCTTATGAAAATCGGTTGATATTTGACCGAGTTATGGGGCTGGGAAATGTCGACGTGTGTTTATATGGGATATTTGAGTGTATCATTTTCACATGAATTTTGTCTAAAAATGATGTTGCCAGATTTAGATGCCGAATTGATCTAGAGGCCGAACCATGAACAAAAAGCCGCTACTTATGAAAATCAGTTGATTTTTGACCGAGTTCTGGGGGTGAGAAATTTCGACCTATGTCTACATGGGATATTTTGAGGGTCCCATTCTCACATGAATTTTTACCAAAAATAATATTGCCAGATTTAGATGGCAAATTGATCTAAAGGCCAAGCCATAAACAAAAAGCTACTCCTTATGAAAAGCAATTGACCGAGTAATGGGGTTGATCTAGAAGCCGAGCTATGATCAAAAGGCCACTCCTTATGAAAATCGGTTGATATTTGACCGAGTTATGGGGCTGGGAAATGTCGACGTGTGTTTATATGGGATATTTGAGTGTATCATTTTCACATGAATTTTGTCTAAAAATGATGTTGCCAGATTTAGATGCCGAATTGATCTAGAGGCCGAACCATGAACAAAAAGCCGCTACTTGTGAAAAGCCGTTGATTTCTGTCCGAGTTCTGGGGCTGGGATATTTCGACCTGTGTCTGTATGGGATATTTGGGGGTCCCAATCTCATATGAATTTTGACCGAAAATAATATAGCCAGATTTCGATGCCGCATTGGTCTGAGGCCGAACCATGAATAAAAAGCCACTCCGTATGAAAAGCGGTTGATTTTTGACCGAGTTCTGGGGGTTAGAAATTTCGACCTGTGTCTGTATGGGATATTTGAGGATATTATTTTCACATGAATTTTGCCTATAAATGATTTTCCCTGATTTAGGTGCCGAATTGATTAGAGGCCGAACCATGAACAAAAAGCCGCTACTTATGAAAAGCAGTTGATTTTTGAGCGAGTTCTGGGGTGAGAAATTTCGACCTGTGTCTATATGGGATATTTGAGGGTCCCATTCTCACATGAATTTTGACCAAAAATAATATTGCCAGATTTAGATGCCAAATTGGTCTAAAGCCCAAGCCATAAACAAAAAGCTACTCCTTATGAAAAGCGATTGATTTTTGACCGAGTTATGGGGTTGATCTAGACGCCGAGCTATGAACAAAGGGAAACTCCTTATGAAAATCGGTTGATATTTGACCGAGTTATGGGGCTGGGAAATGTCGACGTGTGTTTATATGGGATATTTGAGTGTATCATTTTCACATGAATTTTGTCTAAAAATGATGTTGCCAGATTTAGATACCGAATTGATCTAGAGGCCGAACCATGAACAAAAAGCCGCTACTTATGAAAATCCGTTGATTTCTGTCCGAGTTCTGGGGCTGGGATATTTCGACCTGTGTAGCCAGATTTCGATGCCGCATTGGTCTGAGGCCGAACCATGAACAAAAAGCCGCTACTTATGAAAAGCAGTTGATTTTTGACCGAGTTCTGGGGGTGAGAAATTTCGACCTATGTCTACATGGGATATTTTGAGGGTCCCATTCTCACATGAATTTTTACCAAAAATAATATTGCCAGATTTAGATGGCAAATTGATCTAAAAGGCCAAGCCATAAACAAAAAGCTACTCCTTATGAAAAGCAATTGACCGAGTAATGATGTTGATCTAGAAGCCGAGCTATGAACAAAAGGCCACTCCTTATGAAAATCGGTTGATATTTGACCGAGTTATGGGGCTGGGAAATGTCGACGTGTGTTTATATGGGATATTTGAGTGTATCATTTTCACATGAATTTTGTCTAAAAATGATGTTGCCAGATTTAGATGCCGAATTGATCTAGAGGCCGAACCATGAACAAAAAGCCGCTACTTATGAAAAGCGGTTGATTTTTGACCGAGTTCTGGGGGTGAGAAATTTCGACCTATGTCTACATGGGATATTTTGGGGGTCCCATTCTCACATGAATTTTGACCAAAAATAATATTGCCAGATTTAGATGCCAAATTGATCTAAAGGCCAAGCCATAAACAAAAAGCTACTCCTTATGAAAAGCGATTGATTTTTGACCGAGTTATGGGGTTGATCTAGATGGGATATTTGGGGGTCCCAATCTCACATGAATTTTGACCGAAAATAATATAGCCAGATTTCGATGCCGCATTGGTCTGAGGCCGAACTATGAATAAAAAGCCACTCCGTATAAAAAGCGGTTGATTTTTGACCGAGTTCTGGGGGTGAGAAATTTCGACCTATGTCTACATGGAATATTTTGAGGGTCCCATTCTCACATGAATTTTTACCAAAAATAATATTGCCAGATTTAGATGGCAAATTGATCTAAAGGCCAAGCCATAAACAAAAAGCTACTCCTTTTGAAAAGCAATTGACCGAGTAATGGGGTTGATCTAGAAGCCGAGCTATGAATAAAAGGCCACTCCTTATGAAAATCGGTTGATATTTGACCGAGTTATGGGGCTGGGAAATGTCGACGTGTGTTTGTTTACATGGGATATTTGAGTGTATCATTTTCACATGAATTTTGTCTAAAAATGATGTTGCCAGATTTAGATGCCGAATTGATCTAGAGGCCGAACCATGAACAAAAAGCCGCTACTTATGAAAAGCAGTTGATTTTTGACCGAGTTCTGGGGGTGAGAAATTTCGACCTATGTCTACATGGAATATTTTGAGGGTCCCATTCTCACATGAATTTTTACCAAAATAATATTGCCAGATTTAGATGGCAAATTGATCTAAAGGCCAAGCCATAAACAAAAAGCTACCCCTTATGAAAAGCAATTGACCGAGTAATGGGGTTGATCTAGAAGCCGAGCTATGAACAAAAAGCCACTCCTTATGAAAATCGGTTGATATTTGACCGAGTTATGGGGCTGGGAAATGTCGACGTGTGTTTATATGGGATATTTGAGTGTATAATTTTCACATGAATTTTGTCTAAAAATGATGTTGCCAGATTTAGATGCCGAATTGATCTAGAGGCCGAACCATGAACAAAAAGCCGCTACTTATGAAAAGCAGTTGATTTCTGTCCGAGTTCTGGGGCTGGGATATTTCGACCTGTGTCTGTATGGGATATTTGGGGGTCCCAATCTCACATGAATATTGACCGAAAATAATATAGCCAGATTTCGATGCCGCATTGGTCTGAGCCCGAACCATGAATAAAAAGCCACTCCGTATGAAAAGCGGTTGATTTTTGACCGAGTTCTGGGGGTTAGAAATTTCGACCTGTGTCTATATGGGATATTTGAGGGTCCCATTCTCACATGAATTTTTACCAAAATAATATTGCCAGATTTAGATGGCAAATTGATCTAAAGGCCAAGCCATAAACAAAAAGCTACCCCTTATGAAAAGCAATTGACCGAGTAATGGGGTTGATCTAGAAGCCGAGCTATGAACAAAAAGCCACTCCTTATGAAAATCGGTTGATATTTGACCGAGTTATGGGGCTGGGAAACGTCGACGTGTGTTTATATGGGATATTTGAGTGTATCATTTTCACATGAATTTTGTCTAAAAATGATGTTGCCAGATTTAGATACCGAATTGATCTAGAGGCCGAACCATGAACAAAAAGCCGCTACTTATGAAAATCCGTTGATTTCTGTCCGAGTTCTGGGGCTGGGATATTTCGACCTGTGTAGCCAGATTTCGATGCCGCATTGGTCTGAGGCCGAACCATGAACAAAAAGCCGCTACTTATGAAAAGCAGTTGATTTTTGACCGAGTTCTGGGGGTGAGAAATTTCGACCTATGTCTACATGGGATATTTTGAGGGTCCCATTCTCACATGAATTTTTACCAAAAATAATATTGCCAGATTTAGATGGCAAATTGATCTAAAGGCCAAGCCATAAACAAAAAGCTACTCCTTATGAAAAGCAATTGACCGAGTAATGATGTTGATCTAGAAGCCGAGCTATGAACAAAAGGCCACTCCTTATGAAAATCGGTTGATATTTGACCGAGTTATGGGGCTGGGAAATGTCGACGTGTGTTTATATGGGATATTTGAGTGTATAATTTTCACATGAATTTTGTCTAAAAATGATGTTGCCAGATTTAGATGCCGAATTGATCTAGAGGCCGAACCATGAACAAAAAGCCGCTACTTATGAAAAGCGGTTGATTTTTGACCGAGTTCTGGGGGTGAGAAATTTCGACCTATGTCTACATGGGATATTTTGGGGGTCCCATTCTCACATGAATTTTGACCAAAAATAATATTGCCAGATTTAGATGCCAAATTGATCTAAAGGCCAAGCCATAAACAAAAAGCTACTCCTTATGAAAAGCGATTGATTTTTGACCGAGTTATGGGGTTGATCTAGATGGGATATTTGGGGGTCCCAATCTCACATGAATTTTGACCGAAAATAATATAGCCAGATTTCGATGCCGCATTGGTCTGAGGCCGAACTATGAATAAAAAGCCACTCCGTATAAAAAGCGGTTGATTTTTGACCGAGTTCTGGGGGTGAGAAATTTCGACCTATGTCTACATGGGATATTTTGAGGGTCCCATTCTCACATGAATTTTTACCAAAAATAATATTGCCAGATTTAGATGGCAAATTGATCTAAAGGCCAAGCCATAAACAAAAAGCTACTCCTTTTGAAAAGCAATTGACCGAGTAATGGGGTTGATCTAGAAGCCGAGCTATGAATAAAAGGCCACTCCTTATGAAAATCGGTTGATATTTGACCGAGTTATGGGGCTGGGAAATGTCGACGTGTGTTTGTTTACATGGGATATTTGAGTGTATCATTTTCACATGAATTTTGTCTAAAAATGATGTTGCCAGATTTAGATGCCGAATTGATCTAGAGGCCGAACCATGAACAAAAAGCCGCTACTTATGAAAATCAGTTGATTTCTGTCCGAGTTCTGGGGCTGGGATATTTCGACCTGTGTCTGTATGGGATATTTGGGGGTCCCAATCTCACATGAATTTTGACCGAAAATAATATAGCCAGATTTCGATGCCGCATTGGTCTGAGCCCGAACCATGAATAAAAAGCCACTCCGTATGAAAAGCGGTTGATTTTTGACCGAGTTCTGGGGTTAGAAATTTCGACCTGTGTCTATATGGGATATTTGAGGGTCCCATTCTCACATGAATTTTGACCAAAAATAATATTGCCAGATTTAGATGCCAAATTGATCTAAAGGCCAAGCCATAAACAAAAAGCTACTCCTTACGAAAAGCGATTGATTTGTGACCGAGTTATGGGGTTGATCTAGACGCCGAGCTATGAACAAAAGGCCACTCCTTATGAAAATCGGTTGATATTTCATCGAGTTTGGGGCTGGGAAATGTCGACGTGTGTTTATATGGGATATTTAAGTGTATCATTTTCACATGATTTAGATGCCGAATTGATCTAGAGGCCGAACCATGAACAAAAAGCCGCTACTTATGAAAATCAGTTGATTTCTGTCCGAGTTCTGGGGCTGGGATATTTCGACCTGTGTCTGTATGGGATATTTGGGGGTCCCAATCTCACATGAATTTTGACCGAAAATAATATAGCCAGATTTCGATGCCGCATTGGTCTGAGGCCGAACTATTAATAAAAAGCCACTCCGTATAAAAAGCGGTTGATTTTTGACCGAGCTCTGGGGGTTAGAAATTTCGACCTGTGTCTATATGGGATATTTGAGGGTCCCATTCTCACATGAATTTTGACCAAAAATAATATTGCCAGATTTAGATGCCAAATTGATCTAAAGGCCAAGCCATAAACAAAAAGCTACTCCTTATGAAAAGCGATTGATTTTTGACCGAGTTATGGGGTTGATCTAGACGCCGAGCTATGAACAAAAGGCCACTCCTTATGAAAATCGGTTGATATTTGGCCGAGTTATGGGGCTGGGAAATGTCGACGTGTGTTTATATGGGATATTTGAGTGTATCATTTTCACATGAATTTTGTCTAAAAATGATGTTGCCAGATTTAGATGCCGAATTGATCTAGAGGCCGAACCATGAACAAAAAGCCACTCCTTATGAAAATCGGTTGATATATGACCGAGTTATGGGGCTGGGAAATGTCGACGTGTGTCTATATGGGATATTTGAGTGTATCATTTTCACATGAATTTTTACTCTAAATGATGTTGCCAGATTTAGATGCCGAATTGATCCAAAGGCCAAGCCATGAACAAAAAGCCGCTACATATGAAAAGCAGTTGATTTTTGAGCGAGTTCTGGGGGTGAGAAATTTCGACCTGTGTCTATATGGGATATTTGAGGGTCCCATTCTCACATGAATTTTGACCAAAAATAATATTGCCAGATTTAGATGCCAAATTTATCTAAAGGCCAAGCCATGAACAAAACGCCACTCCTTATGAAAAGCGGTTGATTTTTTGTCGAGTTCTGGGATTAGAAATTTCGACCTGTGTCTGTATGGGATATTTGAGGATATTATTTTCACATGAATTTTGCCTATAAATGATTTTGCCAGATTTAGATGCCGAATTGATAAGAGGCCGAGCTATGAACATCAAACCACTCCTTATGAATATCAGTTGATATTTGACCGAGTTATGGGGCTGGGAAATTTCGTCGTGTGTCTATATTGGATATTTGAGTGTATCATTTTCACATGCATTTTTACTATAAATGATGTTGCCAGATTTAGATGCCGAATTGATCTAGAGGCCGAACCATGAACAAAAAGCCGCTACTTATGAAAATCAGTTGATATTTGACCGAGTTCTGGGGGTGAGAAATTTCGACCTGTGTCTACATGGGATATTTGAGGGTCCCATTCTCACATGAATTTTGACCAAAAATATTATTGCCAGATTTAGATGGCAAATTGATCTAAAGGCCAAGCCATAAACAAAAAACTACTCCTTATGAAAAGCAATTGATTTTTGACCGAGCTATGAACAAAAAGCCACTCCTTATGAAAATCGGTTGATATTTGACCGAGTTATGGGGCTGGGAAATGTCGACGTGTGTTTATATGGGATATTTGAGTGTATCATTTTCACATGAATTTTGTCTATAAATGATGTTGCCAGATTTAGATGCCGAATTGATCTAGAGGCCGAACCATGAACAAAAAGCCGCTACTTATGAAAATCAGTTGATATTTGACCGAGTTCTGGGGGTGAGAAATTTCGACCTGTGTCTACATGGGATATTTGAGGGTCTCCTTCTCACATGAATTTTAAACAAAAATTGTATTGCCAGATTGAGATGCCGCATTGATCTAGAGGCCGAACCATGAATAAAAAGCCACTTCTTATGAAAATCAGTTGATATTTGACCGAGCTATGGGGCTGGAAAATTTCCACCTGTGTCTGTATGGGATATTTGAGGGTATTATTTTCACATGGATTTTGACTATAAATGATTTTAACAGATTTAGATGCCGAATTGATCTAGAGGCCGAACCATGAACAAAAACTACTCCTTATGAAAAGCAATTGATTTTTGACCGAGCTATGAACAAAAAGCCACTCCTTATGAAAATCGGTTGATATTTGACCGAGTTATGGGGCTGGGAAATGTCGACGTGTGTTTATATAGGATATTTGAGTGTATCATTTTCACATGAATTTTGTCTAAAAATGATGTTGCCAGATTTAGATGCCGAATTGATCTTGAGGCCGAACCATGAACAAAAAGCCGCTACTTATGAAAATCAGTTGATTTCTGTCCGAGTTTTGGGGCTGGGATATTTCGACCTGTGTCTGTACGGGATATTTGGGGGTCCCAATCTCACATGAATTTTGACCGAAAATAATATAGCCAGATTTCGATGCCGCATTGGTCTGAGGCCGAACCATGAATAAAAAGCCACTCCGTATGAAAAGCGGTTGATTTTTGACCGAGTTCTGGGGGTTAGAAATTTCGACCTGTGTCTATATGGGATATTTGAGGGTCCCATTCTCACATGAATTTTGACCAAAAATAATATTGCCAGATTTAGATGCCAAATTGATCTAAAGGCCAAGCCATAAACAAAAAGCTACTCCTTATGAAAAGCGATTGATTTTGGACCGAGTTATGGAGTTGATCTAGACGCCGAGCTATGAACAAAAGGCCACTCCTTATGAAAATCGGTTGATATTTGACCGAGTTATGGGGCTGGGAAATGTCGACGTGTGTTTATATGGGATAATTAAGTGTATCATTTTCACATGATTTAGATGCCGAATTGATCTAGAGGCCGAACCATGAACAAAAAGCCGCTACTTATGAAAATCAGTTGATTTCTGTCCGAGTTCTGGGGCTGGGATATTTCGACCTGTGTCTGTATGGGATATTTGGGGGTCCCAATCTCACATGAATTTTGACCGAAAATAATATAGCCAGATTTCGATGCCGCATTGGTCTGAGGCCGAACCATGAATAAAAAGCCACTCCGTATGAAAAGCGGTTGATTTTTGACCGAGTTCTGGGGGTTAGAAATTTCGACCTGTGTCTATATGGGATATTTGAGGGTCCCATTCTCACATGAATTTTGACCAAAAATAATATTGCCAGATTTAGATGCCAAATTGATCTAAAGGCCAAGCCATAAACAAAAAGCTACTCCTTATGAAAAGCGATTGATTTTTGACCGAGTTATGGGGTTGATCTAGACGCCGAGCTATGAACAAAAAGCCACTCCTTATGAAAATCGGTTGATATTTGACCGAGTTATGGGGCTGGGAAATGTCGACGTGTGTCTATATGGGATATTTGAGTGTATCATTTTCACATGAATTTTTACTCTAAAATGATGTTGCCAGATTTAGATGCCGAATTGATCCAAAGGCCGAACCATGAACAAAAAGCCGCTACATATGAAAAGCAGTTGATTTTTGAGCGAGTTCTGGGGGTGAGAAATTTCAACCTGTGTCTATATGGGATATTTGAGGGTCCCATTCTCACATGAATTTTGACCAAAAATAATATTGCCAGATTTAGATGCCAAATTGATCTAAAGGCCAAGCCATGAACAAAAAGCCACTCCTTATGAAAAGCGGTTGATTTTTGTCCGAGTTCTGGGGTTAGAAATTTGGACCTGTGTCTGTATGGGATATTTGAGGATATTATTTTCACATGAATTTTGCCTATAAATGATTTTGCCAGATTTAGATGCCGAATTGATATAGAGGTCGAGCTATGAACAACAAACCACTCCTTATGAAAATCAGTTGATATTTGACCGAGTTATGGGGCTGGGAAATTTCGTCGTGTGTCTATATTGGATATTTGAGTGTATCATTTTCACATGCATTTTTACTATAAATGATGTTGCCAGATTTAGATGCCGAATTGATCTAGAGGCCGAACCATGAACAAAAAGCCGCTACTTCTGAAAATCAGTTGATATTTGACCGAGTTCTGGGGGTGAGAAATTTCGACCTGTGTCTACATGGGATATTTGAGGGTCCCATTCTCACATGAATTTTGACCAAAAATATTATTGCCAGATTTAGATGGCAAATTGATCTAAAGGCCAAGCCATAAACAAAAAACTACTCCTTATGAAAAGCAATTGATTTTTGACCGAGTAATGGGGTTGATCTAGAAGCCGAGCTATGAACAAAAGGCCACTCCTTATGAAAATCGGTTGATATTTGACCGAGTTATGGGGCTGGGAAATGTCGACGTGTGTTTATATGGGATATTTGAGTGTATCATTTTCACATGAATTTTGTCTAAAAATGATGTTGCCAGATTTAGATGCCGAATTGATCTAGAGGCCGAACCATGAACAAAAAGCCGCTACTTATGAAAATCAGTTGATATTTGACCGAGTTCTGGGGGTGAGAAATTTCGACCTGTGCCTACATGGGATATTTGAGGGTCTCCTTCTCACATGAATTTTAAACAAATATTGTATTGCCAGATTTAGATGCCGCATTGATCTAGAGGCCGAACCATGAACAAAAAGCCGCTACTTGTGAAAAGCAGTTGATTTCTGTCCGAGTTCTGGGGCTGGGATATTTCGACCTGTGTCTGTATGGGATATTTGGGGGTCCCAATCTCACATGAATTTTGACCGAAAATAATATAGCCAGATTTCGATGCCGCATTGGTCTGAGGCCGAACCATGAATAAAAAGCCACTCCGTATGAAAAGCGGTTGATATTTGACCGAGTTATGGGGCTGGGAAATGTCGACGTGTGTTTATATGGGATATTTGAGTGTATCATTTTCACATGAATTTTGTCTAAAAATGATGTTGCCAGATTTAGATGCCGAATTGATCTAGAGGCCGAACCATGAACAAAAAGCCGCTACTTATGAAAAGCAGTTGATTTTTGAGCGAGTTCTGGGGGTGAGAAATTTCAACCTGTGTCTATATGGGATATTTGAGGGTCCCATTCTCACATGAATTTTGACCAAAAATAATATTGCCAGATTTAGATGCCAAATTGATCTAAAGGCCAAGCCATGAACAAAACGCCACTCCTTATGAAAAGCGGTTGATTTTTTGTCGAGTTCTGGGATTAGAAATTTGGACCTGTGTCTGTATGTGATATTTGAGGATATTATTTTCACATGAATTTTGCCTATAAATGATTTTGCCAGATTTAGATGCCGAATTGATAAGAGGTCGAGCTATGAACATCAAACCACTTCTTATGAAAATCAGTTGATATTTGACCGAGTTATGGGGCTGGAAAATTTCCACCTGTGTCTGTATGGGATATTTGAGGGTATTATTTTCACATGGATTTTGACTATAAATGATTTTAACAGATTTAGATGCCGAATTGATCTAGAGGCCGAACCATGAACAAAAACTACTCCTTATGAAAAGCAATTGATTTTTGACCGAGCTATGAGGAAAAAGCCACTCCTTATGAAAATCGGTTGATATTTGACCGAGTTATGGGGCTGGGAAATGTCGACGTGTGTTTATATGGGATATTTGAGTGTATCATTTTCACATGAATTTTGTCTAAAAATGATGTTGCCAGATTTAGATGCCGAATTGATCTAGAGGCCGAACCATGAACAAAAAGCCGCTACTTATGAAAAGCAGTTGATTTCTGTCCGAGTTCTGGGGCTGGGATATTTCGACCTGTGTCTGTATGGGATATTTGGGGGTCCCAATCTCACATGAATTTTGACCGAAAATAATATAGCCAGATTTCGATGCCGCATTGGTCTGAGGCCGAACCATGAATAAAAAGCCACTCCGTATGAAAAGCGGTTGATTTTTGACCGAGTTCTGGGGGTGAGAAATTTACCTGTGCCTATATGGGATATTTGAGGGTCCCATTCTCACATGAATTTTGACCAAAAATAATATTGCCAGATTTAGATGCCAAATTGATCTAAAGGCCAAGCCATAAACAAAAAGCTACTCCTTATGAAAAGCGATTGATTTTTGACCGAGTTATGGGGTTGATCTAGACGCCGAGCTATGAACAAAAGGCCACTCCTTATGAAAATCGGTTGATATTTGACCGAGTTATGGGGCTGGGAAATGTCGACGTGTGTTTATATGGGATATTTGAGTGTATCATTTTCACATGAATTTTGTCTAAAAATGATGTTGCCAGATTTAGATGCCGAATTGATCTAGAGGCCGAACCATGAACAAAAAGCCGCTACTTTTGAAAAGCAGTTGATTTCTGTCCGAGTTCTGGGGCTGGGATATTTCGACCTGTGTCTGTATGGGATATTTGGGGGTCCCAATCTCACATGAATTTTGACCGAAAATAATATAGCCAGATTTCGATGCCGCATTGGTCTGAGGCCGAACCATGAATAAAAAGCCACTCCGTATGAAAAGCGGTTGATTTTTGACCGAGTTCTGGGGGTGAGAAATTTACCTGTGCCTACATGGGATATTTGAGGGTCCCATTCTCACATGAATTTTGACCAAAAATAATATTGCCAGATTTAGATGCCAAATTGATCTAAAGGACAAGCCATAAACAAAAAGCTACTCCTTATGAAAAGCGATTGACTTTGGACCGAGTTATGGGGTTGATCTAGACGCCGAGCTATGAACAAAAGGCCACTCCTTATGAAAATCAATTGATATTTGACCGAGTTATGGGGCTGGGAAATGTCGACGTGTGTTTATATGGGATATTTGAGTGTATCATTTTCACATGAATTTTGTCTAAAAATGATGTTGCCAGATTTAGATGCCGAATTGATCTAGAGGCCGAACCATGAACAAAAAGCCGCTACTTTTGAAAAGCAGTTGATTTCTGTCCGAGTTCTGGGGCTGGGATATTTCGACCTGTGTCTGTATGGGATATTTGGGGGTCCCAATCTCACATGAATTTTGACCGAAAATAATATAGCCAGATTTCGATGCCGCATTGGTCTGAGGCCGAACCATGAATAAAAAGCCACTCCGTATGAAAAGCGGTTGATTTTTGACCGAGTTCTGGGGGTGAGAAATTTCGACCTGTGTCTATATGGGATATTTGAGGGTCCCATTCTCACATGAATTTTGACCAAAAATAATATTGCCAGATTTAGATGCCAAATTGATCTAAAGGCCAAGCCATAAACAAAAAGCTACTCCTTATGAAAAGCGATTGATTTTTGACCGAGTTATGGGGTTGATCTAGACGCCGAGCTATGAACAAAAGGCCACTCCTTATGAAAATCGGTTGATATTTGACCGAGTTATGGGGCTGGGAAATGTCGACGTGTGTTTATATGGGATATTTGAGTGTATCATTTTCACATGAATTTTGTCTAAAAATGATGTTGCCAGATTTAGATGCCGAATTGATCTAGAGGCCGAACCATGAACAAAAAGCCGCTACTTATGAAAAGCAGTTGATTTCTGTCCGAGTTCTGGGGCTGGGATATTTCGACCTGTGTCTGTATGGGATATTTGGGGGTCCCATTCTCACATGAATTTTGACCGAAAATAATATAGCCAGATTTCGATGCCGCATTGGTCTGAGGCCGAACCATGAATAAAAAGCCACTCCGTATGAAAAGCGGTTGATTTTTGACCGAGTTCTGGGGGTGAGAAATTTCGACCTGTGTCTACATGGGATATTTGAGGGTCTCCTTCTCACATGAATTTTAAACAAAAATTGTATTGCCAGATTTAGATGCCGCATTGATCTAGAGGCCGAACCATGAATAAAAAGCCACTTCTTATGAAAATCAGTTGATATTTGACCGAGCTATGGGGCTGGAAAATTTCCACCTGTGTCTGTATGGGATATTTGAGGGTATTATTTTCACATGGATTTTGACTAAAAATGATTTTGACAGATTTAGATGCCGAATTGATCTAGAGGCCGAACCATGAACAAAAAGCTACTCCTTATGAAAAGCGATTGATTTTTGACCGAGTTATGGGGTTGATCTAGACGCCGAGCTATGAACAAAAAGCCACTCCTTATGAAAATCGGTTGATATTTGACCGAGTTATGGGGCTGGGAAATGTCGACGTGTGTTTATATGGGATATTTGAGTGTATCATTTTCACATGAATTTTGTCTAAAAATGATGTTGCCAGATTTAGATGCCGAATTGATCTAGAGGCCGAACCATGAACAAAAAGCCGCTACTTATGAAAATCAGTTGATTTCTGTCCGAGTTTTGGGGCTGGGATATTTCGACCTGTGTCTGTATGGGATATTTGGGGGTCCCAATCTCACATGAATTTTGACCAAAAATAATATAGCCAGATTTCGATGCCGCATTGGTCTGAGGCCGAACCATGAATAAAAAGCCACTCCGTATGAAAAGCGGTTGATTTTTGACCGAGTTCTGGGGTGAGAAATTTCGACCTGTGTCTATATGGGATATTTGAGGGTCCCATTCTCACATGAATTTTGACCAAAAATAATATTGCCAGATTTAGATGCCAAATTGATCTAAAGGCCAAGCCATAAACAAAAAGCTACTCCTTATGAAAAGCGATTGATTTTTGACCGAGTTATGGGGTTGATCTAGACGCCGAGCTATGAACAAAAGGCCACTCCTTATGAAAATCAGTTGATATTTGACCGAGTTATGGGGCTGGGAAATGTCGACGTGTGTTTATATGGGATATTTGAGTGTATCATTTTCACATGAATTTTGTCTAAAAATGATGTTGCCAGATTTAGATGCCGAATTGATCTAGAGGCCGAACCATGAACAAAAAGCCGCTACTTATGAAAATCAGTTGATATTTGACCGAGTTATGGGGCTGGGAAATGTCGACGTGTGTTTATATGGGATATTTGAGTGTATCATTTTCACATGAATTTTGTCTAAAAATGATGTTGCCAGATTTAGATGCCGAATTGATCTAGAGGCCGAACCATGAACAAAAAGCCGCTACTTATGAAAATCAGTTGATATTTGACCGAGTTCTGGGGGTGAGAAATTTCGACCTGTGTCTGTATGGTATATTTGAGGGTCCCATTCTCATATGAATTTTGACCAAAAATAATATAGCCAGATTTCGATGCCGCATTGGTCTGAGGCCGAACCATGAATAAAAAGCCACTCCGTATGAAAAGCGGTTGATTTTTGACCGAGTTCTGGGGGTTAAAAATTTCGACCTGTGTCTATATGGGATATTTGAGGGTCCCATTCTCACATGAATTTTGACCAAAAATAATATTGCCAGATTTAGATGCCAAATTGATCTAAAGGCCAAGCCATAAACAAAAAGCTACTCCTTATGAAAAGCGATTGATTTTGGACCGAGTTATGGGGTTGATCTAGACGCCGAGCTATGAACAAAAGGCCACTCCTTATGAAAATCGGTTGATATTTGACCGAGTTATGGGGCTGGGAAATGTCGACGTGTGTTTATATGGGATATTTGAGTGTATCATTTTCACATGAATTTTGTCTAAAAATGATGTTGCCAGATTTAGATGCCGAATTGATCTAGAGGCCGAACCATGAACAAAAAGCCGCTACTTATGAAAATCAGTTGATATTTGACCGAGTTATGGGGCTGGGAAATTTCGACGTGTGTTTATATGGGATATTTGAGTGTATCATTTTCACATGAATTTTGTCTAAAAATGATGTTGCCAGATTTAGATGCCGAATTGATCTAGAGGCCGAACCATGAACAAAAAGCCGCTACTTATGAAAAGCAGTTGATTTTTGACCGAGTTCTGGGGCTGAGAAATTTCGACCTGTGTCTGTATGGTATATTTGAGGGTCCCATTCTCACATGAATTTTGACCAAAAATAATATAGCCAGATTTCGATGCCGCATTGGTCTGAGGCCGAACCATGAATAAAAAGCCACTCCGTATGAAAAGCGGTTGATTTTTGACCGAGTTCTGGGGGTGAGAAATTTCGACCTGTGTCTATATGGGATATTTGAGGGTCCCATTCTCACATGAATTTTGACCAAAAATAATATTGCCAGATTTAGATGCCAAATTGATCTAAAGGCCAAGCCATAAACAAAAAGCTACTCCTTATGAAAAGCGATTGATTTTTGGACCGAGTTATGGGGTTGATCTAGACGCCGAGCTATGAACAAAAGGCCACTCCTTATGAAAATCAGTTGATATTTGTCCGAGTTATGGGGCTGGGAAATTTCGACGTGTTTTTTATATGGGATATTTGAGGGTATCATTTTCACATGAATTTTGACCAAAAATGATGTTGCCAGATTTAGATGCCGAATTGATCTAGAGGCCGAACCATGAACAAAAAGCCACTCCTTATGAAAAGCGGTTGATTTTTGACCGAGTTCTGGGGGTGAGAAATTTCGACCTGTGACTATATGGGATATTTGAGGGTCCCATTTTCACATGAATTTTGACCAAAAATAATATTGCCAGATTTAGATGCCGAATTGATCTAGAGGCCGAACCATGAATAAAAAGCCACTCCTTATGAAAAGCGGTTGATTTTTGACCGAGTTCTGGGGCTGGAGAAATTTCGACCTGTGACTATATGGGATATTTGAGGGTCCCATTTTCACATGAATTTTGACCAAAAATGATATTGCCAGATTTAGATGCCGAATTGATCTAGAGGCCGAACCATGAACAAAAAGCTACTCCTTATGAAAAGCGATTGATTTTTGACCGAGTTATGGGGTTGATCTAGACGCCGAGCTATGAACAAAAAGCCACTCCTTATGAAAATCGGTTGATATTTGACCGAGTTATGGGGCTGGGAAATGTCGACGTGTGTTTATATGGGATATTTGAGTGTATCATTTTCACATGAATTTTGACTAAGAATGATGTTGCCAGATTTAGATGCCGAATTGATCTAGAGGCCGAACCATGAACAAAAAGCCGCTACTTATGAAAAGCAGTTGATTTCTGTCCGAGTTCTGGGGCTGGGATATTTCGACCTGTGTCTGTATGGGATATTTGGGGGTCCCATTCTCACATGAATTTTGACCAAAAATAATATAGCCAGATTTCGATGCCGCACTGGTCTGAGGCCGAACCATGAATAAAAAGCCACTCCGTATGAAAAGCGGTTGATTTTTGACCGAGTTCTGGGGGTGAGAAATTTCGACCTGTGTCTATATGGGATATTTGAGGGTCCCATTCTCACATGAATTTTGACCAAAAAAAATTGTATTGCCAGATTTAGATGCCAAATTGATCTAGAGGCCGAACCATGAACAAAAAGCCACTCCTTATGAAAATCAGTTGATATTTGACCGAGTTATGGGGCTGGAAAATTTCGACCTGTGTCTGTATGGGATATTTGAGGGTACCATTTTCACATGAATTTTGACTATAAAATGATATTGCCAGATTTAGATGCCGAATTGATCTAGAGGCCGAAGCCATGAACAAAAAGCTACTCCTTATGAAAAGCGATTGATTTTTGACCGAGTTATGGGGTTGATCTAGACGCCGAGCTATGAACAAAAGGCCACTCCTTATGAAAATCGGTTGATATTTGACCGAGTTATGGGGCTGGGAAATGTCGACGTGTGTTTATATGGGATATTTGAGTGTATCATTTTCACATGAATTTTGTCTAAAAATGATGTTGCCAGATTTAGATGCCGAATTGATCTAGAGGCCGAACCATGAACAAAAAGCCGCTACTTATGAAAATCAGTTGATTTCTGTCCGAGTTTTGGGGCTGGGATATTTCGACCTGTGTCTGTACGGGATATTTGGGGGTCCCATTCTCACATGAATTTTGACCGAAAATAATATAGCCAGATTTCGATGCCGCATTGGTCTGAGGCCGAACCATGAATAAAAAGCCACTCCGTATGAAAAGCGGTTGATTTTTGACCGAGTTCTGGGGGTGAGAAATTTCGACCTGTGTCTACATGGGATATTTGAGGGTCTCCTTCTCACATGAATTTTAAACAAAAATTGTATTGCCAGATTTAGATGCCGCATTGATCTAGAGGCCGAACCATGAATAAAAAAAGCCACTTCTTATGAAAATCAGTTGATATTTGACCGAGTTATGGGGCTGGAAAATTTAGACCGACCTGTGTCTGTATGGGATATTTGAGGGTATTATTTTCACATGGATTTTGACTATAAATGATTTTAACAGATTTAGATGCCGAATTGATCTAGAGGCCGAACCATGAACAAAAACTACTCCTTATGAAAAGCAATTGATTTTTGACCGAGTTATGGGGTTGATCTAGACGCCGAGCTATGAACAAAAAGCCACTCCTTATGAAAATCGGTTGATATTTGACCGTGTGTTTATATGGGATATTTGAGTGTATCATTTTCACATGAATTTTGTCTAAAAATTATGTTGCCAGATT
Source organism: Drosophila littoralis (assembly GCA_018903485.1). Taxonomy (NCBI): domain Eukaryota; kingdom Metazoa; phylum Arthropoda; class Insecta; order Diptera; family Drosophilidae; genus Drosophila; species Drosophila littoralis. The sequence goes on along the minus strand of JAEIGF010000629.1, from coordinate 34,978 downwards.
TAGATGCCGAATTGATCTAGAGGCCGAACCATGAACAAAAAGCCGCTACTTATGAAAATCAGTTGATTTCTGTCCGAGTTTTGGGGCTGGGATATTTCGACCTGTGTCTGTACGGGATATTTGGGGGTCCCAATCTCACATGAATTTTGACCGAAAATAATATAGCCAGATTTCGATGCCGCATTGGTCTGAGGCCGAACCATGAATAAAAAGCCACTCCGTATGAAAAGCGGTTGATTTTTGACCGAGTTCTGGGGGTGAGAAATTTACCTGTGCCTATATGGGATATTTGAGGGTCCCATTCTCACATGAATTTTGACCAAAAATAATATTGCCAGATTTAGATGCCAAATTGATCTAAAGGCCAAGCCATAAACAAAAAGCTACTCCTTATGAAAAGCGATTGATTTTTGACCGAGTTATGGGGTTGATCTAGACGCCGAGCTATGAACAAAAGGCCACTCCTTATGAAAATCAATTGATATTTGGCCGAAATATGGGGCTGGGAAATGTCGACGTGTGTTTATATGGGATATTTGAGTGTATCATTTTCACATGAATTTTGTCTAAAAATGATGTTGCCAGATTTAGATGCCGAATCGATCTAGAGGCCGAACCATGAACAAAAAGCTACTCCTTATGAAAAGCGATTGATTTTTGACCGAGTTATGGGGTTGATCTAGACGCCGAGCTATGAACAAAAGGCCACTCCTTATGAAAATCGGTTGATATTTGACCGAGTTATGGGGCTGGGAAATGTCGACGTGTGTTTATATGGGATATTTGAGTGTATCATTTTCACATGAATTTTGTCTAAAAATGATGTTGCCAGATTTAGAGGCCGAATTGATCTAGAGGCCGAACCATGAACAAGAAGCCGCTACTTATGAAAATCAGTTGATATTTGAGCGAGTTCTGGGGGTGAGAAATTTCGACCTGTGTCTGTATGGTATATTTGAGGGTCCCATTCTCATATGAATTTTGACCAAAAATAATATAGCCAGATTTCGATGCCGCATTGGTCTGAGGCCGAACCATGAATAAAAAGCCACTCCGTATGAAAAGCGGTTGATTTTTGACCGAGTTCTGGGGGTTAAAAATTTCGACCTGTGTCTATATGGGATATTTGAGGGTCCCATTCTCACATGAATTTTGACCAAAAATAATATTGCCAGATTTAGATGCCAAATTGATCTAAAGGCCAAGCCATAAACAAAAAGCTACTCCTTATGAAAAGCGATTGATTTTGGACCGAGTTATGGGGTTGATCTAGACGCCGAGCTATGAACAAAAGGCCACTCCTTATGAAAATCGGTTGATATTTGACCGAGTTATGGGGCTGGGAAATGTCGACGTGTGTTTATATGGGATATTTGAGTGTATCATTTTCACATGAATTTTGTCTAAAAATGATGTTGCCAGATTTAGATGCCGAATTGATCTAGAGGCCGAACCATGAACAAAAAGCCGCTACTTATGAAAATCAGTTGATATTTGACCGAGTTCTGGGGCTGGGAAATTTCGACCTGTGTCTATATGGGATATTTGAGGTACCATTTTCACATGAATTTTGACCAAAAATGATGTTGCCAGATTTAGATGCCGAATTGATCTAGAGGCCGAACCATGAACAAAAAGCCGCTACTTATGAAAAGCGGTTGATTTTTGACCGAGTTCTGGGGGTGAGAAATTTCGACCTGTGTCTGTATGGGATATTTGAGGGTCCCATTCTCACATGAATTTTGACCAAAAATAATATAGCCAGATTTCGATGCCGCATTGGTCTGAGGCCGAACCATGAATAAAAAGCCACTCCGTATGAAAAGCGGTTGATTTTTGACCGAGTTCTGGGGCTGAGAAATTTCGACCTGTGTCTATATGGGATATTTGAGGGTCCCATTCTCACATGAATTTTGACCAAAAATAATATAGCCAGATTTCGATGCCGCATTGGTCTGAGGCCGAACCATGAATAAAAAGCCACTCCGTATGAAAAGCGGTTGATTTTTGACCGAGTTCTGGGACTGAGAAATTTCGACCTGTGTCTACATGGGATATTTGAGGGTCCCATTCTCACATGAATTTTGACCAAAAATAATATTGCCAGATTTAGATGCCAAATTGATCTAAAGGCCAAGCCATAAACAAAAAGCTACTCCTTATGAAAAGCGATTGATTTTGGACCGAGTTATGGGGTTGATCTAGACGCCGAGCTATGAACAAAAGGCCACTCCTTATGAAAATCGGTTGATATTTGACCGAGTTATGGGGCTGGGAAATGTCGACGTGTGTTTATATGGGATATTTGAGTGTATCATTTTCACATGAATTTTGTCTAAAAATGATGTTGCCAGATTTAGATGCCGAATTGATCTAGACGCCGAGCTATGAACAAAAAGCCACTCCTTATGAAAATCGGTTGATATTTGACCGAGTTATGGGGCTGGGAAATGTCGACGTGTGTTTATATGGGATATTTGAGGGTCCCATTCTCACATGAATTTTGTCTAAAAATTATGTTGCCAGATTTAGATGCCGAATTGATCTAGAGGCCGAACCATGAACAAAAAGCCGCTACTTATGAAAATCAGTTGATATTTGACCGAGTTCTGGGGGTGAGAAATTTCGACCTGTGTCTATATGGGATATTTGAGGGTCCCATTCTCACATGAATTTTGACCAAAAATAATATTGCCAGATTTAGATGCCGAATTGATCTAGAGGCCGAACCATGAACAAAAAGCCACTACTTATGAAAAGCAGTTGATTTTTGACCGAGTTCTGGGGGTGAGAAATTTCGACCTGTGTCTGTATGGTATATTTGAGGGTCCCATTCTCACATGAATTTTGACCAAAAATAATATAGCCAGATTTCGATGCCGCATTGGTCTGAGGCCGAACCATGAATAAAAAGCCACTCCGTATGAAAAGCGGTTGATTTTTGACCGAGTTCTGGGGGTGAGAAATTTCGACCTGTGTCTATATGGGATATTTGAGGGTCCCATTCTCACATGAATTTTGACCAAAAATAATATTGCCAGATTTAGATGCCAAATTGATCTAAAGGCCAAGCCATAAACAAAAAGCTACTCCTTATGAAAAGCGATTGATTTTGGACCGAGTTATGGGGTTGATCTAGACGCCGAGCTATGAACAAAAGGCCACTCCTTATGAAAATCGGTTGATATTTGACCGAGTTATGGGGCTGGGAAATGTCGACGTGTGTTTATATGGGATATTTGAGTGTATCATTTTCACATGAATTTTGTCTAAAAATGATGTTGCCAGATTTAGATGCCGAATTGATCTAGAGGCCGAACCATGAACAAAAAGCCGCTACTTATGAAAAGCAGTTGATTTTTGACCGAGTTCTGGGGCTGAGAAATTTCGACCTGTGTCTGTATGGTATATTTGAGGGTCCCATTCTCACATGAATTTTGACCAAAAATAATATAGCCAGATTTCGATGCCGCATTGGTCTGAGGCCGAACCATGAATAAAAAGCCACTCCGTATGAAAAGCGGTTGATTTTTGACCGAGTTCTGGGGGTTAGAAATTTCGACCTGTGTCTATATGGGATATTTGAGGGTCCCATTCTCACATGAATTTTGACCAAAAATAATATTGCCAGATTTAGATGCCAAATTGATCTAAAGGCCAAGCCATAAACAAAAAGCTACTCCTTATGAAAAGCGATTGATTTTGGACCGAGTTATGGGGTTGATCTAGACGCCGAGCTATGAACAAAAGGCCGCTACTTGTGAAAAGCAGTTGATTTCTGTCCGAGTTCTGGGGCTGGGATATTTCGACCTGTGTCTGTATGGGATATTTGGGGGTCCCAATCTTACATGAATTTTGACCGAAAATAATATAGCCAGATTTCGATGCCGCATTGGTCTGAGGCCGAACCATGAATAAAAAGCCACTCCGTATGAAAAGCGGTTGATTTTTGACCGAGTTCTGGGGGTTAGAAATTTCGACCTGTGTCTATATGGGATATTTGAGGGTCCCATTCTCACATGAATTTTGACCAAAAATAATATTGCCAGATTTAGATGCCAAATTGATCTAAAGGCCAAGCCATAAACAAAAAGCTACTCCTTATGAAAAGCGATTGATTTTGGACCGAAAGCCCTTATGAAAGGGTTTTGACCGAGTTAGTAAATGACGAGGATATTTGAATCAAAAAAAAGTTGCCAACTTAAGCCGTAATGAAAAATCAATTGATATTTGACCGAGTTATGGGGCTGGGAAATGTCGACGTGTGTTTATATGGGATATTTGAGTGTATCATTTTCACATGAATTTTGTCTAAAAATGATGTTGCCAGATTTAGATGCCGAATTGATCTAGAGGCCGAACCATGAACAAAAAGCCGCTACTTATGAAAAGCAGTTGATATTTGACCGAGTTCTGGGGGTGAGAAATTTCGACCTGTGTCTGTATGGTATATTTGGGGGTCCCATTCTCACATGAATTTTGACCAAAAATAATATAGCCAGATTTCGATGCCGCATTGGTCTGAGGCCGAACCATGAATAAAAAGCCACTCCGTATGAAAAGCGGTTGATTTTTGACCGAGTTCTGGGGGTGAGAAATTTCGACCTGTGTCTATATGGGATATTTGAGGGTCCCATTCTCACATGAATTTTGACCAAAAATAATATTGCCAGATTTAGATGCCAAATTGATCTAAAGGCCGAAGCCATAAACAAAAAGCTACTCCTTATGAAAAGCGATTGATTTTTGACCGAGTTATGGGGTTGATCTAGACGCCGAGCTATGAACAAAAGGCCACTCCTTATGAAAATCGGTTGATATTTGACCGAGTTATGGGGCTGGGAAATGTCGACGTGTGTTTATATGGGATATTTGAGTGTATCATTTTCACATGAATTTTGTCTAAAAATGATGTTGCCAGATTTAGATGCCGAATTGATCTAGAGGCCGAACCATGAACAAAAAGCCGCTACTTGTGAAAAGCAGTTGATTTCTGTCCGAGTTCTGGGGCTGGGATATTTCGACCTGTGTCTGTATGGGATATTTGGGGGTCCCAATCTCACATGAATTTTGACCGAAAATAATATAGCCAGATTTCGATGCCGCATTGGTCTGAGGCCGAACCATGAATAAAAAGCCACTCCGTATGAAAAGCGGTTGATTTTTGACCGAGTTCTGGGGGTGAGAAATTTCGACCTGTGTCTATATGGGATATTTGAGGGTCCCATTCTCACATGAATTTTGACCAAAAATAATATTGCCAGATTTAGATGCCATGATTAGAGGCAACCATGAAAAAAGCACTCTTATGAAAATCAGATTTTTGACCGAGTTATGGGGCTGATATTTCGACTGTGTTATAGGATATTTGAGGTCCCATTCACATGAATTTTACCAAAATAATATTGAGATTTAGATGCCAAATTGATCTAAAGGCCAAGCCATAAACAAAAAGCTACTCCTTATGAAAAGCGATTGATTTTGGACCGAGTTATGGGGTTGATCTAGACGCCGAGCTATGAACAAAAGGCCACTCCTTATGAAAAGCAGTTGATTTTTGACCGAGTTCTGGGGCTGGGAAATGTCGACGTGTGTCTATATGGGATATTTGGGTGTATCATTTTCACATGAATTTTGTCCAAAAATGATGTTGCCAGATTTAGATGCCGAATTGATCTAGAGGCCGAACCATGAACAAAAAGCCACTACTTATGAAAAGCGGTTGATTTTTGACCGAGTTCTGGGGGTTAGAAATTTCGACCTGTGTCAATATGGGATATTTGAGGGTCCCATTCTCACATGAATTTTGACCAAAAATAATATTGCCAGATTTAGATGCCAAATTGATCTAAAGGCCAAGCCATAAACAAAAAGCTACTCCTTATGAAAAGCGATTGATTTTGGACCGAACAAAAGGCCACTCCTTATGAAAATCGGTTGATATTTGACCGAGTTATGGGGCTGGGAAATGTCGACGTGTGTTTATATGGGATATTTGAGGTGTTCATTTTCACATGAATTTTGTCTAAAAAAATTTTTCCAGATTTAGATGCCGAATTGATCTAAAGGCCGAAGCCATGAACAAAAGGCCACTCCTTATGAAAATCGGTTGATATTTGACCGAGTTATGGGGCTGGGAAATGTCGACGTGTGTTTATATGGGATATTTGAGTGTATCATTTTCACATGAATTTTGTCTAAAAATGATGTTGCCAGATTTAGATGCCGAATTGATCTAGAGGCCGAACCATGAACAAAAAGCCGCTACTTATGAAAAGCAGTTGATTTCTGTCCGAGTTCTGGGGGTGAGAAATTTCGACCTGTGTCTGTATGGTATATTTGGGGGTCCCATTCTCACATGAATTTTGACCAAAAATAATATAGCCAGATTTCGATGCCGCATTGGTCTGAGGCCGAACCATGAATAAAAAGCCACTCCGTATGAAAAGCGGTTGATTTTTGACCGAGTTCTGGGGGTGAGAAATTTCGACCTGTGTCTATATGGGATATTTGAGGGTCCCATTCTCACATGAATTTTGACCAAAAATAATATTGCCAGATTTAGATGCCAAATTGATCTAAAGGCCAAGCCATAAACAAAAAGCTACTCCTTATGAAAAGCGATTGATTTTTGACCGAGTTATGGGGTTGATCTAGACGCCGAGCTATGAACAAAAGGCCACTCCTTATGAAAATCGGTTGATATTTGACCGAGTTATGGGGCTGGGAAATGTCGACGTGTGTTTATATGGGATATTTGAGTGTATCATTTTCACATGAATTTTGTCTAAAAATGATGTTGCCAGATTTAGATGCCGAATTGATCTAGAGGCCGAACCATGAACAAAAAGCCGCTACTTATGAAAAGCAGTTGATTTCTGTCCGAGTTCTGGGGCTGGGATATTTCGACCTGTGTCTGTATGGGATATTTGGGGGTCCCAATCTCACATGAATTTTGACCGAAAATAATATAGCCAGATTTCGATGCCGCATTGGTCTGAGGCCGAACCATGAATAAAAAGCCACTCCGTATGAAAAGCGGTTGATTTTTGACCGAGTTCTGGGGGTTAGAAATTTCGACCTGTGTCTATATGGGATATTTGAGGGTCCCATTCTCACATGAATTTTAACCACACATAATATTGCCAGATTAAGATGCCAAATTGATCTAAAGGCCAAGCCATAAACAAAAAGCTACTCCTTATGAAAAGCGATTGATTTTTGACCGAGTTATGGGGTTGATCTAGACGCCGAGCTATGAACAAAAGGCCACTCCTTATGAAAATCAGTTGATATTTGACCGAGTTCTGGGGCTGGGAAATGTCGACGTGTGTCTATATGGGATATTTGAGTGTATCATTTTCACATGAATTTTGTCTAAAAATGATGTTGCCAGATTTAGATGCCGAATTGATCTAGAGGCCGAACCATGAACAAAAAGCCGCTACTTATGAAAATCAGTTGATATTTGACCGAGTTCTGGGGGTGAGAAATTTCGACCTGTGTCTATATGGGATATTTGAGGGTCCCATTCTCACATGAATTTTAACCACACATAATATTGCCAGATTAAGATGCCAAATTGATCTAAAGGCCAAGCCATAAACAAAAAGCTACTCCTTATGAAAAGCGATTGATTTTTGACCGAGTTATGGGGTTGATCTAGAAGCCGAGCTATGAACAAAAGGCCACTCCTTATGAAAATCGGTTGATATTTGACCGAGTTATGGGGCTGGGAAATGTCGACGTGTGTTTATATGGGATATTTGAGTGTATCATTTTCACATGAATTTTGTCTAAAAATGATGTTGCCAGATTTAGATGCCGAATTGATCTAGAGGCCGAACCATGAACAAAAAGCCGCTATTTATGAAAATCAGTTGATATTTGACCGAGTTCTGGGGTGGGAAATTTCGACCTGTGTCTATATGGATATTTGGGGTCCATTCTCACATGAATTTTGACCAAAAATGATATTGCCAGATTTGATGCCGATTGATCTAGAGGCCGAACCATGAACAAAAAGCCGCTACTTATGAAAAGCAGTTGATTTTTGACCGAGTTCTGGGGTGAGAAATTTCGACCTGTGTCTGTATGGTATATTTGGGGGTCCCATTCTCACATGAATTTTGACCAAAAATAATATAGCCAGATTTCGATGCCGCATTGGTCTGAGGCCGAACCATGAATAAAAAGCCACTCCGTATGAAAAGCGGTTGATTTTTGACCGAGTTCTGGGGGTGAGAAATTTCGACCTGTGTCTATATGGGATATTTGAGGGTCCCATTCTCACATGAATTTTGACCAAAAATAATATTGCCAGATTTAGATGCCAAATTGATCTAAAGGCCAAGCCATAAACAAAAAGCTACTCCTTATGAAAAGCGATTGATTTTTGACCGAGTTATGGGGTTGATCTAGACGCCGAGCTATGAACAAAAGGCCACTCCTTATGAAAATCGGTTGATATTTGACCGAGTTATGGGGCTGGGAAATGTCGACGTGTGTTTATATGGGATATTTGAGTGTATCATTTTCACATGAATTTTGTCTAAAAATGATGTTGCCAGATTTAGATGCCGAATTGATCTAGAGGCCGAACCATGAACAAAAAGCCGCTACTTATGAAAAGCAGTTGATTTTTGACCGAGTTCTGGGGGTGAGAAATTTCGACCTGTGTCTATATGGGATATTTGAGGGTCCCATTCTCACATAAAAAACTCCGTAAAATTGATTTTTGACCGATCTTGGGGTAGAAATTCGACCTGTTCCTATATGGATATTTGAGGGTCCCATTCTCATATGAATTTTGACCAAAAATAATATAGCCAGATTTCGATGCCGCATTGGTCTGAGGCCGAACCATGAATAAAAAGCCACTCCGTATGAAAAGCGGTTGATTTTTGACCGAGTTCTGGGGGTGAGAAATTTCGACCTGTGTCTATGGATATTTGAGGGTCCCATTCTCACATGAATTTTGACCAAAAATAATATTGCCAGATTTATCCGCATTGATGAATAAAAAGCCTTGAGTTAAATTTGCGGGCTGGGGAAATGTCGACCTGTGTTTATATGGGATATTTGAGGGTCCCATTTTCACATGAATTTTTACTCAAAAATGATGTTGCCAGATTTAGATGCCGAATTGATCTAAAGGCCGAACCATGAACAAAAAGCCACTCCCTTATGAAAAGCGGTTGATTTTTGACCGAGTTCTGGGGGTGAGAAATTTCGACCTGTGTCTATATGGGACATTTGAGGGTCCCATTCTCACGTGAATTTTTACCAATAATAATATAGCCAGAATAAAAAGCCACTCCGTATGAAAAGCGGTTGATTTTTGACCGATTTCTGGGGGTGAGAAATTTCGACCTGTGTCTGTATGGGATATTTGGGGGTCCCAATCTTACATGAATTTTGACCGAAAATAATATAGCCAGATTTCGATGCCGCATTGGTCTGAGGCCGAACTATGAATAAAAAGCCACTCCGTATGAAAAGCGGTTGATTTTTGACCGAGTTTTGGGGGTGAGAAATTTCGACCTGTGTCTATATGGGATATTTGAGGGTCCCATTCTCACATAAAAAGCCACTCCGTATGAAAAGCGGTTGATTTTTGACCGAGTTCTGGGGGTGAGAAATTTCGACCTGTTCCTATATGGGATATTTGAGGGTCCCATTCTCATATGAATTTTGACCAAAAATAATATTGCCAGATTTCGATGCCGCATTGGTCTGAGGCCGAACCATGAATAAAAAGCCACTCCGTATGAAAAGCGGTTGATTTTTGACCGAGTTATGGGGTTGATCTAAACGCCGAGCTATGAACAAAAGGCCACTCCTTATGAAAATCGGTTGATATTTGGCCGAGTTATGGGGCTGGGAAATGTCGACGTGTGTTTATATGGGATGTTTGAGTGTATCATTTTCACATGAATTTTTACTCTAAATGATGTTGCCAGAGTTAGATGCCGAATTGATCCAAAGGCCAAGCCATGAACAAAAAGCCACTCCTTATGAAAAGCGGTTGATTTTTGACCGATTTCTGGGTGGTGAGAAATTTCGACCTGTGTCTATATGGGACATTTGAGGGTCCCATTCTCACGTGAATTTTTACCAATAATAATATAGCCAGAATAAAAAGCCACTCCGTATGAAAAGCGGTTGATTTTTGACCGATTTCTGGGGGTGAGAAATTTCGACCTGTGTCTGTATGGGATATTTGGGGGTCCCAATCTTACATGAATTTTGACCGAAAATAATATAGCCAGATTTCGATGCCGCATTGATCTAGAGGCCGAACCATGAATAAAAATCCACTCCGTATGAAAAGCTTTTTATTTTTTTTTGAAGCGGTTGATTTTTGACCGAGTTCTGGGGTTAGAAATTTCGACCTGTGTCTATATGGGATATTTGAGGGTCCCAATCTCACATGAATTTTGACCAAAAATAATATTGCCAGATTTAGATGCCAAATTGATCTAAAGGCCGAAGCCATGAACAAAAAGCTACTCCTTATGAAAAGCGATTGATTTTGGACCGAGTTATGGGGTTGATCTAGACGCCGAGCTATGAACAAAAGGCCACTCCTTATGAAAATCGGTTGATATTTGACCGAGTTATGGGGCTGGGAAATGTCGACGTGTGTTTATATGGGATATTTGAGTGTATCATTTTCACATAGAATTTTGTCTAAAAAATGATGTTGCCAGATTTAGATGCCGAATTGATCTAGAGGCCGAACCATGAATTACAAAAAAAAGCCGCTACTTATGAAAATCAGTTATTTGACCGATTTCTGGGGTGAGAAATTTCGACCTGTGTCTGTATGGGATATTTGGGGGTCCCAATCTCACATGAATTTTGACCGAAAATAATATAGCCAGATTTCGATGCCGCATTGATCTAGAGGCCGAACCATGAATAAAAATCCACTCCTTATGAAATGCGGTTGATTTTTGACCGAGTTCTGGGGGTTAGAAATTTCGACCTGTGTCTGTATGGGATATTTGGGGGTCCCAATCTCACATGAATTTTGACCAAAATAATATTGCCAGATTTAGATGCCAAATTGATCTAAAGGCCAAGCCATGAACAAAAAGCTACTCCTTATGAAAAGCAATTGATTTTGGACCGAGTTATGGGGTTGATCTAGACGCCGAGCTATGAACAAAAGGCCACTCCTTATGAAAATCGGTTGATATTTGACCGAGTTATGGGGCTGGGAAATGTCGACGTGTGTTTATATGGGATATTTGAGTGTATCATTTTCACATGAATTTTGTCTAAAAATGATGTTGCCAGATTTAGATGCCGAATTGATCTAGAGGCCGAACCATGAACAAAAAGCCGCTACTTATGAAAATCAGTTGATATTTGACCGAGTTCTGGGGGTGAGAAATTTCGACCTGTGTCTATATGGGATATTTGAGGATCCCATTCTCACATGAATTTTGACCAAAAATAATATTGCCAGATTTAGATGCCAAATTGATCTAAAGGCCAAGCCATAAACAAAAAGCTACTCCTTATGAAAAGCGATTGATTTTTGACCGAGTTATGGGGTTGATCTAGACGCCGAGCTATGAACAAAAGGCCACTCCTTATGAAAATCGGTTGATATTTGACCGAGTTATGGGGCTGGGAAATGTCGACGTGTGTTTATATGGGATATTTGAGTGTATCATTTTCACATGAATTTTGTCTAAAAATGATGTTGCCAGATTTAGATGCCGAATTGATCTAGAGGCCGAACCATGAACAAAAATCCGCTACTTGTGAAAAGCAGTTGATTTCTGTCCGAGTTCTGGTGCTGGGATATTTCGACCTGTGTCTGTATGGGATATTTGGTGGTCCCAATCTCACATGAATTTTGACCGAAAATAATATAGCCAGATTTCGATGCCGCATTGGTCTGAGGCCGAACCATGAATAAAAAGCTACTCCGTATGAAAAGCGGTTGATTTTTGACCGATTTCTGGGGGTGAGAAATTTCGACCTGTGTCTGTATGGGATATTTGATGGTCCCATTCTCACATGAATTTTGACCAAAATAATATTGCCAGATTTAGATGCCAAATTGATCTAAAGGCCAAGCCATGAACAAAACGCCACTCCTTATAAAAAGCGGTTGATATTTGACCGAGTTATGGGGCTGGGAAATGTCGAGAGTGTGTTTAGATGGGATATTTGAGTGTATCATTTACACATGAATTTTGTCTAAAAACGATGTTGCCAGATTTAGATGCCGAATTGATCTAGAGGCCGAACCATGAACAAAAAGCCGCTACTTATGAAAATCAGTTGATATTTGACCGAGTTCTGGGGGTGAGAAATTTCGACCTGTGTCTGTATGGTATATTTGGGGGTCCCATTCTCACATGAATTTTGACCAAAAATAATATAGCCAGATTTCGATGCCGCATTGGTCTGAGGCCGAACCATGAATAAAAAGCCACTCCGTATGAAAAGCGGTTGATTTTTTACCGAGTTCTGGGGGTGAGAAATTTCGACCTGTGCCTATATGGGATATTTGAGGGTCCCATTCTCATATGAATTTTGACCAAAAATAATATTGCCAGATTTCGATGCCGCATTGGTCTGAGGCCGAACCATGAATAAAAAGCCACTCCGTATGAAAAGCGGTTGATTTTTGACCGAGTTATGGGGTTGATCTAGACGCCGAGCTATGAACAAAAGGCCACTCCTTATGAAAATCGGTTGATATTTGACCGAGTTATGGGGCTGGGAAATGTCGACGTGTGTTTATATGGGATGTTTGAGTGTATCATTTTCACATGAATTTTTACTCTAAATGATGTTGCCAGAGTTAGATGCCGAATTGATCCAAAGGCCAAGCCATGAACAAAAAGCCACTCCTTATGAAAAGCGGTTGATTTTTGACCGATTTCTGGGTGGTGAGAAATTTCGACCTGTGTCTATATGGGACATTTGAGGGTCCCATTCTCACATGAATTTTGACCAAAAATAATATTGCCAGATTTAGATGCCAAATTGATCTAAAGGCCAAGCCATAAACAAAAAGCTACTCCTTATGAAAAGCAATTGATTTTGGACCGAGTTATGGGGTTGATCTAGACGCCGAGCTATGAACAAAAGGCCACTCCTTATGAAAAGCGGTTGATTTTTGACCGAGTTTTGGGGGTGAGAAATTTCGACCTGTGTCTATATGGGACATTTGAGGGTCCCATTCTCACGTGAATTTTTACCAATAATAATATAGCCAGATTTCGATGCCGCATTGATCTAGAGGCCGAACCATGAATAAAAATCCAGTCCTTATGAAATGCGGTTGATTTTTGACCGAGTTCTGGGGGTGAGAAATTTCGACCTGTGATGGTCCCATTCTCACATGAATTTTGACCAAAATAATATTGCCAGATTTAGATGCCAAATTGATCTAAAGGCCAAGCCATGAACAAAACGCCACTCCTTATAAAAAGCGGTTGATATTTGACCGAGTTATGGGGCTGGGAAATGTCGAGAGTGTGTTTAGATGGGATATTTGAGTGTATCATTTACACATGAATTTTGTCTAAAAATGATGTTGCCAGATTTAGATGCCGAATTGATCTAGAGGCCGAACCATGAACAAAAAGCCGCTACTTATGAAAATCAGTTGATATTTGACCGAGTTCTGGGGGTGAGAAATTTCGACCTGTGTCTGTATGGTATATTTTGGGGTCCCATTCTCACATGAATTTTGACCAAAAATAATATTGCCAGATTTAGATGCCAAATTGATCTAAAGGCCAAGCCATAAACAAAAAGCTACTCCTTATGAAAAGCGATTGATTTTTGACCGAGTTATGGGGTTGATCTAGACGCCGAGCTATGAACAAAAGGCCACTCCTTATGAAAATCGGTTGATATTTGACCGAGTTATGGGGCTGGGAAATGTCGACGTGTGTTTATATGGGATATTTGGGTGTATCATTTTCACATGAATTTTGTCTAAAAATGATGTTGCCAGATTTAGATGCCGAATTGATCTAGAGGCCGAACCATGAACAAAAAGCCACTCCTTATAAAAAGCGGTTGATATTTGACCGAGTTATGGGGCTGGGAAATGTCGAGAGTGTGTTTAGATGGGATATTTGAGTGTATCATTTACACATGAATTTTGTCTAAAAATGATGTTGCCAGATTTAGATGCCGAATTGATCTAGAGGCCGAACCATGAACAAAAAGCCGCTCCGTATGAAAATCAGTTGATATTTGACCGAGTTCTGGGGGTGAGAAATTTCGACCTGTGTCTGTATGGTATATTTGGGGGTCCCATTCTCACATGAATTTTGACCAAAAATAATATGGCCAGATTTAGATGCCAAATTGATCTTAAGGCCAAGCCATAAACAAAAAGCTACTCCTTATGAAAAGCAATTGATTTTTGACCGAGTTATGGGGTTGATCTAGACGCCGAGCTATGAACAAAAGGCCACTCCTTATGAAAATCGGTTGATATTTGACCGAGTTATGGGGCTGGGAAATGTCGACGTGTGTTTATATGGGATATTTGAGTGTATCATTTTCACATGAATTTTGTCTAAAAATGATGTTGCCAGATTTAGATGCCGAATTGATCTAGAGGCCGAACCATGAACAAAAAGCCGCTACTTGTGAAAAGCAGTTGATTTCTGTCCGAGTTCTGGTGCTGGGATATTTCGACCTGTGTCTGTATGGGATATTTGGGGGTCCCAATCTCACATGAATTTTGAACGAAAATAATATAGCCAGATTTCGATGCCGCATTGGTCTGAGGCCGAACCATGAATAAAAAGCCACTCCGTATGAAAAGCGGTTGATTTTTGACCGATTTCTGAGGGTGAGAAATTTCGACCTGTGTCTATATGGGATATTTGATGGTCCCATTCTCACATGAATTTTGACCAAAATAATATTGCCAGATTTAGATGCCAAATTGATCTAAAGGCCAAGCCATGAACAAAACGCCACTCCTTATAAAAAGCGGTTGATATTTGACCGAGTTATGGGGCTGGGAAATGTCGAGAGTGTGTTTAGATGGAATATTATATTCATAGAGAGAGTTTCTCAGTTGAGAGTGATTGACGTGTTTTACTTGTGCTCCAAGATTTTTATATATTTTTTTGCGCTTTAATCCTGCTTTTTATTTCTAAATTTGGCCTTTTTTGTGCTTCATTTAAAAAGCTGTGTAATTGTGCAAAGTGTTATTCTGTTGTCGCAGCGTAAGTCTGTTAATAATTGCATTTATTGAACGCGGCGTCAGTTCTGTATTGTTGTTATTGCCTGTTTGGATTCTTTTGCTTTGGTGCTCCCCTGTGCATACACTTGTTTGTGCGTGTGTTCGCTGCCGCATATTTCTGCTTGTGCATCGCGCTCTCGCAAATTTTTGCTATTGCCTTTCGCTCCAAACAATTTGTTTGTGTACCGTTTTCGTTTTGCTCTGCGCTTTCGCAACTTGCTTATTACAAGAATTATGTCGTGCTGTAAGAAACTTTGCACGTTCAAGCAGGCTGATGATTCTGCACAGCCGCAATTTGTTAATTGTTGGCTGTGTGAGAATATGATGCATGCTAAATGGGCAGGTCTCACTGGGCGTGATTGCGACAAGATCGCTGCAGTTGCAAAGAAGGGCTGCGGTGGCTTGCGTTGGTCGTGCCCAGATTGCATCGACAAGCAAATTGATTTCTCCAGAATGTATAATTCTGTGAGAAATCAATTCTTAAAATTGAATAATGTGGCTAAGCAACTGTCGAGTAAATTTGACTCGAGTTTTGAGTTGCTTGCCAATTATAAATTTGAGTCTCCAACCAATCGCCGGTTGGAGCCTCAACTTTTGCAATTGCCGTCTACGTCTGTTCAGACACCTACGCCTTTCTTGTCCCTTCCTGGCAACATGGATTTATCTCCAATGTTGTCTTTATCGCCTTCCCCAAGCGACTGCCCAATTACCCCCGTTTTATCCCCTATAGTAGTTCTAGCAGAGCCCGTACCTGATACCGTCCCACTTATCCAAACTGCCTCAGCCCCGTCAGCTCCTGGCCGCAAAGGTAGACCTGCGCGTAATCTTGCCCAGATTGTTAAACACAATCATGGTGCCTCTTTAGCTCCTCCATCTCCTGTACTACCTGCAGCCCCATCAGCACCTACTTTAACGGTTGTTGCCCCTCGTAGGCAAGTTTTTGTGTCTCGACTTTCAACGGACACCACTTCTGAGTCATTGGCAGCCTATATTGCTAGCAAATCTTCTGCTAGCGTGTCAATAACTAAATTTAATTTCTCCACCCCTCGTGAAATATCATCATTCAAAATAAATGTTTCACATGATATGTTCCCAATCATTTGTGATCCCAAATTTTGGCCTCCACACATGATTGTTCACGAGTTCAAGCCAAAAAAGCGTAACCAGCCTGTCACCCTTCCAGTCCCTTCAATACCGGGTACCATTTCTGCCCCAAAAAACTAACTTCATCTTCTGACCAAATCTGTATTCATTATCAGAATGTCAGAGGTCTTATTTCAAAGCTTAAAAATCTTTTCATAGCCAGTACTTCCTTCGACTCGGATATAATAGCATTTTCCGAAACATGGTTAAATTCAACCATATCCGATTTTGAGGTATTTTCGAATACTTTTATTTTGCATAGAAATGATCGGCCGACTCGAGGTGGTGGGGTGTTAATTGCCGTTAAAGCCACTCTCCAGTCAGAACTTTTCTGTTTTAGTACGCCTACTGACGCTGAAATTATCTCAGTCAAGGTGTCTTTTCCTACACGGAATATCTATATTACATGCTCTTATGTTCCTCCTTCTTCTGATATTCAAGTTTATATGAAACATATTACTTGCATTAAAGAAGTTTCTTCACACGTGCGTGATAATGATTTATTTATGGTGTTGGGTGATTTTAATTTGCCGAACATCTCTTGGTCATTATTCACTGCCGAAAATTATCTAGTGCCTTTAGCACAGCATGATTTTATAGACTGCATGCTTGATCTTTCGTTGTTTCAAATCAATTCAATTTCTAATCATTTGAATAGAACACTTGACCTTGTATTTGTTAACAACTACCTTATCTCTAATGTGTCTAGGTACCCTCCTTTATCTCTTCCTGAGGATGTATATCATCCTACTTTAGAGATTACAATGTAATCGTCTCATTTCGTGCTCATCAGCCAATAAGCCCCGCCTCTGCTTTCGCAAAGGAAATTATTCATTGCTGAATCAGCTTATTTATGCAACCGATTGGTCTTTCTTATATGACTCGGTTGATATGAATACTGCTATTACTTTTTTTATAGCACCCTAAACTCCCTCTTAGATATGAGCATTCCCAAGTCAATTCCTTCGACTACTTCTTCAAAACCACCCTGGTTTACTCCCAGATTGTCACATCTTAAAAACATAAAATCTAAATATTTTAAAAAGTTTAAAAAGTCTGGTTCGTGTACAGACTTGGCTAAATATTCCATAGCCAAGTCGAACTTTTTTCTTCTGAATTCTCAATGCTATGAGAATTATCTAACTCGTTGTAAAAGGCAATTTGCCCAAAATCCGAGACAGTTTTACAATTTTGTAAACTTGAAGCGTAAATCTTCAAGTTTGCCAACTTCTTTTTCTTTCGGGATGGATAAAGCTAGTAATGACTCTGATTCTGCTAACCTCTTTTTTTTCCTCTAATTTTTTCCAATCTACTTACTCCTCAGTCTGTCCTAATAATAATTCTTATCCTTATACTATTTCTTCCTCTAGTTCTATACCTCCTCCTATTATTTCACACTCCTCTCTCCTTTCAGCTATAAACTCTTTAAAATCTTCTTACTCTCCTGGGCCTGACAATATTCCTAGTTGTCTACTCAAGGAGTGTAGTTCTTCCCTTCTTTATCCATTGCAAAAGCTTTTTAATCTATCTCTTGAATCTTCTGTATTTCCATCTATTTGGAAAGAATCTTATATCATTCCTCTCCACAAAAAAGGTGGAAAGTCTGATATACAAAATTACAGGGGCATTGCAAAACTGTCCGCTATTCCTAAATTATTTGAAAAAATAATCACTTCGAATTTGCAGCATTTCTGCAAATCAGTTGTTTCCCCTGTTCAACATGGATTCGTAAAGAATCGGTCAACTACGACCAATCTGCTTGAATTTACTTCCTTGGTAAATGATGCCTTTCTTTCGAAAATGCAAACTGATGTCATTTATACTGATTTCAGTAAGGCGTTTGACTCTGTGCACCATGACATTTTACTTTTTAAACTTGACCGAATAGGTTTCCCTCCGTCTCTTTTGCTTTGGATAAATTCTTATTTAAAAGGTAGGACCCAAAGAGTAATGCTGAGGCAGACTACCTCTAAACAGGTTCACGTTACTTCTGGTGTTCCTCAAGGTAGTCATCTTGGACCTTTACTCTTTACTCTTTTTATAAATGATCTCCCCTCTGTTATATCACATGCCCGTGTACTCATGTATGCGGATGATGTGAAACTTATTCTATCATACACTAATCCCCTACATCATTCTCGTCTACAAGACGATTTGAACGCTATGCAACTTTGGTGTTCGGCCAATCAATTGCATCTGAATTGTTCAAAGTGTATGTTTATGACATTTTATCGTACTACACCTTATATTGTCAGTTA
Source organism: Drosophila littoralis (assembly GCA_018903485.1). Classification (NCBI taxonomy): domain Eukaryota; kingdom Metazoa; phylum Arthropoda; class Insecta; order Diptera; family Drosophilidae; genus Drosophila; species Drosophila littoralis. Next base: position 16,333 of record JAEIGF010000629.1, on the reverse strand, counting down.
TACAATCGACAATACCCCTTTGCAACGTATACTAACAGTTAAGGATCTAGGCGTTCTTTTTGATTCTAAACTCTGTTTCAATCTTCACATAGATACCATCGTTAATGAGGCAAAAGGTGTACTTGGATTCATTAAACGATGGTCTAAAGAGTTTAACGATCCTTTTATAACGAAACTTCTGTACATCTCTCTTGTTCGCCCTATCCTTGAATACTGCTCTTGCGTCTGGTCTCCGCAGTATATCAATAGTCAGGATCGTATTGAATCTGTTCAGAAGCAATTTCTGCTTTTTGCCTTACGAGGTTTAAATTGGGACCCTAATCTTCGTTTGCCATCCTACTCCAGCAGGCTGCTTCTTCTTAACCTTCCGTCATTAACCAACTGTAGGACAATTCTAGGTGTTGTCCTTCTACATAAGTTGATTATTGGCGATATAGATTCTCCTTTTCTGCTAGGGCGTCTTCAATTCTCTGTTCCGTCTAGACCAACCAGAAATTACCGCCCCTTATTCCTGTCTACGTGCACAACAGACTACGCTATGCACAATCCTTTTCGCGTGCTATGTAAAAATTATAATAGTTTGCATCACGTTTTCTCTATAGAACTTTCTCTACCCCTAATAAAATCGTTGCTTTCAGGATACCTTCGGGAAGTCACTGACCACTCCCAGCTATGAGCAGGGGCATAGCTTGCCGGACAGGCTGTAAATTTTCCCCCACCGGGTCGGTGATTTCCCATTACTTTTCTCTCTGTCCTATCTACTTAACACTCTATACATCTAGCTTAAATTTCTTTACTTTATTAACAATCTTCTTACTTTCCTTTTTCTTATTTATTGTATTTTATTAATTAATATAGCAAACTAAGATTATCTTTAATTTTACTTAAGAACACTTTTTTCCTACTTACACCCTTCTGCTTAGATGTAGGCTCTAATAGCGTCACTGACAAATTTAGCTGTGAAAAGGGGCACAGCTGGCCGGACTGGCAACTAAAACACCTCATAAAATAAATAAAAAATAAATAAAAATTTGAGTGTATCATTTACACATGAATTTTGTCTAAAAATGATGTTGCCAGATTTAGATGCCGAATTGATCTAGAGGCCGAACCATGAACAAAAGCCGCTACTTATGAAAATCAGTTGATATTTGACCGAGTTCTGGGGGTGAGAAATTTCGACCTGTGTCTGTATGGTATATTTGGGGGGTCCCATTGTCACATGAATTTTGACCAAAAATAATATTGCCAGATTTAGATGCCAAATTGATCTAAGGGCCAAGCCATAAACAAAAAGCTACTCCTTATGAAAAGCGATTGATTTTTGACCGAGTTATGGGGTTGATCTAGACGCCGAGCTATGAACAAAAGGCCACTCCTTATGAAAATTGGTTGATATTTGACCGAGTTATGGGGCTGGGAAATGTCGACATGTGTTTATATGGGATATTTGGGTGTATAATTTTCACATGAATTTTGTCTAAAAATGATGTTGCCAGATTTAGATGCCGAATTGATCTAGAGGCCGAACCATGAAAAAAAAGCCGCTACTTATGAAAATCAGTTGATATTTGACCGAGTTCTGGGGGTGAGAAATTTCGACCTGTGTCTGTATGGTATATTTGGGGGTCCCATTCTCACATGAATTTTGACCAAAAATAATATAGCCAGATTTCGATGCCGCATTGGTCTGAGGCCGAACTATGAATAAAAAGCCGCTCCGTATGAAAATCAGTTGATATTTGACCGAGTTCTGGGGGTGAGAAATTTCGCCCTGTGTCTGTATGGTATATTTGGGGGTCCCATTCTCACATGAATTTTGACCAAAAATAATATTGCCAGATTTAGATGCCAAATTGATCTAAAGGCCAAGCCATAAACAAAAAGCTACTCCTTATGAAAAGCGATTGATTTTTGACCGAGTTATGGGGTTGATCTAGACGCCGAGCTATGAACAAAAGGCCACTCCTTATGAAAATCGGTTGATATTTGACCGAGTTATGGGGCTGGGAAATGTCGACGTGTGTTTATATGGGATATTTGAGTGTATCATTTTCACATGAATTTTGTCTAAAAATGATGTTGCCAGATTTAGATGCCGAATTGATCTAGAGGCCGAACCATGAACAAAAAGCCGCTACTTGTGAAAAGCAGTTGATTTCTGTCCGAGTTCTGGTGCTGGGATATTTCGACCTGTGTCTGTATGGGATATTTGGGGGTCCCAATCTCACATGAATTTTGAACGAAAATAATATAGCCAGATTTCGATGCCGCATTGGTCTGAGGCCGAACCATGAATAAAAAGCCACTCCGTATGAAAAGCGGTTGATTTTTGACCGATTTCTGAGGGTGAGAAATTTCGACCTGTGTCTATATGGGATATTTGAGGGTCCCATTCTCACATGAATTTTGACCAAAATAATATTGCCAGATTTAGATGCCAAATTGATCTAAAGGCCAAGCCATGAACAAAACGCCACTCCTTATAAAAAGCGGTTGATATTTGACCGAGTTATGGGGCTGGGAAATGTCGAGAGTGTGTTTAGATGGGATATTTGAGTGTATCATTTACACATGAATTTTGTCTAAAAATGATGTTGCCAGATTTAGATGCCGAATTGATCTAGAGGCCGAACCATGAACAAAAAGCCGCTACTTATGAAAATCAGTTGATATTTGACCGAGTTCTGGGGGTGAGAAATTTCGACCTGTGTCTGTATGGTATATTTGGGGGTCCCATTGTCACATGAATTTTGACCAAAAATAATATTGCCAGATTTAGATGCCAAATTGATCTAAGGGCCAAGCCATAAACAAAAAGCTACTCCTTATGAAAAGCGATTGATTTTTGACCGAGTTATGGGGTTGATCTAGACGCCGAGCTATGAACAAAAGGCCACTCCTTATGAAAATCGGTTGATATTTGACCGAGTTATGGGGCTGGGAAATGTCGACGGGTGTTTATATGGGATATTTGGGTGTATCATTTTCACATGAATTTTGTCTAAAAATGATGTTGCCAGATTTAGATGCCGAATTGATCTAGAGGCCGAACCATGAAAAAAAAGCCGCTCCGTATGAAAATCAGTTGATATTTGACCGAGTTCTGGGGGTGAGAAATTTCGACCTGTGTCTGTATGGTATATTTGGGGGTCCCATTCTCACATGAATTTTGACCAAAAATAATATTGCCAGATTTAGATGCCAAATTGATCTAAAGGCCAAGCCATAAACAAAAAGCTACTCCTTATGAAAAGCGATTGATTTTTGACCGAGTTATGGGGTTGATCTAGACGCCGAGCTATGAACAAAAGGCCACTCCTTATGAAAATCGGTTGATATTTGACCGAGTTATGGGGCTGGGAAATGTCGACGTGTGTTTATATGGGATATTTGAGTGTATCATTTTCACATGAATTTTGTCTAAAAATGATGTTGCCAGATTTAGATGCCGAATTGATCTAGAGGCCGAACCATGAACAAAAAGCCGCTACTTATGAAAATCAGTTGATATTTGACCGAGTTCTGGGGGTGAGAAATTTCGACCTGTGTCTACATGGGATATTTGAGGGTCCCATTCTCACATGAAAAGAATAATATTGCCAGATTTAGGTGCCAAATTGATCTAAAGGCCAAGCCATGAACGAAAAGCACCTCCGTATGAAAATCGGTTGATATTTGACCAAATTATGGGGCTGGGAAATTTCGACGTGTGTCTATAGGGGATATTTGAGTGTATCATTTTCACATGAATTTTTACTCTAAATGATGTTGCCAGATTTAGATGCCGAATTGATCCAAAGCCAAGCCATGAACAAATAGCCACTCCTTATGAAAAGCGGTTGATTTTTGACCGATTTCTGGGGGTGAGAAATTTCGACCTGTGTCTATTTGGGACATTTGAGGGTCCCATTCTCACGTGAATTTTCACCAATAATAATATAGCCAGATTTCGATGCCGCATTGATCTAGAGGCCGAACCATGAATAAAAATCCACTCCTTATGAAATGCGGTTGATTTTTGACCGAGTTCTGGGGGTGAGAAATTTCGACCTGTGTCTATATGGGATATTTGATGGTCCCATTCTCACATGAATTTTGACCAAAATAATATTGCCAGAGTTAGATGCCAAATTGATCTAAAGGCCAAGCCATGAACAAAACGCCACTCCTTATAAAAAGCGGTTGATATTTGACCGAGTTATGGGGCTGGGAAATGTCGAGAGTGTGTTTAGATGGGATATTTGAGTGTATCATTTACACATGAATTTTGTCTAAAAATGATGTTGCCAGATTTAGATGCCGAATTGATCTAGAGGCCGAACCATGAACAAAAAGCTGCTACTTATGAAAATCAGTTGATATTTGACCGAGTTCTGGGGGTGAGAAATTTCGACCTGTGTCTGTATGGTATATTTGGGGGTCCCATTCTCACATGAATTTTGACCAAAAATAATATTGCCAGATTTAGATGCCAAATTGATCTAAAGGCCAAGCCATAAAAAAAAAGCTACTCCTTATGAAAAGCAATTGATTTTTGACCGAGTTATGGGGTTGATCTAGACGCCGAGCTATGAACAAAAGGCCACTCCTTATGAAAATCGGTTGATATTTGACCGAGTTATGGGGCTGGGAAATGTCGACGTGTGTTTATATGGGATATTTGAGTGTATCATTTTCACATGAATTTTGTCTAAAAATGATGTTGCCAGATTTAGATGCCGAATTGATCTAGAGGCCGAACCATGAACAAAAAGCCGCTACTTGTGAAAAGCAGTTGATTTCTGTCCGAGTTCTGGTGCTGGGATATTTCGACCTGTGTCTGTATGGGATATTTGGGGTTCCCAATCTCACATGAATTTTGTCCGAAAATAATATAGCCAGATTTCGATGCCGCATTGGTCTGAGGCCGAACTATGAATAAAAAGCCACTCCGTATGAAAAGCGGTTGATTTTTGACCGAGTTCTGGGGGTGAGAAATTTTGACCTGTGTCTGTATGGGATATTTGGGGGTCCCAATCTCACATGAATTTTGACCGAAAATAATATAGCCAGATTTCGATGCCGCATTGGTCTGAGGCCGAACTATGAATAAAAAGCCACTCCGTGTGAAAAGCGGTTGATTTTTGACCGAGTTCTCGGGGTGAGAAATTTCGACCTGTGTCTATATGGGATATTTGAGGGTCCCATTCTCACATGAATTTTGACCAATAATAATATTGCCAGATTTAGATGCCAAATTGATCTAAAGGCCAAGCCATAAACAAAAAGCTACTCCTTATGAAAAGCAATTGATTTTTGACCGAGTTATGGGGTTGATCTAGACGCCGAGCTATGAACAATAGGCCACTCCTTATGAAAATCGGTTGATATTTGACCGAGTTATGGGGCTGGGAAATGTCGACGTGTGTTTATATGGGATATTTGAGTGTATCATTTTCACATGAATTTTGTCTAAAAATGATGTTGCCAGATTTAGATGCCGAATTGATCTAGAGGCCGAACCATGAACAAAAAGCCGCTACTTATGAAAATCAGTTGATATTTGACCGAGTTCTGGGGGTGAAATTTCGACCTGTGTCTGTATGGTATATTTGGGGGTCCCATTCACACATGAATTTTGACCAAAAATAATATTGCCAGATTTCGATGCCGCATTGGTCTGAGGCCGAACCATGAATAAAAAGCCACTCCGTATGAAAAGCTGTAGCATGTACTGTGGTGAAGCTACTCTAGCAATACATATCGGGTAGCAACGGTGACGGCGGTTGGCAGCCAATCTTCACAAAATAATTCGGGAAGTATTCACCGAGGCTCCTCGTGGTTGAGTTAGCATGGCAGGGCGGGATCCTCTTGCTCCCTAGCTCTTTCGGGTGGGGGGGTTCTTTTTGCCATGTCTCGACCTGCATACACAATTTTATTTTAGGATCCCTACAGAATCTAAATTGGAGACCGATACTCCGAAGAAACAAAATCTCAAACAGGCATAACTTAACGAGCACTTAAAGTGCCAATACAATGGTGATAGCTTTCATTAGGGCATATATATTCCGAAGAGGCGAAGTCTTGGATGTAAGCTGACTCTCGCGTTCGATACCCTCCCAGCCATGATCTTCCGCGTTTAAGGTTTTGAAGATCCCAAAAAAACATTCTTCTACGATATTATATCACCATGTCACCAGGAAAGAAAACTTAGCAATTCATAATCAAAATCCGTAATTAATATTTATTATAAACAAAAGCATTATTCAATGAAATTGAATCCTTCCGTTAGATAATCTGCATCTTATTACAAGTGGCATTAATGATTCAACAATAATTCAGTAACTAAAACTATTCAGTTGATATTTTTACAATGGCTCAAAAATTCTTCAAACATAATTCATTTTATAAACTATTCAGTTAATATTTTTTTTCTTATTGAGCAAAATAAAAAAAAAAGAGAATCTCAAAATTTCGCTAAAGTGCATTTAATAATTTTAGAATAAGGCTAGGCAATGAAAAAAAATGACATTGTAGTTGATGGTTAATTGTATGGTCGAAAAAAATATGGGCAACAGAAGGTTAAGCTCGAAGCGCATGGGCAAATCGGAGCGCAGCGCAAACAGCTGATCAGTGAATACGATGATATTTGTGTACATATATTTGATTCTGTTAAAAATCTTTTCTTTTATGTTGCTTCTGGTTCAGCTAATTTGAGCGGGGTGTAGGTAGAATCAAAGATGATAAGCATTCACCAGACTGACACGGTCATAAACATATTGATCGGAGCTAAAGCGTAATGTGAAACAGAAAGTCGTAAAAAGCTCAGCAGGTGCGCATGTCAGCTTGGCTGTGCTTATCTGTGCCAAAATAAGAAAATATAATCAAAACAAAAGGTACAGACTTACATGTATTCCTCGATGAAAGGCCTTCCAGCGGAGAGTTTGCAGCAAATTTTATTTTTTTCTTTCATTTGTTTTCTTTTGTCTTCTGTTGGGCTTTAAATTGTTTCGATTATTTATTATGGCACAGGGGGTTTTTAAATGGTGAGTACTTAGAAGATACTCTCCGAAACTAAGTGGGAAAAATAAAAAAAAATATAAAAAAATTCAGAAATGACTTTGGACTCTACCCCAACAAGAAGGGGGATATATCTGTACTATTAATTCCTTCTACATATATAAAGATATATATATAGATGTAAATTTTTTTCTTTTTCACTGCACTTGCACGAGGTTTTTTTTAGACGGTTCTAATAAATGCACTTTGCACAAACTTTTGGAAGTCTCTCACAAGATATAATTAACTAATTGTTTTTTTTTTTTTAAAAACATTTAACAGCAATTTTCATGCATCTGCACGCTCCGGCCAACTTAATGGGCGAGGTCATCTGGGCTTCTGATCAGTGGCGCGTCAATGGGGCCCAAAAGGCTACTCCCTCTTCCGGATTCCAGACTGTGGAAACGGCGCCTGCCCGTTCTTGCTGGCATGAGCAAGGGAATGGCAGCTAATCCGCAGTTGAGGCTGACGTCTATTTACTGGGGGCAGAAATGACATTGCCGTCCCAAGAAATTACAGTGCCGTCCCAAGAAATTACAATGCCGTCCAATGGGCACACGTGGCGGTTGCCTCCAAATAAGTGGGTTTTCTATGTCAGAGACGGAGGCGGCAAGATTGATTCCTCCAAAAATTACTTCCGGCAGGCAGGCAAGAACTGGTTAAAACTGTGACCAGATCTTGGCACAAAGAAATATATGCCGGTGAGGTGCTGGTGGCCGGCTGGCGTAGCGAAAGGTTTATTCTCAAACGAACAAAAAAATATGTATATTTCGGCAATCGGCCGCTTTTAGGGTTTGCCCTTTTTTTTTTTTTTTTCGTTTTTGGTTCAATTTAGTTGGAATTTAATTAAACGAATTAAGCGACTGATGCCCGAACTTGTTGCTTTTAGCTAAAATTTTTTTTAGTGGGGCTATGTCCGAACCGCCGTAGCCAGACCTTCGATGGTAAAGTAATTTTTGAAAAGAAGAAGGGTTATATCCGGGACCTACAGGCTTATATAGGGTCTCAGAGCTTTTTTTCTTTCGCGGATTAGATTGAAGATAGCTGCGCTGCCAACGTGCACGCAGGCGGTTTATAGCAGCGGCAGAATCATTCGCAGCTGACCGTGACAGACAAAAGCTGATCGCTATAGCGTCGTTACACAAACGCAAGCTGTTAGGATCGCTTACGCGGTTTAATTTAAATAGGAAAATTGCGACCATTACACCACCCGATAATATCCTACCGTTAGACGGGTATATTAGCGGGAATTAGACTCTAATGTCCTTGGCATGAAAAGTGCCAATTTCTTTTCCTTGCTGATTTTCAAGGGAATAAAAACAATTGCCGAGTTTCTTTTTGACACGGCATTTAATAAACTGGGGAGCCAGTTTAGCATTAAAATTGTGTGAGAATTTACTAAGCGCAAAATTTCGACAGAACACCTCCTGTCCTTCACGAAAAGAAACAGGCTTGCTGCGTAAATTATATTGAGCCGCATTGCGCTCATAGGCTTTCCTGATGTTTTTCTGAATATCTGTCCTTAGCAATGCCAAAAGGTCAGACCGCAACAGGGGGACCAGCGGTTCTTCCAATAAGGACAACTCCTTCAATAATTTGTAATCGGTACCATGAGTGATCATATCCACCCCGAATAGGGCACGGTATGGAGAACACCCAATCGATTGGTGCAGAGCAGACCTTAAGGAGCATGAAATCCCTGTAATATGTTCATCCCAATGGGTCTGATCCTGTTTTAAATACGAGCGAATGGCGGCGAGTATTGAGCGGTTAACTCGTTCTGCAGCATTGCTCTGCGGTGAATATAGAGCTGTATACAGATGTTCAATGCCAAGTTCGGCTAAGAAGGCATTGAACTCACGAGCTTTGAACTGGGTGCCGTTGTCACTTATTATAGTTTGTGGCACACCAAAACAATGGAAAATTTGTTCAAGAAGAAATTTTTGTATCACAGCTGAGGTGAATTTCTTCAGGGGCTGCAACCAATGATACTTGCTAAAGTGATCTAAGACTATTAACAATCCCACATGACCGCTTTTGCTTCTAGGATATGGCCCAAGCAGGTCAATATAAAGCCTTTGAAATGGTCTGCAAGTTGGGATGTGAGCACCCATAGGTGGCCGAAGGGTATAATTTGGAGCCTTAGTTTCTTTACATATCTCGCAATTTCGTATGTATTCACGTACATCTTTAACTAATCCTGGCCAGAACAAATGTCTGCGGATTTTCTCAATAGTTTTTTGCATGCCGGCGTGAGACGACGTTATGCTATCATGGGCTTGTTTGAGCACATCGACTTTAAGTCGATCAGGCACCCATAGTTTCCACGAAGGACTTTCTTGTGTCGAGTCTCCCCTCGAATGTTCGGTGCGTACATACAAAAACTTATCAACGATTTTTATGTCCGGAAACTGAGTTAAATTTTGGGAACATTTGTCTTTAATTTGTACATAGCTAGCGTCCATAAATGTATCGGACTCAAGATCTATTACAGGACCCATGTCTAATTGAGCGATTTCATTCTCAGGCAACCGAGACAAAGCGTCGGGAACAATGTGTTCTTTGCCTTTCCGATGGGAGACGGAAAATTTAAATTGTTGCAGTCTAAAAACCCATCGTGCCAGTCTACCCGATATATTTTGCTGGCGCATAAGCCATAGCAAACTAGAATGGTCGGTAACCACTTCAAATTCCTGGAGTTCCAAATAACATCGGAACTTCTCGATGGCTAATATGACTGCTAGGCATTCACGCTCGGTAACACTATAGTTTCGCTGCGCACGGCTTAATTTTTTGACATAAAAGCTATCGGTTGTTCTTCATTATCTTCAGACATCTGTACTAAAACGGCGCCAATGCCAAAATCACTAGCGTCACAATGTAAGAAAAATTTCTTCTTAAAGTCAGCATTTTTTAAAACCGGCGAGGATGTTAGCACTGTTTTTAAGTTGTCCATTGCGGTCTGTGCTTCAGGGGTCCACTCAAACTTTTTCTTTGTCGATAATATGTCCGTTATGGGGCAAGTGAGATCGGAAAAGTTGCATATAAACCGACGATACCAACCGCAAACTCCTAGAAATCCTCGAACTTGCTTCAAGTTTTTTGGCGGCGGCCAATTTACAATACAAGCTACTTTTTCCGGATCTGTGCAAATACCTCCGCTACCAATCACGTAACCAAGATAATTGATACTTGTTACACAGAATTGACTTTTCGAAATATTTAACGTCAAGTTGGCTTTTCTAAACTGCTCAGCGATGCGAACCAATACCGCCAGATGTGAACTGAAATCTTCTGACACAATACACAGATCATCTAAATAACCAAACACGCAATAGCGCAGGTCAGAAGGAATTATCTCGTCCATTAACCGACACATGGTAGAAGGCGCGTTACAAAGGCCGAAGGGCATGACCTTAAACTGATATAGCGGTCTTCCGGGGACCGTAAAAGCAGTGAGAGGCTTTGAATCCTCGGAAAGTTCTATTTGCCAATAGGCGTCTTTCAAATCTAGTTTGGAAATTATATTCGCCTTAGGTAGCCGCGAAAAAATGCCATCGATGCTCGGCAAAGGATAAGCATCTTTTTTGTGGCGTCATTCAGTCTTCGAGCATCCAGACAAAGGCGCACCTTGTTGGGCTTAAGGACGAGTCGCATAGGCGAGCTCCAAGCGCTTACAGACGGCTCAATAACTCCAAGCTGCAACATGCGATCAATTTCTGCATATAACAACTTTTCTACGGCCGGACTTACAGGATAGAATCTTTGTTTCACTGGACGTGCGTCTCCTATATCTATACGGTGTTGGATCAATGTTGTGCGGCCTAATCTATCAGCAGCGTTGGGGAACAACTGCTTTACTACGTGCAGCTGTTGCGTTTGCTGGCTATCTAAGGGGTATGCAATCGACTCTGTTTCCTGCTCTTTTTCCATTGATTTTAGTTCTACAGAATTTATAATGCTTGGCGCAAGCTCAAAGGCTCTCAAAAATCATGACCCAAAATTAGATTTTGGTTTATAGAAGGAATCACATACAGTTGCAAGGACTTGGTAGCCGATTTATACTGCATTTTAACTTCAAGCACTCCGATGACTTTCTGACTATGGCCATCTGCTGTTCTGACATGCGATTTAATAGGCTTAAATTCCGGCATTGCGGTAAAATCTTGTTGAGCAAGCGTAGAACCTATGCAGCTAATATTCGCGCCTGTATCCAATAGACCAAGCTCGGTAAAGGTTAAAAATGACACTTCGGCATAGCTGCGCATATCGGTGGGATTGCAAAAAACTGTCGAAACTAAAAGCTTGCTATGTTGCTTGATTTTTGAATAATAATTTTTCAAGCGCTGCGTTCGCTGAGAAATACGGGGTTTTTCTTCATAAAAAATCTTATTTCGGACATGCAAATAATTAGCTAACCGTTCATGATACGGTAAAAATCGTAATTTAATAGTTTTCGCTATTTCTAAATTGTTGGAATGTGACTTTAAAGTCGGTGTAGGGACCAAGCTTTTGCTTCGGTCCACAGGTACACAGTTCGTATGGGAATTAATTAGATTTTTGGGGGCATCCGACTGCTGCTGGATGCACCCTTCTGTTGGTTTTCCGAAGCTTTACGGATACAGTTTTGGCATTGGGGCTTATAAATGTTGGGTGCCCCGCATCCGTAACAGAATATACGGCGGTCAGCAAGGCAATTTTCCCACAGATGCCCTTGCTCTTCGCAGTTCCAACATTTAAAGTTGGCATGACATCTACGAATTGCTGCGATGTCAAAGTTTGTATCTTCTGAATTCTCTACCTCCGGTTCAATAAAAGACTCTTCTAGTCCATATACTTGGCGACGGCCAATAGTCCTGGATTTATTCATACCATCAGGGCGACAACTGAGCTCATGAACTAAATTCTCGTTCATTTGGACCAATCTACGTAGATGGCCAACTGAACTTATTGGCTGGTATAGCAGTTTATGTCGGGTTTCGGGTAATAAATTATTTTTTAAAATTTCGATTAACTCCTCCTCGTCAATTTTAATTGCAAATTTATCGATCAGTGACGCTACAGCGTCATGGAACGACACAAATGATTCCCCAGGGTTTTGCTTTCTAGCTCTTACTAGTTCCTTGCTCATAAAATCGGAGCGATAATCTTTGTACTGATGGCGAAGTGCAGTACAAAATTCAGTCCAGACTATGTGGTCTACCTGCTTGTGGTACCGCCAGTACCAGTCACGGGCTTTGCCTAAAAATAGCACATGTAAGTGCTTACAGAGACCCATAAAGTCGCTGTCTAAAGTTTCATCAGTCAATGTTTTGACTCTATATAGGAATTCTTCTACCCCTAATCCTTCGGTAGACCCATCGAAATGAAGATTCCATTTTTGCATGGTGTCAGCAATTTTTCCATTTCGGAATGACGAACTACTAGGCGACACCGGGATCGGGGTTGGCAACACTCTTGGAAAGGGTGGTGCTTGTATTTGCAGTGATGACATAACGCGAGTGATTGATTGTTCGATCATCTCCTGAATTATCCTATAGTCCACTCCCAGATTTTGGCGGGTATTATTGGACTGAGTGGGTCTTCCTCTTCTTCTTACCCCAGGAGCTGGTCGTGCAGGAGCGATTTCAGGTGGATTCGTGCTATTGCTAGCGTCGAGTCCTGATTGTGGTACATCACTAACATCTAATAACCTTGCTGTTGGATTCTCGCCACTCTGGGTCGGACCAGGATTAAGAGATTTTGCTAGACTGCGCGTTACCGTTCTCCCTATGTTTGTAGGTGGAGGTGGAGCAGATTGTTTTCCTCTCGGCGAGCAATCTCCAACAACTAATTTAATTGAGGCTGGGTCAATCACAGCACTACAACTGGGACATTTAGCATGGTTTACCAACCAACCTTCCAAGCAAAGTTTGTGAAAAACATGCCTACAAGGGGTGCAATAGCAAGACTGTGTATTGTCCATTACTAACTGGCATAGAACACAGTGGTTATCAGCTCTCTCTGACGACGGCTGTACATTTTGTGGGCTGCGTAAAGGCAACATGATTAATTAAATTTTTCCTGATTCGTGACATTGGTTTGGTAACATAATAGAGTAGAAGTTTTTTTTTTTTTTTTTTTTTTTTTTTAATTACGAAATATAATCGCCTCAATGAAAGTAGGTAATTTATCTTTTTTATTGAAACTACTTTAGAAAGCGGTTTGTAACATTCAACATTTTAATCCAGTCAGAAATGTTCGGCAAGGATATGCAAAGCAGCATATGGGCAAGTTCCGGGCAACATTCTAACTATCTTTGATAGTATCGTTAATACAAAACCATTCAATCTAACTTTATAACTTTTGGCTCCACGAAGACTGAGATTTACTTAACCATCAACAAGCTATCAAGTAGCAATCAGTACTGATATCTTATCAAAATATGCAGTATTCTAAAATTGCATATGAAAGTATTTCTACCTAAGCAAACCTAATCTGTTGTTTCTCCAAAATTATAAGAAAGAAAACGAGCAAATGTATGGGACCGATTGTATAGCTGGTGTTAATAACTATAGTCGTGTTTATATATAGGCACTCAACAATATAGTAAGGTCAGATTCTCGGCATAATTCAAGCTCTGAATTGTAAGCATCGTAGTCCTAATTACTATCTTGTATACTACCAGTATCTGCGCATGCGGAAGATAGACTAAACCAGTCACATCGACGTCAGCGTGCGTGGACAATAATATAAAGACTCATTTTTTATTTTTTTTTTATAGACAACCTCGGGCCCCACGTTGGGCGCCAAAAATTTATGTAGCATGTACTGTGGTGAAGCTACTCTAGCAATACATATCGGGTAGCAACGGTGACGGCGGTTGGCAGCCAATCTTCACAAAATAATTCGGGAAGTATTCACCGAGGCTCCTCGTGGTTGAGTTAGCATGGCAGGGCGGGATCCTCTTGCTCCCTAGCTCTTTCGGGTGGGGGGTTCTTTTGCCATGTCTCGACCTGCATACACAATTTTATTTTAGGATCCCTACAGAATCTAAATTGAAGACCGATACTCCGAAGAAACAAAATCTCAAACAGGCATAACTTAACGAGCACTTAAAGTGCCAATACAATGGTGATAGCTTTCATTAGGGCATATATATTCCGAAGAGGCGAAGTCTTGGATGTAAGCTGACTCTCGCGTTCGATACCCTCCCAGCCATGATCTTCCGCGTTTAAGGTTTTGAAGATCCCAAAAAAACATTCTTCTACGATATTATATCACCATGTCACCAGGAAAGAAAACTTAGCAATTCATAATCAAAATCCGTAATTAATATTTATTATAAACAAAAGCATTATTCAATGAAATGGAATCCTTCCGTTAGATAGTCTGCATCTTATTACAAGTGGCATTAATGATTCAACAATAATTCCGTAACTAAAACTATTCAGTTGATTTTTTTACAATGGCTCAAAAATTCTTCAAACATAATTCATTTTATAAACTATTCAGTTAATATTTTTTTTCTTATTGAGCAAAATAAAAAAAAAAAGAATCTCAAAATTTCGCTAAAGTGCATTTAATAATTTTAGAATAAGGCTAGGCAATGAAAAAAAATGACATTGTAGTTGATGGTTAATTGTATGGTCGAAAAAAAATATGGGCAACAGAAGGTTAAGCTCGAAGCGCATGGGCAAATCGGAGCGCAGCGCAAACAGCTGATCAGTGAATACGATTATATTTGTGTACATATATTTGATTCTGTTAAAAATCTTTTCTTTTATGTTGCTTCTGGTTCAGCTAATTTGAGCGGGGTGTAGGTAGAATCAAAGATGATAAGCATTCACCAGACTGACACGGTCATAAACATATTGATCGGAGCTAAAGCGTAATGTGAAACAGAAAGTCGTAAAAAGCTCAGCAGGTGCGCATGTCAGCTTGGCTGTGCTTATCTGTGCCAAAATAAGAAAATATAATCAAAACAAAAGGTACAGACTTACATGTATTCCTCGATGAAAGGCCTTCCAGCGGAGAGTTTGCAGCAAATTTTATTTTTTTCTTTCATTTGTTTTCTTTTGTCTTCTGTTGGGCTTTAAATTGTTTCGATTATTTATTATGGCACAGGGGGGTTTTTAAATGGTGAGTACTTAGAAGATACTCTCCGAAACTAAGTGGGAAAAATAAAAAAAATATAAAAAAATTCAGAAATGACTTTGGACTCTACCCCAACAAGAAGGGGGATAAATCTGTACTATTAATTCCTTCTACATATATAAAGATATATATATAGATGTACATTTTTTTCTTTTTCACTGCACTTGCACGAGGTTTTTTTAGACGGTTCTAATAAATGCACTTTGCACAAACTTTTGGAAGTCTCTCACAAGATATAATTAACTAATTGTTTTTTTTTTTTTTTAAAACATTTAACAGCAATTTTCATGCATCTGCACGCTCCGGCCAACTTAATGGGCGAGGTCATCTGGGCTTCTGATCAGTGGCGCGTCAATGGGGCCCAAAAGGCTACTCCCTCTTCCGGATTCCAGACTGTGGAAACGGCGCCTGCCCGTTCTTGCTGGCATGAGCAAGGGGAATGGCAGCTAATCCGCAGTTGAGGCTGACGTCTATTTACTGGGGGCAGAAATGACATTGCCGTCCCAAGAAATTACAGTGCCGTCCCAAGAAATTACAATGCCGTCCAATGGGCACACGTGGCGGTTGCCTCCAAATAAGTGGGTTTTCTATGTCAGAGACGGAGGCGGCAAGATTGATTCCTCCAAAATTACTTCCGGCAGGCAGGCAAGAACTGGTTAAAACTGTGACCAGATCTTGGCACAAAGAAATATATGCCGGTGAGGTGCTGGTGGCCGGCTGGCGTAGCGAAAGGTTTATTCTCAAACGAACAAAAAAAATATGTATATTTCGGCAATCGGCCGCTTTTAGGGTTTGCCCTTTTTTTTTTATTTTCGTTTTTGGTTCAATTTAGTTGGAATTTAATTAAACGAATTAAGCGACTGATGCCCGAACTTGTTGCTTTTAGCTAAAATTTTTTTTAGTGGGGCTATGTCCGAACCGCCGTAGCCAGACCTTCGATGGTAAAGTAATTTTTGAAAAGAAGAAGGGTTATATCCGGGACCTACAGGCTTATATAGGGTCTCAGAGCTTTTTTTCTTTCGCGGATTAGATTGAAGATAGCTGCGCTGCCAACGCACGCAGGCGGTTTATAGCAGCGGCAGAATCATTCGCAGCTGACCGTGACAGACAAAAGCTGATCGCTATAGCGTCGTTACACAAACGCAAGCTGTTAGGA